>JAVIAB010000051.1:30306281-30378781 GCA_032433765.1 Megaustenia siamemsis
TAACACGCGCTCCACTTGAAGATCACAAGCCAACACGCCAAAATAGTTAATTACATACATCTAAATTAGAATATTTAGTAACGGACTATGAAAGATGTAAACTCCACAAGCTAAATATCTTATTGCACACAGCGAATTTACAACATGAATTTATGACAGCATTTTACAAAAGATACTCATATAACTTTAACTGTTTTGATCATAAATATTGTCCTTATGTTATATACTTCTTTGCTTTGTACTGTGATGATTTTCCATATAAGTTTTTTTTTCATTTACATTGTAACAGCTTAAAATGAAACTATTTTATTGTTTTTAAACTGATTTAAACATTAAAAATAAATAACTCACTTGGAAATACTGATTTAAACATGAAAAGGTCCACGTATAGTAATCCATTCTGTGAAGTAATAATGTTCTTTTGTTATATTTTCTATTTACAGCTACAAATATAACAGGTTTAAAGCTGTAAGTAGACATGCCAACACTTGCAATGTAACAAAATGCGACACACTCGCCGATCTACTCAACAGGAGTGCCTGGCTTGTTTAGAAACGCCGAGGCGTGAATTACTTCCCCGTGCTGCTCAGGACAGGAATAGAAGAATTGAATACTAACTAAGCTGTACGCAAAGCTGGCAGCCTACGCTCCCGACAAAACAAAAACCCAAGCAGATAAGTGCAGGTCCGTCACGGAGAACAATATAGCACATTATACTCCAAACACATGCATTTCATAGCCCCCTTTGCTAAATGGAAAAATACCTCAATGAATGCAATGAACATTCTATGAATGAATAGACATCAGAGTTATAATTTATTATCCCCGGGTTAAAAAAAAAAATCTGGGGGAATCATTGATGCGCCGGGCTAAAAGGTGGCAAAAGTCCACAGACCCGACCAATAACAATAGCAGCTGCAGAAGCGGCAGACAGTTTGAATTTTGTCGTTTCGGATCAATTACATTGGAGTTAAATCAAAGAAAAAATGTCTATTTAAAAATAAAATTAAATGTAAATTAAAGTAAAGAGATTATTTTAGTGGGCAGACCTTTTAAGAGTGCATTTAAATTTGGCACATGTTTCCTGTACGAGAAATGATGATGATATACTAATAATAACACAACAATAATGACAGTAATAATAATAATAATAATAATATATGTGTTTATGTAAATAAGTAAATATATTTATGTGTGCGTGTTTGAAAGTATATGAATTGCAAGTTAAAACCAAGGATTAAAACAAATCTCTCATAGATAGATAGATAGATAGATAGATAGATAGATAGATAGATAGATAGATAGATAGACAGACAGAGATAGATAGATGATAGATAGATAGATAGATAGATAGATAGATAGATAGATAGATAGATAGATAGATAGATAGATAGATAGATAGATAGATAGATGTGAGACTAACACAGACATAACGAAATGACTGACATGTATGTAGACAGACAGACAGACAGACGGAAGGACAGACAGACAGACATATAGATTGATAGATAGATGTGAGACTAACACAGACAGAACAAAATTACATTACTGATATGCAGGTAGACAGACAGACAGACAGACGGAAGGACAGACAGACAGACAGACAGATAGATTGATAGATAGATGTGAGACCAACACAGACAGAACAAATTACTGACATGCAGGTAGACAGACAGACAGACGGAAGGACAGGACAGACAGACAGATAGATTGATAGATAGATGTGAGACTAACACAGACAGAACAAAATTACTGACATGCAGGTAGACAGACAGACAGATAGGTGACACATTCAATTAGAGAGACACAATTACTGAGAAACCCTACCAACCAACGATCCGTGTCGAGACTATAGATGTTGGGACGTTCAGCTGTCACGTCCCACTACCCGTTAGCGTGAAGGAGTGCCCAGAGCACAAGCAAATATAGGGAAGCACGCTTCTCAATTTGTGCGAAAGTTTGTAAAGACTTTCTTAAAATAAAAAAAAAATGAGAATAGCTTAATACACAGCGTAGCCCTCGTTTATTTGTGTTATATCGGAACATTCTATAAGGGCATGGCAATCATGTAGTATACACCTATTTAAGGCGTTATCTATTCTAAGCATGGTAGAAAGCAGGTTGCTGACGATCCACAAATGTTTACTATTAGATACTGATCTGTTTAGTTTCTGTCATTTATAATTTTATGATTTTTGGGGCATATTAAAAAACACAGCAACCGACAAAAATAATCTTAGAAGGAAAATACAAGGTAGAGAGCGGAGTCAGACCAAGACTAACATGATTAAGTAACATCATAAGATTGATAAATCAGTCTATAACAATCTCCACAATCAATGCAAGAGACAGAGCGTAATGGCGCTCCATGGTAGCCTACCTTCGATGCGGAGACGGCGCTCAATGTTAATGAATGATAATTTTATACATAATAGGTTCCCTCTACGCCTTGTTAAGCTCGTGGAGAGAGTATAGTGTTAGAGGCCAGATTTTGTCCACATCCACGGCACATTGTTGGTAATGTGGTCGATATTACGCCAGGCCGCCTTCACTTCCAAGACAATATCTGGTACGCATTTGTAGAGACTGAGTCAAGTCTGGATGTCTTTTCTCGAAAAAAAACGTCACTTCTGGAATCGAACGCGGACCCTCTGATCAGAATCCCTAACCACTCAGCCACCGAGGTCTTTTTATTTGTAATACGTTGTCGACTATAATATTCGAACACTGCTTCCGGTATTTCAGAAACTTTGTCGAATAAGATTCGACACGGAATTCTAAAAGGTCCATTTCGACTGTCACGTGGTCATCCCAGGGTTGCCAATTGTTATTCTTTTCTTTCCTTACGTATTCAAAAGAAAATATAAAAAAAACAAAACTGACTTTTAACTTAATTGGATTCGGAATGTTTTGTGTTTTGTTTATTTTACTGGCGTTTTCCAGCTTATATATATTCGTTGCACTAAAAGTACATACCAACTCTTGTTAAATATATGTTTTTGAAAACCAAGGTTATGTTTGCTCCAAAATAGCAACTCATTATGGTAGTATCAAAAGCAGACCGAAATAAACAAAAAAGAGAAGAGAAACAAACAGTTTACTTGAAGTTTTTATGGAACAATACATTTCCAAACAACATTTCTTATCCACTTACCCCATCAGCTCTATTCAGTACAAGTAACGGGCAGTTAACTTTTCATTTTCAGTATTCGGTACATATTTGCTGTTTCTATGGTTTTTATAATTGAACAAAAAGGGATCTCATAAAAAAACATCAGAAAGAAACAATCAACATTTTACGGGCACATCATGAGAAGAGGAAATTTGGAATATTGGTTACAACTGGCAAAACACAAGGAAGAGAGATCGCGGACGATAAAGAGAGAAAATACTAGATAGCTTGATGTCATGGCATGGCAAACAGTCAAAAGCAGAACTGATACGATGCACTGTAGATAGAAGATTGTGGAAGGACATGATCGCCTGTGCAAACGGTATGACACATGATGATGATGATCGTTTTTTATGTATGATTGTATACATCAAGTATTGTACATGTATTAATATAGTCGTTTATTTTAACAAGCATCGGTGGTTTTGAGGGAATTAATCCAAATGACAGTATATACGTGGCATTAACAAATTGTTTCGGTACTCGTACAATTCGACTTTCGAACATTCCTTTTGGAATTACCCATATGTTTGCACACCTATGTATACATTCTACACACCTAAGAACATACGGCATCTGAACCATGTAAAGTATAAATGAGGGGTTCATTATTGAAGTATTGAAAAGGATCACCTACAATTTAGTCAATATATGGTCGGTAACATTGGAAGTGGCGTTAGCGAGGCGGTTAGCAATCCCATCTACCAACCAATTGGTTGGTGTTCAACTCCAAAGTGTGGAGACATATTTTGGGATAGACGCGATCTTTGGGTTTCCCAATTCTCTGAAAATGGGTACCAGAGTTTTTAATCTGGTAAGTACGGTGGCTTGGTGTTTAGTTTAATTTTAGTTCGTCTTGTTGACAGGTCATCCTCATTGCACATCGAACAAATCCATAAGTGCTCAGATTTCGTCTGAAGAATATCCATCAACATGTAGCGACGAACGACACCAGTGTTGTGTTGGTTGATAAGTGACGTGATAATTCGTGACGTGATAATTCGGCGAGTCTGTTCATGGCTGCAGATTCGGGGTAACTTTTTGAGTCGTTTTTTTCGTCCAGCGTCTATAAGAGCATTCACAATGTTAAGTGATCCATTGCCCTTCTGCACTTAACATCAGCCTAACTGCCAGGTCTGTCAGTTAATTATCTCTTACACCCACGTCTCCCGATACAAACAGGAGTAGGCACTTTTTAGAATAGACCTCCCCAGAGACTCAAACATGGGTATGGCTATCCTGTACTGGAATAACAAAAAAATAATCAGAAAAAACTGCACAAACATGGACAAGTCAATAAACGAATAAAAGGGAATCCGCCATCCAGGAAAGATAAAAGCTCTCTGTCTATTCTTGGAAAAGACAGATGGAAACAGAGATGGAAACTTGGGAAGATATGGAATTATCTTAATAGAATGGCAAGAAACAGAACGGCTTGGAAAGTGTTTGCTGAAGACATGTGCTCCACAGGAGCTGAAATGTAGAAGAAGAAGAGGCTCTAATTGAGCACATCCAGTTGCGATTTTGGTCTGGCATAATACAGACCACACCACCTAAAATTCATCTAAGTTCTTCAACACAAAACAAAATTAACACTATGTTCCCTTTTTACTAATGTCATGTCAATCGTCGTCTTTATGTTGGAGAAAGAAAATCTAACTTCTATGATTTCAGTGTCCCATACATGGGATATACATGAGCGTTAGTGAGTACATTTTCTTCATACCATGCATAATTTTGGTCAAAACGGACAGCACTATGACATATCGCCATATTACAGGCTGGCTGAATCGAGAAATTTGATTGGTTGGAGAACCGTCACCCGTCTTCAGCAGACAACTTCCTTCCACATAAAGGGTTGGTTTAATTGTATGACCTTTTTCGACTTGTAAGACGGTCTAGTGGAGGCTATTGTGTATTTTTTTGAGGATGTTTTTGTCGAACAGCTTCTCTCGTGACTACTTCTACCAATGTTTGAGAAACACACACGGTCACAGAATGAACAAGTCAGGCCCGCTGATCCACAGGGTTTTCATCATTTTTCATGAGTCTTTTCTCTTCTAAGTTTTGTCTGAGCACAGTCTCAAATGATGTTATACCGTTCCTTATACATACTCTCCATGATGTGCGATCACTTGCCAGATGTTTCCAGTCATTTTTTCGCCGATTTGTCTTTTTCCGTGTATTAGTTCACCATATAGTATTTGCTTGGAGATGCGCTTTTCTTCCATTCGCTGGACGTGTCCCAGCCATCTTAGTCTTCGACATCTGAGCATCGACATGATTGTTGGGTCTTAGCACGTTGCAGGACAATAAAGTTGGTCATTTTGGTTTAATTGGTCGCTAAATTATCTCCTTCCCATTGACTTGCTAGTATATTCTTGTTATCTGTTGGTCACATATCGACACATTTGTGTCTTCTGCAAAGCCTGTGACATCTTTATTGGATGACACAGGTCTTCTAGATCCGGGTGTGATGTTGACCATATCACCTGTAAATGTCTATATAGTAATGGTGAGAAGAAAAAAAACATCAGCACTGACTTTATATTCCATGTAATAGACGCAATCAGGTGTGACAAATACCGTTTTCTTTTTCCACAGCTACATTCATAGAGTAATGCTTAACGTTATACTTTATTGAGCTGTTATTTATAATTGCTTTCAGAGGGCTCTGTCAGCAGTTGATAAATAAATCAAACTAATTCATTGAGTCTAATAACTGAGTACAATAAATAAGTAATAAAGAAATATTGGCGTGATCTAGTACATAAATTTTATAATTTTGTAATGACAGTTGTAGTCTAATATAACTTAAATGGCATAGTCAGTGGTCTATCCCAGTGTTCCTCGCTAAGATAAAAAGGCAAGAAACCTAATCCAATAATAAACCTGTCCACGGCGACACGTTTTACGTCCATCTTGTTATAAAAAAAACAAATTAAGTAACATTACCTCATAGTATTCTTTAATATAAAGAAAAGATGTAATAAATTCAGTAACATTGCCACACTAACACTCTTCAGTGTTATGAACAGCTGTAAAGGTAGTTGCATATCAGTTGTGACATGAAATCTTATGTTGCATTTATTGCTTTATTGAAACTCCGCGATATGTTGCCCATAACATTTTGGAGTGACGTGATTAATGTTATTTCTTAATATCGTATTCTTACCTAACATTACAGTCAGGTACCAATTTTACAACTGGCCCGATATACAATCTGCTTCACTGTGAAGTAGTCTAATATTTTTGCTAAATAATAACTCCAGCATTTTAAAACTCCCATAAGCACGATTCATACACTTTATTGTGATAGTCACATGTGTGCTTTTAATTAAAAGTTATATTAATGAAACACTGTAACACTCTTGTATGAAGTTGTTTGTTAAGCGATACTTTTGGACATAAAAAAGACAACTATCTTACAACTATCTGATATCTATTAAATAAAAAAACATTTATTTAAAAAATTATTATTGTTATTATTTATTCTTGTTATTGCTAAATTATATATATAATATATATATATATATATATATATATATATATATTATATAATAATGGTGCAGGTTGTCATAGGTTGACTTGTCCATCTTTTGATGTTGCTCGTCCATGTTAGTCTTGGTCTGCCTCTGCCTCTTTTACCTTGTATTTTCCCTTCTAATATTGCTTTTATTAGACTGTTGTGTCTTTTAACATGACCAAAAATTTCATTCGTCTTGCTCTAATTGTGTTTAGTAGTTCTTTCTTCATTTTTAGTTGTTTTAAAACTTCCTCGTTTGTTTTCTTTATATGTATATAAGTAAATTTTACGAGTTGCTGCAAAAATGTGTTAAACACTTTAATGCTGTTTTGGTAAAGTGAATCATGTTACTTCTGGATTGCAATCATTTCCGTTTGTGGCTATTTCAAATACTATGTAAACATATTTACAACAAGAAACCGAAAGTGTCTTTTCAACCTAACTTTAAATTGCTGTTAGAGTACAAAGTTTTTTTTTTTTTTTAAATGAAGGTGACTCATGGCAGACTAATAATGAAAATCACACCACAAGGATTCATCGTCATCATCGCTATACTATTCGTCGTAGTAATCATCATTATCACTTTCGTCGTTGTAATCATCATTATCACTTTCGTCGTAGTAATCATCATTATCACTTTCGTCGTAGTAATCATTATTATCGCTTTCGTCGTAGTAATCATCATTATCACTTTAGTCAGTCAGTCGTAATAGTAATCATCATAGTCATTGTAATAATAATCCGTGATCCTTATTATCATTGTCATCACCATCGTCGTAGCCATCATAATCGACATAGTCATAATAATGAAATACCAGTTTTGATGACGTTGGTGACCGTATTCCCTCCACAACGTTGTCTCCACAGTTTATTACCGCTGAATGTGCTGACTTCCTGCTATACAATTCAATACAACTATCAAATATCACCCTTCTCTCTTGTAACATGCACTAGAGCGTGCATCTAGTAAACCTTTACTGTGATAGAAAATTGTGATTGATCAGATCAATGAGTCTTACCACTTTCTGATGGAGCAGATCAATGGATCTTATTACTTTCTGATGGAGCAGATCAATGGATCTTACCACTTTTGCTTGAGCAGATCAATGGATCTTACCACTTTCTGGTTGAGCAGATCAATGGATCTTACCACTTTTTGGTTGAGCAGATCAATGGATCTTACCACTTTCTGGTTGAGCTGATCAATGGATCTTACCACTTTCTGCTTGAGCAGATCAATGGATCTTACCACTTTCTGTTGAGCAGATCAATGGATCTTACCACTTTCTGGTTGAGCTGATCAATGGATCTTAACACTTTCTGGTTGAGCAGACCAATGGATCTTAACACTTTCTGGTTGAGCAGATCAATGGATCTTACCACTTTCTGGTTGAGCAGATCAATGGATCTTACCACTTTCTGGTTGAGCAGATCAATGGATCTTACCATTTTCTGCTTGAACGGATCAATGGATTTTACCACTTTCTGGTTGAGCAGATCAATGGATCTTAACACTTTCTGGCTAGCAGATCAATGGATCTTACCACTTTCTGGTTAAGCAGATCAATGGATCTTAACACTTTCTGGTTTAGCAGATCAATGGATCTTACCACCTTCTGGTTGAGCAGATCAATGGATCTTACCACTTTCTGGTTGAGTAGATCAATGGATCTTACCACTTTCTGATGGAGCAGATCAATGGATCTTACCACTTTTTGCTTGAGCAGATCAATGGATCTTACCACTTTCTGGTTGAGCAGATCAATGGATCTTACCACTTTTTGGTTGAGCAGATCAATGGATCTTACCACTTTCTGGTTGAGCAGATCAATGGATCTTACCACTTTTTGGTTGAGCAGATCAATGGATCTTACTACTTTCTGGTTGAGCAGATCAATGGATCATACCACTTTTTGGTTGAGCAGATCAATGGATCTTACCACTTTCTGGTTGAGATGATCAATGGATCTTACCACTTTCTGCTTGAGCAGATCAATGGATCTTACCACTTTCTTTTGAGCAGATCATTGATGTTACCACTTTCTGGTTGAGCTGATCAATGGATCTTACCACTTTCGGGTTGAGTAGATCAATGGATCTTACCACTTTCTGATGGAGCAGATCAATGGATCTTACCACTTTTTGCTTGAGCAGATCAATGGATCTTACCACTTTCTGGTTGAGCAGATCAATGGATCTTACCACTTTTTGGTTGAGCAGATCAATGGAGCTTACCACTTTCTGGTTGAGCTGATCAATGGATCTTACCACTTTCTGGTTGAGCAGACCAATGGATCTTACCACTTTCTGCTTGAGCAGATCAATGGATCTTAACACTTTCTGGTTGAGCAGATCAATGGTCCTTACCACTTTTTGGTTGAGCAGATCATTGGATCTTACCACTTTCTGATTGAGCTGATCAATGGATCTTACCACTTTCTGGTTGAGCAGATCAATTGATCTTACCACTTTCTGCTTGAGCAGATCAATAGATCTTACCACTTTCTGGTTGAGCAGATCAATGGATCTTAACACTTTCTATGAGGTGCGAATAAGACAAAGCGATCATACGTCGATGTATGTGCTCAAGTTGTGTCATCACTGTTTGCAGGACCATGCCGTGAACGCAGTAGCTAGAACCCAGGCCTAACGATTCTTTTATTATAGTTTACTGCAGTTGTTCATTCATCAATTAACTCGAACTAGCTCGTAGAGTTGTGAAAAATAGTAAACATGGAAGAAAAATACAGCCCCTTCCTACCTCTTAATACTACAGCTTAACACAAGTCAAACGCTTCATGACCCTTTACCACACTATATGCCCCGGAAGAACACTTACAATTTACATAATCATCATCATCATGTCTCACGTCTTTTGCAGAACGTTGCATTCACTATATCCCGCCTGCAAGAATCTAAATATAGCCAGACCTCCCACTTCTTCTGTTGTCATGTTCAAGATCTCCTTGATGTCTTGAAACCACCTTCCTCGTGGTCTTCCCCTGATGCGTTGCACATGAACCATGCCGTCCATTATTATTCTTTCTAGCCCTCTCTTGTTTGTTTTTTTTTTTTTGACGCGGCCATAGTATTTTAATTTCCTCTGTAAAATGGTACTTATAAGCCAATTATTTTAAAATGCTTAAAACTTTTTAGTATTTGTTCATTGCTTTGTTTCATTATCGAAGGGTTTTTTTTTAAGTTTTTACTGCACTATTTTGTTTCGAACTAATCGATTTTCGTCCTTTCTGTTTGCAAGATTGTTCATGATTAATGACCGTCTGTTTCTCTCTGGAAGGTACATATTCTTAGTAATTTTAATTTGACTGCCTTGTTGGTATTGATATTTTACATAAATTGTATTTTATAGATCATAATGACAGTTATATATTCCAAATATTTAGATTGAAGAACTCTAAAATAACTGTCTGTTGCCTTCATTTTAATTTAGTTCATTCATTCTGTTTAAAATACCACAAATATTCTATGCTTGTCAGAATGCCAAACAAATTGATGCAGCAAACTAGTTTTGGCCCGGCGGTCATATATTAGAAACCAAAAGATTATATCACGTGCACCGATTGACATACCTCGTTTATCATTGAAATAAACTTGCAAAAAAATGACAAGAAAAATCTGTATCAAACGCGGAATCCTTATTCATGGTTGATCAGTCACAAAAATCAATTAGTTCTAATAGAACGCCTACTAGTTTGAAAAGCATTATAACATGACAAGGAGATCAAAATATGACTTCCGATTCAAAAGCCACTTTTTCAGTTAGCACCAACATTTTGGCATGTATCCATGAATCACGGAGCATAGTTATATTTAGTTTACACTTTTCAATAAGTCAAAGAGAATCATGAAAAGAATTTGGCTCTGAATTTTACTATTCAATTAAGGACTTTTATATGAAACTGTCGATATTTGAATGCTGAAATATTGAACTATGACAGGGTGAGGTCAGTCTGTTTGTACGGACAAAATGTTTAGGGGATTGTGTCTGTGTTATGTAGGCGAGAGATAAAATTATGAATTTAGGAATATTTTAGAAGATAATTTCTTTTTGTAAAGTCGAACTATTTGGATCGACATGAGATTAGAATTATGAAGTGTGTGCCTGTCATAAACTGTGAACATAATTGCGTGCGCTATTTCAGGATCACTATATTTCTTCTTTTACTTCGAGAATAACTCCAGCTTTTCTATAGCTGTGTTGTTTTTTTTATGTTTAAAGAAAGCGCTAATAGAGTAGTAGTATGTCGAAGTTGAATGTGGGTTCAATATAGTCGGTTCAGTGTGGGTCATTCCAGTCGGTTCAGTGTGGGTCATTCCAGTCGGTTCAGTGTGGGTCATTCCAGTCGGTTCAGTGTGGGTCATTCCAGTCGGTTCAGTGTGGGTCATTCCAGTCGGTTCAGTGTGGGTCATTCCAGTCGGTTCAATGTGGGTCATTCCAGTCGGTTCAGTATGGGTCATTCAAGAGGGTTCAAAGTAGTTAGTCCTCGCCCTAAGTTCTGCGGACGATCAGGATGAAAACCAAAGAATGGTTGCTAACAAAGTGTATTGGAGGTAGATAATAGCAGCGAGGAATGGTTATGATTTCCCTTCCTCTCCAAACTTTATGGCCATGAACGATAACGTTGTATCTTTATTAACTACACTATTTGTCAATGTGTCCTTTTCATCTTTACACAATTATTTTTCTGTCTGATTGCTATTTATCTGCAACGATGTATCTTCTAATTTTAAGTCATATTGTATATTGCAATAGGGTTCTCCAAGTCACATTTTAATACACACTAAAACAAGATGTTTAATGAAACAGAAAGAATTTTACAATCTGTATTGCATTGACTGTATTGAATTTCACAATGTGAATTGCATTGATATTGTACAAGTCACTTCTTCGTTTTTTTTTAAATTCAACAATTACTGAATGAATAAACATGACAAGCAAAAAAAATATGGATTAGATATCAATATCAAAAAGACTAAAACTATGATCAAAACAAAGATAATACTGAAACCTACTTCAGGTGAATATCAAAGTTGAAGGAATACATAAGGGGACAGTTCAGAGCTACAACTACCTTGGGCATGCTATAACCAGTGATTGAAAATGTAAAACTGAAATAAACAAAGAACAGGAACGGCAAACAGTCATTTTAATGCTATGAAAAATATACTAACATCAAAACAAATAACATCAGCGCTAAAACTAAGAATTGCAAAATGATATATCTTCTCAACATTCCTGCTTGGTGCAGAACATGAACACTGCAAAAAAAAAAAACAGAACAGAAAATTGAAGCATTTGAAATGTGGATTTATAGAAAATATAGGAAGCATTGGATGGAAAGAAAAGGAAACAAACGATGCAGTCTTAAAACTAATAACAATGAAAAGAGAACTACTAAACACAGTTGAAACAAGACAAATGAGATTTTGGGGCGTGTTAAAGGTAACAGTAGCCTACTAAAAGTAATCTTGCAAGGGAAAATACAAAGTAAAAGAGGTAGAGGCAGACCAAGACTAAAATGGACTAGTAATATCAAAAGATGGACAAGTCATCCTATGACAACTTGCACTATTAAAGCAAGAGACAGAGGGGAATGGGGCTGCATGGCAGCCAACCTTGATGGTGTGTGTCAGATTCCGGGAAATGCACGTAAAATCTTACTAAATATGAAAAGGGTCATTAGGAAACAAGACTGTGGGTCAGTAGTACGAAAGGGGACGCACTGCATGATCTGTTCAGCATGTTCTGGCCAGGGTTACGGAGGCGGCTCCCAACCAAAATGCCACGAAGGTTCTTTTCGCGTTTAAAGCCACCAATGGTAGTGGATAGTGTTGTTTAAGGAACAACGGATGCGGAGTGCAGCCAGATTTTGAGGGTGATGAGTAAGTGAGAGAGAGAACATCTCTGTTAGAAGGAGAGCGGGGTATCGGGGTAAGAACTAGTGTGCAGGTAAAAGGGACGACTATTTTGAAGAGCGGTTTCAGGACAGATTCAGGGTACAGACGACGATGAAAGAATTCCAACGTAAGGTGGCGACGATGGAGAAATTTTTGTCTTTGTCACAGAGACGTCTGAGGCGTAGGACTTGAGAAACAATCGAATTACAGCAGTTGCGAGGGTGCGTAGAGAAATAATGGAGGCAGGAGTGGGCATCAGTCAGTTAATAAAATACGGCTGTATGTAAACCTGATAGGTAAAGAGAGATCGAGAAGTCTAAAAAGGAAACACAGGAGGAAGAGACAGAGTACGAAATCCGAATGGAGGAGTGAAATTAGCCCACAAAGTCCAAAAACGTGTATACTGCTTGAATGCAATCTCACTAAAGACTGTCTCATGTTCAAACAACTTATCCTGACTTGTCTATAATCTAATGTTTAAGTCAAATAAGCGAGACCCTGCTTGAAACGTCAGTTGCTCATCGACAAAAAATAACATGAGTATCTCCGAAGTCGGAGTTATCTGCCTTTGCGGCGAGGGACCCCTGTGCACACGACTGCCAGGGAAAAATGGATTAACGCGCAAAATTCTGTTCCTAGTCTCCAGGAACTTCGTCAGAGATGAAAGCTGGCGAACGCAACAACAACAACAACTACTACAACTACAACAACAACAACAACAACAACAACAAGAAATAAATTTGTGTTGGTACTAAATAGGTCATGAACCCTGCTGTCATCTTCTTGTGTAATCATGCAAGAAATGGACACTTACCGAGAATTGTTTTTTAATCATCATCATCATCATCAAGTACCAAGCCCGCTGGCGTAGGTGATCATGTCTCTCCACAACTTTCGATCACGACAGTTATTTTTCATTTCTGTTGTTGACCTTCTGCCAAGTCATTCTCTTAAGCTGTCTGGTATCTTTTCTCTTTGCTTCCTTCTATCTCTTCGTCCCTTAATTTTCAAAGTTGTTACAATTCCAGCTGTTATCTTCTCATTACATGGCCAACAAATGATGATTGTTTCTTCCTAATATTGGAAATTAGCTCTCTTTTTGCTTTGGCCTCTTTCAGAACGTTTTCATTACTCTTCTTAGCTGTAATTGCACTCGCAACCCACATAAATCCTCCGCCTTCGGCGCTCGCAAACCACATAAATCCTCCGCCCTCGTAGCTCGCAAACCACATAAATCTCTCGCCCTCGGCGCTCGCAACCCACATAAATTCGCAACCACATAAATCCTCCGCCCTCGGAGCTCGCAAACCACACAAATCCCCCACCCTCGGCGCTCGCAAACCACATAAATCCTCCGCCCTCGGAGCTCGCAACCCACATAAATCCCCCGCCCTTGGGGCTCTAAACCACATAAATCACCCGCCCTCGGAGCTCGCAAACCACATAGATCCCCCGCCCTCGGCGCTCACAGCTCATATAATTACTTTGCCCTGTGAGCTAACAGCCCACTCAATGGCTATGCCTCTGCGGCTCTTACACTATATTTGATTTGGACAAAGTCCACTCCTGAAACATTCCAATCCGAAAACGAACACCCTAAAGGTTGCTCTGGCGGTAACATTTGCTTAAATTAGAAACAACCCAGATTTAAACCTCAGGAATGTTTTTCATGTCTAATAAACTGAATAGTAAATCTAATAGAATAAAAATGAAAGTGGCTTCAATATGCTATAACAGTCAGGAGTGTATCAACTAAGGGGTGGTAGAATTGTACATGGTGATAGGAAAAGAGTGAGTAATACAAAGAAGGAAGGGATGAACAAAAAAAATTTAGCGTGGGTGGAGGAGCGACAAAGAGAAATATAGTGTGGGAGAAGAAGTGAGAATTTCAGTGTTTATATATCGCATTGTATTTAGCAACGGGTAGACTTTGAAGAATAATATCACTTATTAATATAGAGGGATCTTTATAATGATGAACGAACGGAAGTAAATATTAAGGATAATGGAGAAGGACCAGATATACTAAGAGAAGAAGTGGAAGACGCCATGCGCAATATGAAAGCAGGCAAAGCTCCTGGACCAGATAATATAACTAAAGAACAGATTGAAGCCATGGGTGATCTTGGAATAGGAATAATAACAAAAATATTGAATGATATCTACAACAGCGGATATATACCAGACGACATGCTCAAATCAATATTCATAGCCCTACCAAAGAAATCGGGTGCGATTGAATGCGATGATCATCGCACAATAAGCCTTATAAGTCACATGACTAAGATATTACTAAGAATCATCATGCGAAAGTGCGAAACAAAATCATTCAAGAAATTAGCGATGACAGTGTGGTTTTGTTAGAGATAAAGGAACAAGCAATGCCATTTATATCATAAGATCTTTAGTAGAAAAAGCCATAGAGGTGAAAACAGATCTATACCTATGTTTCATAGATTACACCAAGGCTTTTGACAAAGTAAAGCACCAAGAAATAATCAACATTTTAGAAAGCATAAACGTAGACAGCAAAGTTCTAAGAATAATAAAGAACATGTGCTGGCAACAAACAGCGACCATAAGAACTGGAAACCAATTGGAATGTTTCAACAAATAAAACAGGGTGTTAGACAAGGTTGTGTGCTGTCACCAGATTTGTTTAATATTTATAGTGAGATTATTTTAAGATCCATAACGGGCATGCCTGGAATAACAATTGGAGGTCATAATATAAATAATCTAAGGTATGCTGATAATACAGTATTAATCGCTAAGAGTGAAAATGAGTTACAAGAAATGTTGGACATTATAGTGAAAGAAAGCAAAAATAAAGAACTCAGCCTTAATAGCAAAAAGACAGAGGTAATGGTAACAACAAAGAAAAAGACATCACCTCAGTGCAAAATAAAGACAAGTGGAACAATATTAAAACAGGTAAATGAATTTAAATATTTGGGAACTTTGTTAACCTCAGATGGAAGATGCACAAAAGAGGTGAGACGCAGAATGGCACAGGCAAAAGCAGCTTTCCAAAAAATGAGTATGATGCTATGCAATCCATTTTTGACAATAGCAACAAGAAAAAGAGTTCTTAAATGTTACGTACAGCTAGTCTTAACATATGGATGCGAGTCATGGACAATAGGACAACAGACAAGAATATCACTGGAGTCTGTAGAAATGTGGTTTTACGAATAATGTTGAGAATACCATGGACAGCTAAGAAGAGTAATGAAGAGGTTCTGAGAGAGATCAAAGCAAAAAGAGAGCTAATTTCCAATGTTAGGAAGAGACAATCATCATTTTTTGGCCATGTAATGAGAAGAGAACAACTTGAATATATTGTAACAACTGGAAAAATTGAGGGACGAAGAGATAGAGGGAAGCAAAGAGAAAAGATACCAGACAGCTTAAGAGAATGGCTTGGCAGAAGGTCAACAACAGAAATGATAAATAGCTGCCGAGATCGAAATCTGTGGAGAGACATGATCACCTACGCCACTAGGCCCGTTACTTGATGATGATGAATATAGAGGGGAGCATATGTTAGTAATCCCTGATCAACAACCTGGTCAAAGCATGCGACATTTTTTCACTGTCAATTAACGTTCAGAAGACAGTAATACTAAATCAAGGTGACATCAAACCTCTATTCATTACTCTAAAAGACTGCCCACTAGAAGCAGTACAGAAATTTACATATCTTGGATCCACAGTTACGCAAACCATCTCTCTTGATGAAGAAATAAACTGTCGAATTGGTAAGGCAGCTAAGACCTTCGACAAACTCACAGAAAGGGCGTGGAACAACACGAAACTAACTCAAAAGACTAAACTTTTAATATATCAAACATGTGTGCTTAGCACACTACTATAAGGATCCGAAACCTGGACAACATACTCAAACCAGGAAAAAAGACTAAATGTCTTCCACATGCGATGTCTCCGCAAAATAATGCACATCAAATGGCAGGACAAAATAACCAACTTAACTGTCCTGCAACGTGCTAAGACCCCAACAATCATGTCGATGCTCAGAAGTCGAAGACTAAGATGGCTAGGGCATGTTCAACGAATGGAAGAGAAGCGCATCCCTAGGCAAATACTATATGGTGAACTAACACACGGCAAAAGACAAATCGGCAGACCTAAACTACGATATAGAGATATCTGCAAATCATCTCTGAAAGACTTCTCCATCTGTAAAAACGACTGGCAACATCTGGCAAGTGATCGCACATCATGGAGAACATGTATAAGGAACGGTATAACAACTTTTGAGAGTGTGCTAAGACAAAACTTAGAAGAGAAAAGACTGAAGAAAAAGGATGGTAAACCCTGTGGACCAGTGAGCCTGACCTGTTCATTCTGTGATCGCGTGTGTTTGTCAAACATTGGTAGAATTAGCCACGAGAGAAGCTGTTCGGCAAAAATAATACCTCAAAATATACACAATAGCCTCCACTAGACCGTCTGACAAGACGAAAAGGGCCACACATATGTTAGTGTTCAGTAGGGAAAGACACATGATGATAGTTCATAACTCACAGAAAGCACTAAATATTGAATGAAATGTCAGATGCACTAACGTTAAGTAAACTGTTACCATACCATTTTCGGGATTTTTTGGTAAAACTTTCATTATTATCACCAGCTTTACAGCAGCTTCTCATTTCTATGCATCTTGATGTCTCTAACCCCACTACCGTTAACTAGGACGGGCAAGGGAGATATCTTATTACATGGAACATGTGTTGTCAGCAGAATTAGTTTCAGCTAAACCGTCGCTGACTGGAAAAAGCCATTATTAGGATTCAGCTTTTGATTTTATCGAGAAGTGGACGGATGTTTGTGGTCTTCATGTTCCTTATTTTCGAGAGAAAACTAACTTTTAATCGGGCAAAAACAAATAAAAGCACTCTAATAGACAAAACGTAGTGGAAAAGGTCAGATCAAAAATTTAATTTAAAACTCTTTCCGTACGGAAGCTTTTTATCGACGCAACGGAAGAGATTTCAGAGACAAAATTGTTCATGGTTTAAAGAATCAATGTACACATTTATATTTATCTGACACATAACATAAAATGATGAGTTATCACGGAATCCCCATAAAGTTTATTAACCTGATAAAAACAATGTATGAAGGAACGAAATATAGTGTGGTGCATGAAGGACAGCTTACAGAAGCATTTGAAATAAGAACAGGAGTAAGGCAGGGATGCCTTCTGACTCCATTTCTCTTTCTACTGGCCATAGATTGGATTATGAAAATAACTCAAAACAACAGAAATAGGATCCAGTGGTCACTGACCAAACAACTTGATGATTTAGACTTTGCTGATGACATAGCTCTCCTATCACACAGCCACCAACAGATGCAGGATACAATGAGCATACTTGATGACAGATCACAACAGCTAGGACTGAAGATTAATAGAGATAAGACCAACATTATGAGAATTAATACAGTTGGCAATAACCAAATAAAACTAGGAGAAATACCTCTACTAGACGTACAAACTTATATATAACTGGGCAGTAATATAGATACAGAGGAAGGAACAGAAAATGATATCAAAATAAGGATATCAAAAGCAAGAGGAACTTTCATTGCACTGGGAAACATATGGAATCCAAAGAAATTAGATTAAATACAAAAATAAATTTTTCAACTCAAATGTTAAGTCGGTCCTATTATATGGCTGTGAAACATGGAGAACAACAAAATTGACAATCACGAAGATACAGACTTTCATTAATGGATACTTACGCAGAATAAAAGGATGGAAATGGCAGGACAAAATCACTAACATAGAATTATGGAAATGTACCAGTCAAATACCAGTAGATAAAGAGATACAGCGAAGACGCTGGCGCTGGATAGGACACACACTACGGAAGCCAACTGAGAGTACTACACAACAGACCCTTTTTTTGAATTCCCAGGCAAAAAGACAAAGAAGAAGACCAAGGAATTCTTGGAGAAGACAGATAGAAGCAGAGATGAAGATGACAGGGAAGACATGGGATGATCATAAAAGAAAAAAACAGAATGACTTGGAGAATGTTTGTTGAAGACCTATGCTCCACTGGGAGCTAAAAAAAGGTAGAAGAGGAAGAACACATAATATATTATATATTAATGTTTAGATAAATGAACAAGGTATTAGATTTCACCAATATCTAGATGATACAGGACATTTAAAAAGAATATGGTTTGAAGACGTTCACACTAATCAAATTGAGCGTGGTGCACTGCGCGGCGAAACGCAGGTTGCGGAAATCAACATGGTGCACAATGCGGAGAAACGCAGGTTGCGGAAATCAACATGGCGCACAATGCGGAGAAACGTAGGTTGCGGAAATCAACATGGCGCACAATGCGGAGAAACGTAGGTTGCGGAAATCAACATGGCGCACAATGCGGAGAAACGTAGGTTGCGGAAATCAACATGGCGCACAATGCGGAGAAACGTACGGAAAAAGATATGACAATTTTTTTGTACATCACAAGATGCAACAGTGAACAAAATTGAGTCACAAAAGTGAGAGTAAACAGAAACTAAAAATATGTTAGTAAAGTATTTTAAAATTATTGCCAGTAAATTTCCAACTATTGCATTGTCCATTATTAGGCAAGATGGTCGATCTAGTGATGGGAGAACAGAATTTTCAATCCAATGTCTAAATATGTGACCATTCATCTCAGAGTGATAATCCCGATTGTCTATGGATTTTGAAAGAAAAATGAGCTCTGCATTCTGTATTAGTCCATGTTGTCGACTATCTGCATGAGCAATTATCAAGCGCTGTCCTTTGCTGCTAGGTATTCATCTCTTAATCTTTCCATCTGATGACTGCCATTCCCTTTGGTTAGTGTGGTGAACATTGATCCATGTTTCATCCAAGTACACAATATCATAACCTTGCTTGCGCACCTCTTTTACTTCACGTAAGTACTTGCTTCTCATGACTACTATATGTGGCTTCTCACAGATGATGTTTCGTCCATTGGAATACTTTCTCAATGTAAAGCCTGCAGCTCTCACATTCCTCCATAATGCAGACTTTGATATTTCAATACTGTTGTTCTTTTCAGCGATACTTTTAATTTTCTTATTGTAACAGTTTCATTCATACCCAACATTTTGCGAATTTCACTTCTAATAAGTTCACTGTCGAAATTATCCAACATTTTTGCTCTTCCTTGTGATTTTGTATATTTGGAACATTGACGGTCACGTGCTTGAATCCAGCGATTAAATGACCGTTTAGATAAATCCAAAATTTGTCTTGTCCTATTCTCAGGGTTTTCTAAAGAATGAAATAATCTTCCTCGTTTAGCCTCTTTGCAAAAATAGTCATACATTTTTATTGCGATGTTTTGTAAACTGCAGAATTTAATTTAAGACTCATGATAAATGTTAGCGTTCCACGTCTACACCTATGAAAGAACGGAAATGGAACACACAATGCCTCGTGTTTTCTAAAAGTGTCTAATTGTGTCAGACAGCTCACGTTTAAAGCGTGCAAAATCGTAAATTTGACCGTGTATAGATTTGTAATCGCTATTTTTAACTTAAATACTGTAAACACTAAGTTTTGACTACATCAATGGGTCGTTATAAATTTATATAAATCAAATAAGCAATAATAATAACCAAATGTTTGTTTTTAATGAAATTAATTCCCTGTTGGGTTCTAATCATTATAACTTTACATGCAAATTTTGAAAAAAATACAAAAAGCGGTTTAAAAGATATTGATTTTAAAAGTTGGGCACGACTTATGAAACAAAAGTAAGTAAAGTAAAGTACCCCCCGTCACGCCAGGTGGCGTATAGGGAAATATGGTGTTAGTGACCCTATATTTTACAGACCTTCAGCACATGATTTTTGGGGTAATGTGGTCGGTATTACGCCCGTGCTGCTTTTACTTTCCCAGAAAAAATCCGGTACCCATTTAAGGCTGGGTGAACCCGGAGCCGTCGGTTGGGATCGAACCCAACCCCTTGTCCGTAGTAGTCCAGTTCACTAACCACTGAGCTATCGCGGCTCCTACTAATTTTTAGGGAATTAGTAAAACCCAGGTGTCCTCGCCAGGGTACGAACCCCGGCTGTTGCCGTGGTAAGCCAACCGCCTATCGATTGCGCTAACCGGACACCCACTTATGAAACAAGCTATAGTAAAAAATGCAACCATCTAGTTAAGATAAACTATAAAAACAAATAAATGCACATTTAAATAAATAAGTGTGTTTGTAGAGCCTGTTGTAACTACATTAATTGATACATCAAGAATCGTTAATTAAGTGCTGTCGTAGGTTTGGATTATTGTCATTATTTGAATGTATCGATTAGAATAAAAACATTCGAATGTGTTGAAATCGGTATTATGTTAACTTTACTTTAAAAGAAAATCAATTTAGAAAGAGAAATGAAAAATAAAGACAATTCAAAGAAGACGAATATTTGTTGACACATAACGAAACTTAATAGTTTGCTGCAAGTCAATGTTAGAAGGGATAAAACAAGGTAAACGAGGAAAAGGCAGGGTAAAGTGAATTGATAATTTTAAGAGGTCGACTGAAAAACACAAGATAGATCGTTATACAAGATGATAAAGAAAAGAAAGTCAAAGCTATGAACCATATCCACTGTCTGTCCTCTACGATTACATCAAAAGGCAATAAACAAACGTTTAATATACAAGTTAAGTATTAATAATTTGCCTCCCGGTTACCTGTTCTTGTTCTCGTTGAATGAAGGTATTTTAGACCTGGTTATAAGACTTTATCTAATCTGTTATTTATCTTCTACATAAATGTTAAGATACCCGCAAAGGCTATGCATATCAAGCGCTGATGTTTCTAAAGAAGTCATATATTACAGCTGTTATTTTTGTTTCTTATAATCTTCAGAAGTACTTGCAATATTTTCACTGTGGGTTACTACTCTGTTAGTGTAGAATTCTAAAGTCCGATTACTGTCATTTGCCGTTCTTTAACAATTCTGCATGATACTTAATAAAGTAAAGATTTATGTTCACTTTATAACGTAATTTGCACCGTCTATGACACAATACATTGTTTAACGCCTGTGTGATATCTATGTTAACATGTGGATGGGAAAGTTGGAAATCTGTCCAGTCTTTAAAAGGAAAAATAATGCTTTTAAAAACAGATGTCTACGTAGGATCTCAAACATGAGCTGAAAAGGATATATTTCAAACGAACTGATAAGAGACACATCTAAACATGAATACGTGTCTAGCTTTATAAGAAGAAAGCGTTGAAAATACATCGTCATGTGCTGAGAATGAATTAAGAAAGATTTCCCCATCAGGCATTAATGTGGAAACCATCTGATAAAAGAAAGCAAGATAGACCTAGAGAAATGCTCATCATCATCAAGTGCCATGACGATTGGTGTAGGCGATCATGTCCTTCCACTATTCTCTATCCACAGTGCATCGTGTCAACTCTGTTGTTGATAGTTTTCCGTGCCATAACACCAAGCTATCCAGTACCTGACCACAACTTCCGGTCAATATGGTGGATAGGCGACAGGGAACGGTTGAGGCACTGTTTGAAAAGTGTTCCTTGTTGCAGTTTCCTCATATTGCAAGTCCGGCTTGCTGTCGCAACTACTGAGTAGTGCTCTGTGCACACCGTGAGCTGCGTGTTTCATCCATATGGTGTTTCTTTATTCAGATTGCTTACGATGAATCATGATATTGTATGACGAAGGACAGTTCAGATGTGTTCACTGACGGTGCTGTAATACGCATTATGTCCTTTGACTTGTGCTGTGTTTGCTACGATGGGAACTGCACCTGCCTTTCTTTATTTGGACTTCCTTCCTTCCTTCCTTCCTTCCTTCCTTCCTTCCTTCCTTCCTTCCTTCCTTCCTTCCTTCCTTCCTTCCTTCCTTCCTTCCTTCCTTCCTTCCTTCCTTCCTTCCTTCCTTCCTTCCTTCCTTCCTTCCTTCCTTCCTTCCTTCCTTCCTTCCTTCCTTCCTTCCTTCCTTCCTTCCTTCCTTCCTTCCTTCCTTCCTTCCTTCCTTCCTTCCTCCATCCCCCCTCCCTCACTCCCTCCCTCCCTCCCTCCCTCCCTTCCGTCCGTCCTTCCTTCCTTCCTTCCTTCCTTCCTTCCTTCCTTCCTTCCTTCCTTCCTTCCTTCCTCATCTCGTAACCCTTGGGGTCGTTGTGGCACTACTTAGAACAGACTCTATCAACTTTCTCCGTTGATCTCTATAAACATGTACAAGACTCTGAGATTCTTTACATTGGTTTTTATTATCATCTCATCACTTCCTCTGTATACCTCTACTTTTTCAGTGGCCTATTATTGCAGCCCTAAAGTTTTGTACTAATATATTTGCCTGGTTATTGACATTTTTTCGCATTTCATGATTCATGACCTGGAGTTCCATCAGTATTATTGCGCCCTATAAAACTTATAACGAAAACATGATCAAAGAAAGAGAACTATTTCACCTAATTCAATTAATTGATTAGTATTTCAAAATACATTTCCGATACGCAATAGAAAAAAAAAATTCCCGATAACAGAAACTGGAAAAAAACGTGCAACAAACGAGCTCGCAAACTCAAATGGATTCCTCAAATAATGGTTGTGACATCACGAGAACTCAGATCGCGTGCTAGCACACAAAGTATAATTTGTAACTTTGCGGACACGTGATAAGTAAATTGCGAAGCGTGGTTCCAGGTCTGTTAGATTATAGCATGACCATATCAGCCAGTGATAAGTTCTCTGTTACCCGAGCATGGCACAAATTTTTGTTTCTGAAACCAAAGTTCGTGTTAATGGAGTCTAAGGCGAGCATAACTTTGTTGAATTCATCTATTAATGGTAATGAGAGATAATTAAACTGCGTTCATCATTCAACTATGATAATTCAGATACCCGGAAAAACGTTATGGCGGGAAATACCGATTTTAGTGATTGTTCTTTCGGCTAAATTCTTCTTGAGGTTAAACATTTAGTAGCTGAGTTCAGAATTGTGATTTGTCTTTTATGCGATCATGGCTCATTCAGACTAGGACTCCGGACTCTCTTGTGAAGACTGCTGTCTGTTACAGTGTTTCAGAATTGTGATTCAAGTACAAGATGATGGACAGATAGCTAATCAATATAATCATCATCATCATCATCATTGAGTGCCTTCTCCGCATCGAAGGTTGGCTACCATGGAGCGCCATTCCACTCTGTCTCTTGCTTTGATGGTGCAGATTGTCATAGGCTGACTTGTCCATCTTTTGATGTTACTCGTCCATGTTAGTCTTGGTCTGCCTCTGCCTCTTTTACCTTGTATTTTCCCTTCTAATATTACTTTTATTAGACTGTTGTGTCTTTTAATATGACAAAAAAATTTCATTTGTCTTGCTCTAATTGTGTTTGGTAGTTCTTTTTTCATTTTCAGTTGCTTTAAAACTTCTTCGTTTGTTTTCTTTTCTTTCCATCCAGTTCTACATATTCTTCTATATATCCACATTTCAAGGCTTCAATTTTCTGTTCTGTTTTCTGGTCTAATGTCCATGTTTCTGCACCATACAGGAATATTGAAAAGATATAACATTTTGCTATTCTTAGTTTCAGCCCTGGTGTTATTTGTTTTGATGTTAGTATATTTTTCATGGCATTGAAATTACCTTTGCCATTCCTATTCTTTTATTTATTTCAGTTGTACATTTTCCATCACTGGTTATAGTATGTCCCAGGTAGTTATAGCTCTGGACTGTCTCTAGATGTATTCCTTCAACTTTGATATTTAATTTTAGGTCTTGAGAATTTTCGTTGTTTATGATCATAGTTTTAGTCTTTTTTATCAATATAATAGATAGAACGATATTAAGTCAACGAACAGACATACGTTGGAACAGGCATTCGTTTATGCAAGAACACACACAAGTATCACTCTATCTCATTATATATACATGATAAACATATTTATACAAATTTGCCGTCATAAAATATTTGAAGGCATCGTTAAAAAATATATTACTTAGAAAAAATGTCGCAAGAAAAGTTTCCCCCTTTTATCAAGCGATTTTTTTCACCTTTGTGTAATTTGCCTGCTAAATTATAACCCATTTACACATACTCCTTTCCTCTTTCTATTTTCCATTTTACCATTACCACACAAAAATGTAAAAATAATGAAAACACTGAAGCTCTTATCACTCAAAAAGAATTGCCCCTCGCCCTCTCCTCGCAAACCACACATGTTCTCAAAGAAATATATATAAAAAAATACTGCACAAATCGCAATAAAATTCACACGGCCACAAATGAGAAAAAAAGGCCGACCCCTCACGTGCCAACACAAAAGCTTTAGCAGCCAAAATACAAAATAAATAAAAGTAGTCAAGAAAATTTGGGAAAACGAATTGATTTTTCTCTATAAGGAAATTGCATGCATTTCTATTTCGCTCACATTCATGCCCGTTCAATACAATTGTCTTAACAGGAAGGGATTGGCAACGGAACATTGCCTGATAGGATGTTTGTATTTCTGTGATGAAGATACCAGAACGTTGAGATAACTTCCACATAACTGGGCAAATGCCGTTGGTATTTATAATGCAGCTACGACAAAAATGTCAGCCTCAAATATAATTTTGTAATGAAATATAACTTAATTGCAACATACATATCTAAGCAATATCAAGAAGAATGAAACGACAATATAAATAAACACAAAACAACGAATGATATTTCAATTGATAATGTTGTGATAGTTATCAAGAATTCTAACAAGTCGAAGTTTTGGGAGAGTACTTTTTATAGAGAAATAATTAGAGAAATGTCTCCTTTGTGAAACACTCAAGAAACTAGTTTGTGTAATGTAATAACACCAAGCAAACGATCATGAGATACAGGAGAGAGAGAGAGAGAGAGAGAGAGGGAGAGAGAAAGAAGAGAAACAAAGCAAATAGAGAGAGAGAGGCAAAGAGGGAAATAAAGAGAGCAAAGAGAAAGAGAGTGAACAAAGAGAGAGGGTAAAGAGAGAAAGAGCATAGAGAAGAGTATAAAGAAGAGTATAGAGGGGAAGAACTTTCTTCTGAAAATAACTTGTGGGCTTTTTACCTAGCAACTGACAATTTAAAAGAGTAATTTTTAAAACAGAAACAGTTCAAAATGATTTTCTTTTGTACTGAAAAAAAACAAGTCTTTTATATCAAAATAGATCAAAAGATTTTTCTTCATGAAAAAAACCGCTGTGTAAAAGATTTAATTTTATAATCCCCCAAAAAATGAAATATTTCATTTCTTACATAAATAACTCAAAATATTTCCTTTCAGATCAAAATAACTGAAGAGAATTCATTTCATATTGAAATAAATCAGAAGTGTCGCTTTAACACTGAAATAACTTGAGAAATCGTAACCCTTTCCAATTCTGATGACGTAAATGATCAAAAAGGAGCCTCAAACAATTCAAATTCAATAAACATTGCCACTTCGGAGTGCTACAAAAATGCTTCAGAGATAAACAAGAAAATCTGATAATATGAAAGAAATCGACACATGAAAAAAAACCCCAACAAAACCATAATTTAATAACCGGCTCAAACGTCTGATGAAATATTCGGCAAAATGAATGGGGGGAAAACGAATTCACAGACCTTTGATGCAGTCAAACAATTCGGATTAACACGGTTTTTCTGGACAGTAAATTATGTGATTATTGCCTCTGTGGTGGTATTCTTAGATTGCTATCAGTTTGTTTTTAAATATGGGAGTTAAAACTGTTACTTCAAAAGAAGAAAGCTACCTATAACACGGAAGGCTGCTAGGATGTGTCGCAATAAGTGAACCTTTTTTCCTTTATTTATATTTGTTTCAGGACCCACCACTATTCCCAGTTAGCGTCGTCTAGGATACCTGGGCCATTTGTACAAAGATGGAGGATTGGTAGAGAGACATAAACATGAGAGAGATTGGTAGAGAGACATAAACATGAGAGAGATTGGTAGAGAGACATAAACATGAGAGAGATTGGTAGAGAGACATAAACATGAGAGAGATTGGTAGAGAGACATAAACATGAGAGAGATTGGTAGAGAGACATAAACATGAGAGAGATTGGTAGAGAGACATAAACATGAGAGAGATTGATAGTGAGACATAAACATGAGAGAGATTGGTAGAGAGACATAAACATGAGAGAGATTAGTAGAGAGACATAAACATGAGAGAGATTGGTAGAGAGACATAAACATGAGAGAGATTGGTAGAGAGACATAAACATGAGAGAGATTAGTAGAGAGACATAAACATGAGAGAGATTGATAGTGAGACATAAACATGAGAGAGATTGGTAGAGAGACATAAACATGAGAGAGATTGGTAGAGAGACATAAACATGAGAGAGATTGATAGTGAGACATAAACATGAGAGAGATTGATAGTGAGACATAAACATGAGAGAGATTGGTAGAGAGACATAAACATGAGAGAGATTAGTAGAGAGACATAAACATGAGAGAGATTGTTAGTGAGACATAAACATGAGAGAGATTGGTAGAGAGACATAAACATGAGAGAGATTGGTAGAGAGACATAAACATGAGAGAGATTGATAGTGAGACATAAACATGAGAGAGATTGGTAGAGAGACATAAACATGAGAGAGATTGGTAGAGAGACATAAACATGAGAGAGATTAGTAGAGAGACATAAACATGAGAGAGATTAGTAGAGAGACATAAACATGAGAGAGATTGGTAGAGAGACATAAATGAGAGAGATTGGTAGAGAGACATAAACATGAGAGAGATTGGTAGAGAGACATAAACATGAGAGAGATTGGTAGAGAGACATAAACATGAGAGAGATTAGTAGAGAGACATAAACATGAGAGAGATTGATAGTGAGACATAAACATGAGAGAGATTGGTAGAGAGACATAAACATGAGAGAGATTGGTAGAGAGACATAAACATGAGAGAGATTGGTAGAGAGACATAAACATGAGAGAGATTAGTAGAGAGACATAAACATGAGAGAGATTAGTAGAGAGACATAAACATGAGAGAGATTGGTAGAGAGACATAAACATGAGAGAGATTGGTAGAGAGACATAAACATGAGAGAGATTGGTAGAGAGACATAAACATGAGAGAGATTGGTAGAGAGACATAAACATGAGAGAGATTAGTAGAGAGACATAAACATGAGAGAGATTGGTAGAGAGACATAAACATGAGAGAGATTGGTAGAGAGACATAAACATGAGAGAGATTAGTAGAGAGACATAAACATGAGAGAGATTGATAGTGAGACATAAACATGAGAGAGATTGGTAGAGAGACATAAACATGAGAGAGATTGATAGGGAGACATAAAGTTGGGAGAGATTGCTAGAGGGGCATAAACATAGGAGACATTGGTAGAGTGGCATAAATATGGGAGAGATTGGTAGAGTGGTATAAACATGGGAGAGTTTGGTAGAGATGCATAAACATCGGAGAGATTGGTAGAGAGACATAAACATGGGAGAGATTGGTAGAATGGTATAAACATGGGAGAGATTGGTAGAGTGGTATAAACATGGGAGAGATTGGTAGAATGGTATAAACATGGGAGAGATTGGTAGAGTGGTATAAACATGGGAGAGATTGGTAGAGTGGTATAAACATGGGAGAGATTCAAATTGATCACATATGTATTAATAATAAGTTTAAGTCATCCTTACAGGATGTAAAAGTATATAGAGGGGCAGAAATAGCTTCTGATCATCATCTTCTGTTAGCCAAACTTAAAATTAAACTAAAAAAGGTATACTACAACGAATAAGGGCAGAAAGTATTTCAATGTAGGGTTTCTTAAAGAACAAGGAATTATGGATACATTCGCAGTCACAATATCAAACAAATATCAAGTCCTCCAACAACTAGAAAATACAATAAATAAAGAAGATCATTGGAAACAGGTATAAGATATATGGAAAGAGACATGCGAAAAAACACTAGGGAAAAGAGAACGACAGAATAAAGCATGGATGACAGCAGAGACCCTGGATAAAATTAAAGAAAGAAAGAACAAGAAAGCAGACATAAATAAAAGCAAAACGAGAAGTAATAAAGCCAAGACACAGGAAGCTTACACAGAGGTGAACAAAGAAGTGAGAAGATGCATTAAAAGAGATAAGAGGAAATATATAGATGAACTAGCTAAAAAGGCAGAAGAAGCAGCAAATAAAGGGAATATGAAAGAACTGTACAACAGCACAAAGAAATTAGGTGGAAAATACAAACAGATCAATGCCTTTATTAAAGATAAGAAAGGAAATCTGCTTAGTAATATAAGGGAATAAATGGTGAGATGGAAAGAGCACTTTGAAGAACTTTTGAATAGACCGGGCTCAAATAATCCTCCAGATATACTACTAGCAGAAGAAGAGTTACACGTTAACTGCGGAAAACCAAGCATAGAAGAAATAATGAAAGCCATCAAACTATTTAAAATAGTGAAACCACAGGACCAGATGAAATTCATTCGGAAGCCATCAAAGCAGATATTAACACCTCTACCAAGATGCTACATAATCTATTAGATAAAATTTGGGAGAGGGAAGAAATATCTAAAGACTGGAAAGAAGGTTATACGATCAAACTACCAAAGAAAGGAAGTTTATAGGAGTGCACAAATTATAGGGGAACTATGCTACTATCAGTGCCAGGAAAAATATTAAGCAGAATCATTCTGGAGAGACTAAAAGTGGCCATAGAGACACATTTGAGAGATGAACAAGCAGGTTTTAGGAAGAACAGATCATGTGCTGATCAAATAACTACTCTACGTATAATAGCTAAACAACGATTAGAACTAAAATCCCCGCTTTATATTGGATTCAAAGATTACTAAAAGACATTTGATAGTTTAGACAAAAGAATGCTTTGGTAGTTGCTGAGTCATTACGGAATCCCCATAAAGTTTATTAACCAGATAAAAACAATGTATGAAGCAACAAATGTAGTGTGGTGCATGAAGGACAGCTTACAGAAGCATTTGAAATAAGAACAGGAGTAAGGCAGGGATTCCTTCTGTCTCCATTTCTCTTTCACTGGCCATAGATTGGATTATGTAAATAACTTAAAACAACAGAAATGGGATCCAGTGGTCACTGACAAAACAACTTAATGATTTAGACTTTGCTGATGACATGGCTCTCCTATCACACAGCCATCAACAGATGCAGGATAAAATGAGCATACTTGATGAAAGATCACAACAGCTAGGACTGAAGATTAATAGAGATAAGACCAACATTATGAGAATTAATACAGTTGGCAATAACCAAATAAAACTAGGAGAAATACCTCTAATAAACGTACAATCTTACATATATCTGGGCATTAATATAGATAAAGAGGGAGCAACATAAAATGATACCAAAGTAAGGACATCAAAAGCAAGAGGAGCTTTCATTGCACTGGGAAACATAGAAATAAAAAAAAATTAGGTTAAATACAAAAATAAAAATTTTCAACTCAAATGTTAAGTCGGTCCTATTATATGGTTGTGAAACATGGAGAACAACAAAATTGAAGTTTCACGAAGATACAGACTTTCATTAATGGATGCTTACGCAGAATAAAAGGATGGAAATGGCAAGACAAAATCACTAACATAGAATTATGGAAATGTACCAGTCAAATACCAGTGGGTAAAGAGATACAGCGAAGACCATGGCGCTGGATTGGACACACACTGCGGAAGCCAGCTGAGAGTATTACACAACAGGCCCTTTTTTGGAATCCCCAGAGGAAAAGACAAAGAGGAAGACCAAGGAATTCTTGGAGAAGATAGATAAAAGCAGAAATGAAGATGATGGGGAAGACATGGAAAGATCTTAAAAGAATGGCAAAAAAACAGAACGACTTGGAAAGTGTTTGTTGTAGACCTATGCTCCACTGGGAGCTAAAAAAGTAGAAGAAGAATAGACATAGTCAACTACTTACTTTTTCCTTAATACATAATCATGAAAGAGATTGGTAAAGTGGTATAAACATATTAGAGATTGGTAGAGTCACATAAACACGAGAGAGATTGGTAGAGTCACATAAACATGAGAGAGGTGTGTAGAGTCACATAAACATGAGAGAAATTTGTAGAGTCACATAAACATGAGAGAGATTGGTGGAGTCACATAAACATGAGAGAGATTGGTAGAGTCACATAAACATGAGAGAGAATGTCCCCAGAAGAGGAAGCCAGGAAGATGCTTCACTCGCTGAAAATACGTCATTGCACGTGGCATGAGGGACTTGAACAAAACTGGTGGCGAAGTGCTTGTAAAGTCAGATTCAACCAGTGCAGGCAGTGGAAGCGAGCCTGACAGCGAAGTCAAAATGATAAGGCGGCTGGGTCTAGACAACGGGCATTTAGAATATCCTCATTCACGAAATTACCTATAGCTGACATGATACTGATTACCTATAGCTGACATGATATTAATTACCTATAGCTGACATGATATTGATTACCTATAGCTGACATGATACTGATTACCTATAGCTGACATGATATTGATTACCTATAGCTGACATCGCCCGTGCGCTGCCGGGCCCGAAAGGGAAGTAAAGAATAGCGGCGCTGTACCCTACCAGGCATGTTCGTAAGAGGCGAGAAAGGAGGGTTAGGCATGGGACTGGCTATCCCATACTGTAAAAAAATAAGCCGAAAAAACTTCACAAACATGAACAAGTCAAAGAAAGATAAAGTAAATCCGTCAACCAGGAAAGAGAAGGGCTCTCTGTCTAAGAGACGTATGACGCAATCCGGAGAAAGCCATAAGGAGTCCGGGTTGTCGACTCACCCTTTGTCTACCAGGAAATCATCCAGAATTGGCACCTGGAATGTTCGTACCCTTAACGAACAGGGAAAAGCGGCACAAGTGGCAGCAGAAATGAACAACTACAAGATAGATATTCTGGGAATGTGTGAAACAAGATGGCTGGGAGCGGAGAGAATAAAATTGAATACAGGGGAGATGATTTTATCATCAGGACACCAGGAACCAGGAGCACAACATAGCGAAGGGGTAGCTATAATGCTATCAAAGAATGCACAGAAGACACTAATAGAATGGGAGGCAGTGGGACCAAGACTGGTGAGAGCAACATTTAGAACAACCAAAAACAAAATAAAATTACACATTATACAATGCTATGCACCAACCAACGATAAAGATGACTCAGTTAAAGATGATTTTTATAAACAGCTACAATGCCAGATGGATGCAAGACGAGCCAAGGATATTATAATCTTGATGGGAGACCTAAATGCTAAGGTAGGATCAGACAACAGAGGCTTTGAAGAGATTATGGGAAAACATGGACTTGGAGATATAAACGAGAATGGAGAGATATTTGTGAATTTCTGCGCCCTTAATCAAATGAGCCTAGGAGGAACAATATTCCAACATAAAAGAATACACAAAGCTACATGGGTGTCCGGTTGGCTTACCACGGCAACAGCCGGGTTCGTAATCCTGGCGAGGACACCTGGGTTTTACTAATTCCCTAAAAATTAGTAGGAGCCGCGTTAGCTCAGTGGTTAGTGAACTGGACTACTACGGACAAGGGTAGGGTTCGATCCCAACCGACGGCTCCGGGTTCACCCAGCCTTAAATGGGTACCGGATTTTTTCTGGGAAAGTAAAAGCAGCACGGGCGTAATACCGACCACATTACCCCAAAAATCATGTGCTGAAGGTCTGTAAAATATAGGGTCACTAACACCATATTTCCCTATACGCCACTTGGCGTGACGGGGGGTACTTTACTTTACTTTTTACATGGGTGTCACCAGATCATAGAACGGAAAATCAAATTGATCACATATGTATTAATAATAAGTTTAAGTCATCCTTACAGGATGTAAAAGTATATAGAGGGGCAGATATAGCTTCTGATCATCATCTTCTGTTAGCCAAACTTAAAATTAAATTAAAAAGGTATACTACAACGAATAAGGGCAGAACGTATTTCAATGTAGGGTTTCTTAAAGAACAAGGAATTAAAGATAAATTCGCAGTCACAATATCAAACAAATACCAAGTCCTCCAACAACTAGAAAATACAATAAATATAGAAGATCATTGGAAACAGGTAAAAAATATATGGAAAGAGACATGCGAAGAAACACTGGGGAAAAGAGAACGCCAGAATAAGGCATGGATGACAGCAGAGACCCTGGATAAAATTAAAGAAAGAAAGAACAAGAAAGCAGACATAAATAAAAGCAAAACAAGAAGTAATAAAGCCAAGACACAGGAAGCTTACACAGAGGTGAACAAAGAAGTGAGAAGATGCATTAAAAGGGATAAGAGGAAATATATAGATGAATTAGCTAAAGAGGCAGAAGAAGCAGCAAATAAAGGGAATATGAAAGAACTGTACAACAGCACAAAGAAATTAGGTGGAAAATACAAACAGATCAACGCCTTTATCAAAGATAAGAAAGGAAATCTGCTTAGTAATATAAAGGAACAAATGGAGAGATGGAAGGAGCACTTTGAAGAACTTTTGAACAGACCTGGCTCAAATAATCCTCCAGATATACTACCAGCAGAAGAAGAATTACACGTTAACTGCGGAAAACCAAGCAAAGAAGAAATAATGAAAGCCATCAAACTGTTAAAAAAATGGTAAAGCCACAGGACCAGATGAAATTCCTTCGGAAGCCATCAAAGCAGATATTATCACCTCTACCAAGATGTTACATGATCTATTGGATAAAATTTGGGAGAGGGAAGAAATACCTAAAGACTGGAGAGAAGGTTATATGATCAAACTACCAAAGAAAGGAAGTTTACAGGAGTGCACAAATTATAGGGGAATTATGCTACTATCAGTGCCAGGAAAAATATTAGGCAGAATCATTCTGGAGAGACTAAAAGAGGCTATAGAGAAACACTTGAGAGATGAACAAGCAGGTTTTAGGAAGAACAGATCATGTGCTGATCAAATAACTACTCTACGTATAATAGTTGAACAAAGTTTAGAACTAAAATCCCCACTTTATATTGGATTCATAGATTACGAAAAGGCATTTGATAGTTTAGACAGAAGAATGCTTTGGAAGTTGCTGAGTCATTATGGAATCCCCATAAAGTTTATTAACCTGATAAAAACAATGTATGAAGGAACAAAATGTAGTGTGGTGCATGAAGGACAGCTTACAGAAGCATTTGAAATAAGAACAGGAGTAAGGCAAGGATGCCTTCTGTCTCCATTTCTCTTTCCACTGGCCATAGATTGGATTATGAAAATAACTCAAAACAACAGAAATGGGATCCAGTGGTCACTGACCAAACAACTTGATGATTTAGACTTTGCTGATGACATAGCTCTCCTATCACACAGCCACCAACAGATGCAAGATAAAATGAGTATATTAGATGAGAGATCACAACAGCTAGGACTAAAGATTAATAGAGATAAGACCAACATTATGAGAATTAATGCAGTTGGCAATAACCAAATAAAACTAGGAGAAATACCTCTACTAGACGTACAATCTTATATATATCTGGGCAGTAATATAGATAAAGAGGGAGGAACAGAAAACGATACCAAAATAAGGATATCAAAAGCAAGAGGAGCTTTCATTGCACTGGGAAACATATGGAAATCCAAAGAAATTAGGCTAAATACAAAAATACAAATTTTCAACTCCAATGTTAAGTCGGTTCTATTATATGGCTGTGAAACATGGAGAATAACAAAATTGACAATCACGAAGGTACAGACTTTCATTAATGGATGCTTGCGCAGAATAAAGGGATGGAAATGGCAGGACAAAGTCACAAACGTGGAATTATGGAAATGTACCGGTCAAATACCAGTGGATAAAGAAATACAGCGAAGACGATGGCGATGGATAGGACACACACTACGGAAACCAACTGAGAGTATTACACAACAGGCCCTTTTTTGGAATCCCCAGGGGAAAAGACAAAGAGGAAGACCAAGGAATTCTTGGAGAAGACAGATTGAAGCAGAGATGAAGATGATGGGGAAGACATGGAATGATCTTAAAAGAATTGCAAAAAACAGAACGACTTGGAAAGTGTTTGTTGAAGACCTATGCTCCACTGGGAGCTAAAAGGTAGAAGAAGATAGCTGACATGATATTAATTACCTATAGCTGACATGATATTGATTACCTATAGCTGACATGATATTAATTACCTATAGCTGACATGATATTAATTACCTATAACTGACATGATATTAATTACCTATAGCTGACATGATATTAATTACCTATAGCGGACATGATATTAATTACCTATAACTGACATGATATTAATTACCTATAGCTGACATGATATTAATTACCTATAACTGACATGATATTAATTACCTATAACTGACATGATATTGATTACCTATAGCAGACATATTAATTACCTATAGCTGACATGATATTGATTACCTATAACTGACATGATATTAATTACCTATAGCTGACATGATATTGATTACCTATAGCTGACATCTATCTATCTATCTATCTATCTATCTATCTATCTATCTATCTATCTATCTATCTATCTATCTATCTATCTATCTATCTATCTATCTATCTATCTATCTATCTATCTATCTATCTATCTATCTATCTATCTATCTATCTATCTATCTATCTATCTATCTATCTATCTATCTATCTTTCGTTCGCCTGAAGTATTGTCTATATCTGCAATGTCGTTTCCTGTTTAAATTTTACTGTCTTTTGTAATTCTTGCAGTGGCCCATATAGTTTTGTCTGTAGTGTTGTATCTATGGGCCAATGGATTTTCCTCAGTCTACTATATTCAGTGCAGTCTTGAAGTATGTGTTCAGCAGTCTGGGGTGCCTGTCCACATGTACAAGTAGTTGATGTGCCGATCTTGAATTTTGTATACATGTGACTATGGAGTCGATTGTGTCCTGTTCTTAGGCGTATAATGATAACTTGTTCATATCTATTCATATTATGAAAGGCATCCTGATTTGGGGCTTGTGGTCCTCTGATTGATTTGATTATCTGTTTCTTATGATGGTATGTAACTGGTGTATCTAGTTGTGTGCCTGTTGAACCTTCCTTTGCCAACTGATCTGCTTTCTCATTTCCTGGTATTCCACAGTGAGACGGGATCCACTGCAGGGCAACCCTGTGGTGCTTGCAGAGTTCAGTCAATAAGGTCTGCAGATGTGGTAATTTTCTGGATTGTAGTGCCTGGAGTACTGATCTTGCATCTGTCAAAAACACTACAGGCTGTGGGCTAAGATTACTGTTCAGCAGTTTTCCTATTGCCAACTTTATTGCTTGTATTTCTGCATCATAATTGTGACAATATTTCCCTGTTGCTATTTTATTCATATCCCTAGTGTTATTTGGGTACTCTATATATGCACCTGCTCCCCCATTCTTTACTGCATTCTGTGCTGATCCATCTGTGTACACACGGATCCATAGGTCTTGTGGGTATTCTTCATCCAGGAAACTGAGAGTTATTGTTTTCGCTGTAGACTATTTTGTTCCTCTGTCAACTATTCCTTTCACTTATGTCCGTATTTGAACTGATAATCCTGATTCATCTGTCCAGGGAGTATGTTCTGGTATGGGCAGAAGGGGTTTAACAACTCTTGGCATGTCTGGTGTTTGTCTACTAATACGCTTGGCTTGGTGGATAAAGCTGCTTCTCTTAAGTGGTCCCAATGCAAGATTTTGGAATCTGTCCTTCATTGGATGTCTCGGCATGCATACAAATTTTTCTGCCTGTATCAGCACCTTTGTGTCTCTCCGTTCTCTCAGTGCTGGTATCCTCCACAATTTCTCCATCTCCAATATTGGTGTTGATTTCATTGCTCCTGTGATGACCCTAAGTGCCTGGTTTTGTACTTTATCCAGTTCTTGCAATGTGGTGTTTGATGCTGAGCACCATGCGGATGATCCATATTCTAAATGTGGGCGTATACTCTGTTGGTAAACTTTACTGAGTATTTTCCCACTCGCACCCCATGTGGTTCCACACAACTTTCTTAGAATAGCCAATTTCCTCCTTGCTTTTTGGGTTGCCTTATTTATCTGCTGTTTCCAAGATAGTTTGTTATCAAATGTAACTCCGAGATATGTAGCTTGTATGTCTTCTTTCACAGGCTCATTGTTTATGTAGATGGCTCCTGCTTTTTGTTTTGGGGAGAGTGTGAAAAGTGTAGTACTGCATTTGTCTGTATTGATGCTGATACACCATCTATTTGTCCATGAATTCAGTGCATTCATAGCTCTTTGTAGCAATTTGGAGGCCACTGTTGCATACTCCTCTGTGCACCACATTACCAAGTCATCTGCATACATTGCCACTTTGATGCCATGTGGTAGTTCAGTAACTAGGTCATTGATGTAGATCAGAAAAAGTGTTGGAGATAGTACCCCTCCTTGTGGAACGCCCTGGCGCAATAAGACCTTCTTACTCTTAAGACCATCCAGTTGCACTCTGGCTCTCCTGTTATGCAGGTATGCTTTGACCCATTTGTACATCCTGCCATTTACTCCATAATTTCTCAGTTTCTTCAAAAGCCCTTCCTTCCATACCTTATCAAATGCTTTCTTTAGGTCTATCCATGCTGCTAGTACCAGTTTCTTTTCTTGAAACGCATCTTCAATTTCCTGGGAAAGATAGGTTGCTTGATCTTCGGTAGAGTAACACTGTCTAAAGCCTGCTTGTTGTGGGACAAGGAGATTTTCACTTTCCAGGTACCACTGCAGTCTGAGATTGATTATACGTTCCATTGTTTTACACAAACAGCTTGTAAGGCTGATTGGTCTATAGCTGGATGTCATTTAACCATCTTTTCCTGGCTTTAGTAATGGTATCATAATTGCTTCTCTCCATGCCTGTGGCACTCTACCTGTGATCCAGCAAATGTTGTAGATCTGCAGTAGTTTTGCTTTAGCTGCAGTTCCCAAGTTCTTAATCATTTCATTGGACACTCCATCATTGCCTGGTGACTTTTTCATTTTTAATTTGGATATTGCCAGCTCTAGCTCTCTTTGTGTAATGGGTGTTTCCATTACTTCATGTGTGGTCTCTTCTTGTCTTGCATTTTGTTGTTTTAAACGGGTCTCTTGTCGTTTTTCTAGGCTAATTTCAATATTATTGTCATTTGCAAAGGAGTCTGCAAAGTAATTTGCTGCATGTTTACCTGTTAGAATGTTTCCATCCTTCTTCAGTGTAATTTTGGTGTTCCTTTCTGTACCCTCATCATTCAGCTGTTTTACAAGCTTCCACACTTTTCTTGTGTCTCGTTCAAGATTCAAGGACTCTGTTTTCTCTTTCCAGCTTCTCCGTCTGGCTTGTAGTTTAGCCCGTTGAAATTTGGCTTTAGCATGCTGGTAGTTGTTGTGGTGTTCTTGGCAAGGGTTATTTTCTGCTTGCTTTCGAGATGTTTCCATGTCATTGTGCAGTTGCTCTAGCTCACTACTCCAGTATGGTTTGTAGTGTTTCCGTGCCCCTCTAGGTATTGTTTCACTGGCAGCTTGTATTGTTAGTCTACTGAATTCATCAACTATTTTGTTGATGTCTCTATCTGTATTTATATCTTTAGTCAGTACACTGGTGTAGTGTTGATACATTTTCCAGTCTGCCTTTTTGTAATTCCACCTGGAGAGAGTGCTGCTCTCCCTGATGGCCTTATTTTGTACCACTAAAAAGACTGGTCGGTGGTCGCTGCCTCCAAGTTGTTTCCCAACAATTCGTGTGATATTCCAATCCAGGTCTGGTGAATGGAAAGCAAGGTTTGGTCTAGATGTGGTATGCCATGATCTGGAGTAGAATGTTGGTGGATCTGTTGCCTGGTTTAATAGTATTAGCCCATTGTCATCCTGCCAATTTTCAAGCTCTTCACCTCTCTTGTCCATATGTTCATAGCCCCAGCTCTGTGAGTGGCTGTTAAAGTCTCCACATACAATTATTCTTTCTTTTAATGTAATTGTGTCTAGTGCTAGTGGACGGTCACTCGGACAGTAGTATTTAAGTAGATGGAAGTCTGTATTTCCTGTCCTGAGGTGCAGTATTTGATATTCCGCCCCATCCATATACACTTCAATCTGACATGCATTAATGTTGTTCCTTACAAGAGTCAGTATTCCGCCCTTTTGTCTATTTATTCTGTCAGATCGGTAGCACTGGTATCCCCTAATCTTCAAGGCTATGTCGTTGTTTAGATGGGTTTCCTGCAAACAGCATATGCTTATTTGTTCTTCATGCAGGATATTTTCTAATTCTATCTTTTTACTGTACCCATCTCTTTTGCTGTTGATGCCTTCAGCATTCCAGTGCATTATTTTTAGTGGTCTTATTTTGGATTGGCCAGTAGCTCTATTCTCTCGCCCCCTGACTCCACAGAGCGGTTGAGAAGGACATCCAGTAATAGAGGTTGGGCCCTTTCGCGGCTGAGGACCCGGCGCTGCTCCTGCCTGAGTGCCCATCACAGGGCGAGTGCCATATCGATTTGCGGTTATAGACATACTTCCATTTGCGTTGAGTGCGTGGCATCCTGATTGTCGTGCGCCTTTTGGCTGGTTGCCTCCGACTTCAGCACTTGAACTTGCTAGATCAGACTGTGGTATTAATTACCTATAGCTGACATGATATTGATTACCTATAACTGACATGATATTAATTACCTATAGCTGACATGATATTAATTACCTATAATTGACATGATATTAATTACCTATAACTGACATGATATTGATTACCTATAGATGACATATTAATTACCTATAGCTGACATGATATTGATTACCTATAACTGACATGATATTAATTACCTATAGCTGACATGATATTGATTACCTATAACTGACATGATATTAATTACCTATAGCTGACATGATATTGATTACCTATAGCTGACATGATATTGATTACCTATAGCTGACATGATATTGATTACCTATAGCTGACATGATATTGATTACCTATAGCTGACATGATATTGATTACCTATAGCTGACATGATATTAATTACCTATAGTTGACATGATATTGATTACCTATAGCTGACATGATATTAATTACCTATAGCTGACATGATATTAATTAACTATAACTGACATGATATTAATTACCTATAGCTGACATGATATTGATTACCTATAGCTGACATATTAATTACCTATAGCTGACATGATATTGATTACCTATAACTGACATGATATTAATTACCTATAGCTGACATGATATTGATTACCTATAACTGACATGATATTAATTACCTATAGTTGACATGATATTGATTACCTATAGCTGACATGATATTAATTACCTATAGCTGACATGATATTAATTACCTATAACTGACATGATATTAATTACCTATAACTGACATGATATTGATTACCCATAGCTGACATATTAATTACCTATAGCTGACATGATATTAATTACCTATAGCTGACATGATATTAATTACCTACAGCTGACATGATATTAATTACCTATAGCTGACATGATATTAATTACTTATAACTGACATGAAATTAATTACCTATAACTGACATGATATTGATTACCTATAGCTGACATATTAATTACCTATAGCTGACATGATATTGATTACCTATAACTGACATGATATTAATTACCTATAGCTGACATGATATTAATTACCTATAACTGACATGATATTAATTACCTATAACTGACATGATATTAAATTACCTATAGCTGGCATGATGTAGATTACCTATAGCTGACATGATATTAATTACCTACAGCTGACGTGATATTAATTACCTATAGCTGACATGATATTAATTACCTATAACTGACATGATATTAATTACCTATAACTGACGTGATATTGATTACCTATAGCTGACATATTAATTACCTATAGCTGACATGATATTGATTACCTATAACTGACATGATATTACTTACCTATAGCTGACATGATATTGATTACCTATAACTGACATGATATTAATTACCTATAGCTGAGACATGGTATTAATTACCTATAGCTGACATCAACAAGGTCATCATTCCTAACCTAGAGCAAGGATATTGCAACCGTTTCATTTCCGTCGTTCCTGCTAACCAAAGTGAGATCTTCGTAGAGTACACGAAATTGGAGAACTGACGAAGATCATTAGAGTTATTTCAGAAATTGAAGCTAATATTATTTTAGTGATTGAAAGAATATAATATTTTAAAACGTTGTTTGAGCAGACAAATTGAAACTAATCTACCTATTTTTATCATCAGGTCGCATGTTATTTACAAAACGTTGCATTGACTACATTCCGTCTGAAAGAGTCTCTATGTCTAGGCAGATCTCCCACGTCTGTTGTCATGTTAAAGTGTTCTTTGATATCTTGAAACCACCTTCTTCTTGGTCTGTCCCTGATGCGTTGTAATGGAACCATGGCCATTATTATTCTCTGCAGCGCGCAATGTCTTTTGTCTTTTGACGTGGCTATAGTATTTTAGTTTTCTCTATAGAATAGTGTAAGTAAGCCAGTTCTTATATTGTTTAAGTATTTAAGTCTGCCTATTTTCAACTGATAACAATTCATTAATGTACGCAGAGAGCACACTTGGGCATACATAATTATCATCCGTTTCAGATGAGTCTCAATATGTGATCACACTACTCTGAGATCAAGAGAGGTTACACGTAAACTTTGAATCCTATCCGCTGGGAAGCTAATCAAAAACCATGAGAATTCGGCGCGAACATTGCATCTCAACTCCTGCCATCCTCAATTAACACTCACAGTTGAGAAGATAGACGTGTGGTTTGTTGTTGCATTGCGGAACGCGTTTACATAATAATTTTTTTTCTCATTAGCCAAGACTCAGGAAAGATCAATATATTCTGAATGTCCTTTCACAGTTTTTCTGTTTTCAGTTCCCATTGAGGTATACAATTTGGGGAGCGCAGATAACACGTGTAAGCAGTGATGCTGATAAATGAGGCAGCACGTAATGTGATCGCAATGCGAGAGGTCTAGTTATGTAAAGAGGTCTAGTTATGTTAAGAGGTCTAGTTATGTTAAGAGGTCTAGTTATGTAAAGAGGTCTAGTTATGTTAAGAGGTCTAGTTATGTAAAGAGGTCTAGTTATGTTAAGAGGTCTAGTTATGTAAAGAGGTCTAGTTATGTAAAGAGGTCTAGTGATGTAAAGAGGTCTAGTTATGTAAAGAGGTCTAGTTATGTAAAGAGGTCCAGTTATGTTAATATATATATATATACGATGTCAAAACCACGAAGAGACAGTGTTTTACTAAACTTATTTTCTGCTTCTTTTTCTTCGTGAAACAACAATTATTGCAGTTTCGTTGTTACTCACCCACTCGCTCACTAACGTAATCGCCTGGTAACTCATTAAATTACACGCTTTATAGTTTATCAACCACTAACTCACCCGCTCATTCACTCACTCACTAACGTACTCGCTTGGTAGCTCACTAAACTACTCGTTCTAAAATTGATCACCCTCTCACTCGCTCGCTCACTCACTCACTAACGTACTCGCTTGGTAGCTCACTAAACTACTCGTTCTAAAATTGATCACACTCTCACTCGCTCACTCACTCAATCACTCACTAACGTACTCGCTTGGTAGCTCACTAAACTACTCGTTCTAAAATTGATCACCCTCTCACTCGCTCACTCACTCACTAACGTACTCGCTTGGTAGCCCACTAAATTTGCTCGCTCTATAATGTATCACCGCCCACTTATTCAATGAACCACTCAATCATGCAGTCAATTGTTTAATCCGTTAAAAACCGAAAGAGATAAAGTCAATAAGGAATGCTTGGGATCTATAAACATTATTTAATTAATTGCATCTTAGAGAGAGAGAGAGAGAGAGAGAGAGAGGGAGAGAGAGAGAGAGAGAGAGAGAGAGAGAGAGAGAAGGATAACGTGAATCTGTCATTATAGAACACTTGGTAAATGGGAATCAAAGAGAGAAAGGCTTTTGGAGGGATGGAAAGAGTAAAGATTAACAGACAAATGTAACAATAAAAACAGAAAGAAAAAGCATGTGAGTTTATTTAAGAGGTGAATTAGAGAGATGGTTTTGCGTGGTTTAGAAGAAAAAAGGAGAATTATTCAGACACAATAATGGCATTTAGAATGAAATATAACGACTGGGTACACTTATTATAGCCGCGATAGCTCAGTGGTTAGTAAACTGGACTACCACGGACAAGGGGTAGGGTTCGATCCCAACCGACGGCTTCCGGATTCACGCAGCCTTAAATGGGTACCGGATTTTTTTCTGGGAAAGTAAAGCAGCACGGGCGTAATACTGACCACATTACCCCAAAAATTATGTGCTGAAGGTCTGTAAAATATAGGGTCACTAACACCATATTTCCCTATACGCCACTTGGCGTGACGGGGGTACTTAGAATTAGAATATATATATATATATATATATATAAATCATTATTTTTTTTTTGTATATATATGTGCGTGAGAGAGAGAAAGTAAGAGGCAGTGTTCGATTGTTAGTGAATGAGTATCGACCTTTAAAGCAATATTAAAACTGTTTGAGATGTCCATGAGAATTTAAACATTTCAGTAAAAGCACACTTATTCTACTCACATAGTCTCTTCAGGTAGTTATTTCTCTCGGAACTCCATACAAATTATTTCTTGTAAACAGTGTACACACCACTAAATGGTGAAAGAAATCTGTAGCGTTCACAGACAGTTCAAAGTTATTGATTTCTTTCCTAAGTTTAATAATCGAATTTGATTTACCTTCTGTGACCATACAATAATATTCAGATCTTTTTAAAAAAAAAATCCTTTACTGAATTTATTTACTTAATACTGAAGCTACGATTAGTTTGAAAGATATATATATATATATGTGTGTGTGTGTGTGTGTGTGTGTGTATGTATATGTATATATACATAATTAAGTGCATTCAATCGTTATATTACATTCTAAATGTCATTGGTGTGCCTGAATAATTATCCTTTTCTTCTTTTTCGCGTGAAACCATCTCTCAAATTCACCTCTGAAGTAAACTTACTTGCTTTTCTCTCGGATTTTATTGTTACATTTGTCTATTAATCTTTTCTCTTTACATCCCTCCCAAACCATTTCTGTCTTTACACTTGATTCCCATTTCCCAAGTGTTCTATAATGAGCAGATTCACGTTATCCCTCTCATTCTATAAAGGACACACACACACACACACGCACGCACGCACACACACACACACGCACACACACATATATATTGCTATGCTGTGTTATCAGTTTTGTTATGTTTATAGTGTTCTTCTGTAGAATTCGATACTGTGCATAAGACAAGAACAATTACATTTAATTCATACTAAGCAGACTCTGGTAATCTTTACAGCGATTGTGCATTTTAAACCAAGCAATAAGTGGATTTATGTTTTTGATACTCCTGCTTGAGAACTTTACTTTTTTTTGTTCATCTTTTACTTGTCATATAATGTCCATCAGAATGTCTGAAGAGAAACGTATTTGTTAGATCGTTCTGAGCACATGTTGCACATACTGTGAGTTCACGTCTATGTTCTCTATGAGGGATGACAATACATAATAATGGACATATGTAACTATCAAGAAATTACCGAAAACTTCTTCGCAGAAGAAGACACCAAAATTGAATTTAAATTAACATTAGGGTAACAATCATTAACAGAAATTTGAAAAGACGAAAGCACAAAATAAGTTTATACAAACAACTAAATTATTGATTAAAAAAAATTAATTACAAATTCTGTATTCTGTTTAATCACACACGCAAAGAAGTTAAATTTACTGCGGTTACTATATACGTACTAATCAATTGCACCAAAGTTAACATGACAGCTATTTGAAAAAAAACACATTTTTTTTACAATTAGACATAATGAAGGAAACAATAATTAATCACTTATAATGATATAAAGCCGCTCACCATGGCTTGATATCAACAGTAAAAATATCAAGTTTATGAGTAACCATTTACATTGGTTCGTCAATCATAAGGAAATGCACACTTCGTTGTTAAGTGGAATAATGCCAAATTGCACATCAGATAAGGCCTACGTCATCTTAACATAGCTCACCGTGCCATTGTTATCCATCATATATTTAAACTAGCCAAATACAATGATCTCGCCACCGAGCTGAGACAGCAGGGATTTCAAGTCAAAATGTACGTTGTGGACACTAGTGACAGAGGACTCACGACCTAATTCCGCTACGACATATTAGATAGGCTAAGAATTAATGGTGGATTGCGAACAAGAACATTGAAGGTTATTGCTGAGTCAGTCGGAAAAAAAAGCTTATTCTGACACTGACGAAACGGAGACAAATCAACAATGCCGAATAGTCTGATGTTCAGTCGATTCGGCGACTAATTACATCGACCACTCCTGACTCCCACGTAAGTCAACAGCACAAGGACAGTGCAATCCTTTAATATCCGAGGCCCGGACAATAAGCGATAAGAAATTACATCATCAACTGTGAATGAGCCATACCCGACGGTTGCAATAGCGACAGTTCAAAAGAATGGAGTACCGAGCCCGACCTATCTTTATCAACTATTGTCAGTTACCAATTCACTCCTTCGAGCTCAGTTACATCATGACAAGAAGCAGCATGTACGTTAGTGTATATAAAAGAACGTTTAAAATACTAGCAATTTTCGACTCCTGTCATCCGCGAAAAAAACATCAATCTGTTGGGTTGAAGCGAAGACAACTAGTATTCTGCGGGTATAGATCGTAGATTCGACCAGAGGTGTTGAGTAGAATAAGTGTAGTTATTTTATGCCGAATATATTGTAATATTGTGATAATAATCGAATAGCAAAGCAAGCCCTCATATGGGAAACAACAGGTAAAAGAAAAAGAGGAAGACCCAGGGAGACACTGAGAAGAACATTGATGAGAGAGGCAAGAGCAGCAGGAATCGGCTCCCTCAATGAGATAGAACTGCTTGCACAGAATAGAGACAGATGGCGAGATTTAATAAAATATATTTAAAAGAAAACTGCTAGAACAAAAATTCATATAGGAGAAGGTGTATCTTGGTCTACGCCCTATGGGCCGGTTACGGCTCGAAAGGTCAATAGATAGATAGATAGATATTGTAAGCTTTAGAGTTAATGCAACAGGAGGTCTAGATCTGGGAGTAATGACCCAGCCAGGTCCACCTCCCGTAGAGTGTAAAGAAGCTAAAAGGGCCAAAACATGTTCTCGAGGGTCTTCATCTGATGATTAGATTGTCTCCTGCTGTGAAGCTCTGTATAAGGAGTTTCCTATTAGTGAGAAAACATTTACATGGGTTCGTTTATCGTAAGTGAATGTACACTACACCATTGTGTACAATAATTACCATATCTACTTCCAAACAAAAATATAATGGAAACAACTACTGCCACAAAGAAATAAAACATGATTATTACATGAACACTACAAATTGAAATATTTGCAAGAGCTTATACCGAAAAACTAAAACACGTCTTTTAGTAAACGCTAGAGTCAAATAATCACACTACTACTAAAGTAAAAATAATAACATTACTATTAGCGGAAAAAATAACACAAGTAACCACTAAAGTAAAATAATAACACAACTACTGCAAAAGTAGATTAATAACACTAGAGTAAAATAATTACGACATGCTACAACTAAAGTAACATATTTATCGCTAGAGTCAGTAAAATAGCAACCGCAACTACTATTAGATCAATAAGACAACTGCCATAACCGTCACAATAGAAATAAATAAACAATCACAAACACTAATCACAGCTACCAAAGTACAAGTAAATTAGCTACCATTCACAATCTTCTACCCGGAATAAGCACAACACCTCAGTTGTCGTCAACGATGCACATAAATAAAACATGTACACTGTCTCCACCCGTACGTGAAAGAAAACATCGCGCAGTTGACAGAAGCTAAATTAAAAATCCATGGATATTCCACACTCACAGAAATAACTTACCCCAGGCCAAATATATTTTACGGAATTTAAAACCCACGGTTCTAAATAATACCCTTAAATAAATTGAAAGTTTTAAGTGTGCACTTTACACTTATTCAAACTGAAATCATTTAGAGATTTGACAGGATTCATTAGATCTTCCTCACCTTGCACGTCCAGAGACACATTCGTTAGATCTCCATTCTAGCCTTTTCTGCATGGAAACATAAACTGGGAGATTTATCTGATCCCACATTGAGCTCTTTGCCTAAAAGGTTCGGGAAGTGGAAGAAATGTTTACGTTTGAATGTCGTCTTTTACTACGCCAATACAATTATTTATTTATCTTCTAAATTTAACGGTATTTTTGATTCCACTTTATATTTACACTCGCGGTTTGTCTAGATGCTATTTATGCTGGATTAGATGTAAATAAAAACAAGAATCGATTACTGTTATTTTTTGTGTGTAAAATAAACATCAAATGGCATCAAGCAGTTAAACTTAAAGAGAGACAAAACAAACTGCGACGTTTCTACAAGAGCCTTCATTGGGTACAGGACAACAAGTATTATAGGCAAGAACTATTCTAACGCAACAAGATCTACTGCAATTTATTTTGGTTAAAGATAAATATAGCATCATAACACATACTACATAACACGGTATGGTTTTAACGTGTTTTAAAACTTACAATACTAAGTACTAAGCTATATTGCTTTGACAAACTTTAAACTTACGGTACTAAGTATTACGCTATATCGCTTTGGCAAGCCTTAAACTTACAGTACTAAGTATTAAACTATATCGCTTTAAACTTACAGTATTAAGTACTAAGCTATATCGCTTTGGCAAACCTTAAACTTACAGTACTAAGTATTAAGCTATATCGCTTTGGCAAGCCTTAAACTTACAGTACTAAGTATTAAGCTATATCGCTTTGGCAAGGGAGAATTGAAAAAAAAAATAGAAATAATGGTATGGTAAAAGCTTTACGTGATTGATAGACGACACAAATTTGAACGACGTTTCGACTCAATAGGCCTTCAGCAGGAACAAACAAATAACACGCACACACACACACACAGATATGTAAGTAAATAAAATTAATCCTACATAGCTAACTAGTAATGGAATTTCCAAAAAAAATAATATTGGTCTCCTATACCTTTCTTTTCTGTGTTACCTACCTTTCATATGTTTTTTAATTGTACCCCACTCTCAGACATCTCACTCGTTCCGCCTTTCGAGTACCTGTTATTCTTCTGTTCTATTCTTTCTCCTTTGTGTATGCACTCTGACCTTGGTGTGTACACTTCTGGTTATGTGGGCGTTATGCGCACATTTCTACACGTATATGATTGTCCCCGTATGGATGTGCATATGCATGTATTTGTTAATATGTATAGTTATTGGTATATATAAATATATAGATATATATGTATGTATATATATATATATATATATATATATATATGTATATATATATATATATGTATGTATATATATATATATATATGTTTGTGCATGTCTGTTTGTACGTGTATATATGTAAACTAGCATCTGTGTGTGTGTGTATACATGTATGTGTGGAACCTTAGATACTTTTAGACATTGTCAGTGTCTTTGCAGTCGAGGTAACCTAGACAATGTTCCCCAACTCGCATATTTTGGGAACCCTTTACACGGTCTTGACCAGCAGGGTTTTTACAGCTACACCAGTGTGACTCTCTCTCTTTCTCATTCTGGCCACGGTCCACAACACGGACGAAATTTTGTTCTTTTCTTAAACCACTTTCGATTATTTTGTTTTGGATGTTTCATTACTAGTTAGCTATGTATGATTAGTTTTATTTACTAACGTATCTGTGTGTGTGTGTGTGTGTGTGTGTGTGTGTGTGTTATTTGTTTGTTCCTGCTGAAGGACTATTGAGCCGAAACTTCGTTCAAATTTGTGTCTCTATCAATCACGTAAAGCTTTTGCCATACCATTATTTATATATTTTTTGTTTCAATTCTCCCTCACATTTAGCTTTTCTGCAGCTTCGCATTCATTTACATTTCTTTGCCTTTACCCATCGCTTTGGCAAGCTTTAAACTTATAGTACCCCCTATATAGCTTTGACGCGCTTCAAAATTACTACATTAAGAACTAATCTATTTCGCTTTAACGCACTTCAAAATTGCAGCACTAAGAACTAAGCTATATCGCATGGACGCGCTTAAAAAATCAAAGCACTTAAAACTAAGCTTTATCGCTTTGACGCGCTTCAAAATTACAACACTAAGAACTAAGCTAAATCTCTTTGACGCGCTTCAAAATTACAACACTAAGAACTACGTTATATCTCTTTGACGCGATTCAAAATTACAACACTAAGAACTAAACTATATCGCTTTGACGCGCTTCAAACTTACAGCACTAAGTACTAAGCCATATCTCTTTGACGCGCTTCAAACTTACAGCACTAATTACTAAGCCATATCTCTTTGATGCGCTTCAAAATTACATCACTAAGTACTAAGCCATATCTCTTTGACGCGCTTCAAACTTACAGCACTAAGTACTAAGCCATATCTCTTTGACGCGCTTCAAACTTACAGCACTAAGTACTAAGCCATATCTCTTTGACGCGCTTCAAACTTGCAGCACTAAGTACTAAGCCATATCTCTTTGACGCGCTTTAAACTTACAGCACTAAGTACTACGCCATATCTCTTTAACGCGCTTTAAACTTACAGCACTAAGTACTAAGCCATATCTCTTTGACGCGCTTCAAACTTACAGCACTAAGTACTAAGCCATATCTCTTTGACGCGCTTCAAACTTACAGCACTAAGTACTAAGCCATATCTCTTTGACGCGCTTCAAACTTACAGCACTAAGTACTAAGCCATATCTCTTTGACGCGCTTCAAACTTACAGCACTAAGTACTAAACGATATCTCTTTGACGCGCTTCAAACTTACAGAGCTAAGTACCAAGTTATATCTCTTTGACGCGCTTCAAACTTACAGCACTAAGTACTAAGCCATATCTCTTTGACGCGCTTCAAACTTACAGAGCTAAGTACCAAGTTATATCTCTTTGACGCGCTTCAAACTTACAGAGCTAAGTACCAAGTTATATCCCTTTGACGCGCTTCAAACTTACAGCACTAAGTACTAAGCCATATCTCTTTGACGCTCTTCAAACTTACAGCCCTAAGTACTAAGCCATATCTCTTTGACGCGCTTCAAACTTACAGAGCTAAGTACCAAGTTATATCTCTTTGTCGCGCTTCAAACTTACAGAGCTAAGTACCAAGTTATATCTCTTTGACGCGCTTCAAACTTACAGAGCTAAGTACCAAGTTATATCTCTTTGACGCGCTTCAAACTTACAGAGCTAAGTACCAAGTTATATCTCTTTGACGCGCTTCAAACTTACAGAGCTAAGTACCAAGTTATATCTCTTTGACGCGCTTCAAACTTACAGAGCTAAGTACTAAGCCATATCTCTTTGACGCGCTTCAAACTTACAGCACTAAGTACTAAGCGATATCTCTTTGACGCGCTCAAAGTACAGAGCTAAGTACCAAGTTATATCTCTTTGACGCGCTTCAAACTTACAGTACTAAGTACTAAGCGATATCTCTTTGACGCGCTTCAAAGTATAGAGCTAAGTACCAAGTTATATCTCTTTGACGCGCTTCAAACTTACAGTACTAAGTACTAAGCGATATCTCTTTGACGCGCTTCAAAGTATAGAGCTAAGTACCAAGTTATATCTCTTTGACGCGCTTCAAAGTACAGAGCTAAGTACCAAGTTATATCTCTTTGACGCGCTTCAAACTTACAGTACTAAGTACTAAGCGATATCTCTTTGACGCGCTTCAAAGTATAGAGCTAAGTACCAAGTTATATCTCTTTGACGCGCTTCAAAGTACAGAGCTAAGTACCAAGTTATATCTCTTTGACGCGCTTCAAACTTACAGTACTAAGTACTAAGCGATATCTCTTTGACGCGCTTCAAAGTATAGAGCTAAGTACCAAGTTATATCTCTTTGAAGTCAGAGGATCAGTTCGCTTAGAGCAACTGTGAATCATTATTTACGTTCTCATTCATTCATTCTTTCCGTACGGAAGCTTTTTATCAATACAACGGCAGAGATTTCAGAGACATGATGTTTCATGGTTTTAAGAATAAATTTACATATTTATCTAACATACAGCATATTATAAATGAATTATTAGATAATTGAACAAGGTATTAGATTTCACCAATACCAAGATGATACAAGAAATGTAAAAAGAACACGGTTTGAAGAGACTAATCAAATTGAGAGTGACGCAACGATGCGGCGAAACGTACGAAAAGAGTTAAAAAGTTTGCTGTTAACTCTTAAAGGCTGTTCTTTACAGCGCTGTTAATTTGAGTCTTTCCTTCATCGAACAAAATATGATCTGAAACACAAACGTTTCGACACTTACGCTTCGCTTTTAAAAATATGTTCTCACAAATGTCTGCTTTTAACGTGATTTAAGTTAGTCGTTAAAGCGTCGAAAAGATTTTAAAATCGTCGTTAATACTTTCAATCTCCACTGGTTTCTATCTCTGTATGTATAATGAAATCTTTTAATTATCTGCACTCCTCTTTTTCATATAATAACCAGTTATTACTATATTATATTAATAATATGAATGTAACTTCTAACAATAAGGTAATGCTTCCGGTTCACTCAGCCTTAAATGGGTACCGGTTTTTTTTCTGGAAAGTAAAGCGGCACGGGCGTAATACCGACCACATCACCCCAAAAAATCATGTGCTGAAGGTCTGTAAAAATTATGGTCACTAACACCATATTCCCTATACGCCACTTGACGTGACGGGGGTACTTTACTTTACTCATTGGAGAGACATATATATATATATATAACATATTATTATTAATAAAAACATGACATTTTTTATATTATTCTCTCCCCGACCTTACCTTATTGTTAAAAGTTACATTCAAACAGAAGCCAACATCAAACAACGTAAAATTATTTGTGCTTCCGTCATCGCGTCGGGCGGAAAAGGTTAAAAAATGTGTACAAGGTAGACCCCATTGGAGTCAAAAATACATAGAGACACCTTTGTCTACATCTCTGGACATGCGGGAGAGTACGGGGAAATGAAAGAGCGGACAGGTTGGCTAGTTGCGCTGTCGTTGAAGACCATCAACCAATGGATCGGGCTGACATCATCAATGCTCTCAGTGATGTGGGCGGAGCACATGACTTCGACAACCATAGTCCACGTCACTCCTTCGGATGAAAGAGATGGGAATTAAGATGGGCACAGCCAGAAACGAGAAACTTAGTGGACGTATAATAAGACTGATCAACCAACACAGAACTGGAGTCGTCAATCGCAGGACACTGCAGGACTTGCTGAGGAGGGGATCTGAACACCTATGGACATATTCGGAGTGCAATGATGATGACCCGCAAATAACTCAATCAATCAATCAATCAATCAATCAATCAATCAATCAATCAATCAATTGAACGGCTGCGCGGTCATATGTTTTACTGTTCAACAATTATGACATGGACAAGGAGGGTACATAAGGACCGTTTACTAACTGGCTTGAAAATGAGCAATAGAAACCGAATGTCCAGTGCTGACGATGTTTTTTTTTAACACGCTGGTTAAGTTTAAAAAGGAAAAGTCTTTTTGAATGCTGAGATTGACCGACAGCTAGAGCTAAGCAGAGAACGTTTAGAACATAATAGCGCCTTTCATAATGACAAACTACGATCTACTATAAATTACGCCCATCGTTGATTCGTTACAACTATTATGTTTGTGACTGTATCTGCTTTAAACACCATGATGCGCACGCTTGTTGTGGGAAAAACTGACTACGATTAAATTACAATTACAACATTTACTACGATTAAATTACAATTACAACATTTACTACGATTAAATTACAATTACAACATTTACTACGATTAAATTACAATTACAACATTTACTACGATTAAATTATTCTATATTTGCCATTCTATAAATTATTATTATATTTTTGTTATTGTCTTTTAAACTCTAGGTATAAGTTGAAACACATGAGCTAATAAAACATTACTAAATAGAAAATAAATATTAATGTTCTTTACATATTCTTTACAAGAACAATAGCAACATAACAACAACACAGCTTTTAACAACAGAAATACACAGTCAAGATACACAGTCACGATACACAGTCCATTTCTTCTGAAAAATCCTATTTGTCCTTATTACACAATAGGTCTTGCGCTATTGATAATCAATGTTATTGCTGTTTTTTATTAGCACATCTGTTATGATGCATTCCGAAGCCAAATGAACTCGACATACTGGGGCACTCGTTTGCAGAATCTAAAAACACAACGCAATGCAATCCCTTAATAAACGAACGAAAAAAAACAACAACAAGAATATGCGCTCCTTTCGTTTCCGTGGATCTTCTTTCCTTCCTCATTTGCCTTTCAGCGTCGATATAAGTTGTGGTCTTTTGCTCTTCTGTTCGCCTTAGCTGCGTTGTTTCATAGTGTTTCTAATATTCCGTCAATCCATCTTTTTTCGTGGTCGGTCCTTCCCTCTGGTATTCTCGCAACGTTAATTGAAGGCTCGTTGTATTGTGTTTTGATCTTTCTGCCTTGTCACGTGGCCAAACCATTTTGCCTGCTGTTTATTTATATTCTATGGCAGGGATTATTACTAGCTTTTTTTCTCAGCTCTTCTTTTCTGATCTTATCTCTCAGACTGTTTCCTGTCATTCGTCTAACACATTTCATCTCACTAGATGCGATTTTTCTGGTGAATCTTGCATCTAGGATCCAGGACTGGCATCGGTAGCACCACGTTGGGATGAAGATTGTATTGTAGATTACCCGTTTTGTCTTTAGAGTTATTTCCTTGTTGGACAATAGCGGTGATAGCTGTCCACTTGTTTGACAAGCTTTGTTGCATCTTGAGTCTATATCTGCTGTTTGTGAATTGTCGTTTGTCACTAGGCTTCCTAGGTATTTGAATTCCTCTACTTGTTTTAGTTGTCTGCCGTCTATAGTTATGTTGATGTTCTGTTTCTTTTGTGCGATATTCATGATTTCTGTTTTGTTGATGTTGATTTTCATATTGTATTTTGTGCCTGTGCTGTTGAGTCTATTTAATTATTCTTGTAGGTCTTCTATTTGTCCATTTATTAGTGCCTGATTGTCTGCAACTAGAAGTTCGTTCATCTCTTCTGTCTCTGATGGGTTGGCTAACGTGCATATATAGATCATGGATGATTTAGCTAACGTGCATACATAGTTCATGGATGATTAAAATATATCCTTTACTGCTCATTAAAAAAATAAAGGTTTCCTCATACCTTTATAGGTATATGCGGGAATTGATGTTAATAACGATATTTTTGAAATTATAAATAGTGCAATTTTAGCTGATGTGGTCGGTATCACACTTGGCCGCCCTCAATTCATCTTATATCTAGTACTCATATTTTAGGCTAGTTAAACTCCAAAACCTTGTCGATTAAAGGCCACTTCGAGTATAACAAATAACTGTCGGTTGGGATCGAACCCATGTCCTTTGTAGTCCAGTTCACTAACCACTGAGCTAATGTATTGTAATATTATGTGCTATTTAAATGTGGCTTGCACGCCTTAGCACGTGTATGCAGTGTGTAATCGCCATATTTTCTAATGACCGGCTTTATACATTTCATTTCTGGTAGGGTCAATATCACACCAAGCCGCGCAACATTTTAAAAGAAATCTCTGACGTCAGAGACTGGGAAGCCTTGATGCCGCGCTGAACGTGGACTCTTCTGATTGGCAGCTAACTATTCCACAGTCCCGGCTTGACTTTTAATTAAATGTAATTTTATATGTTTCAAAAACTAAAAGATAATAATCTGTTAATTATTCAAATATTTTTTGGGTGGAAAATTCATTTGCGATTTCATTAAGGCTGTACATTGATAATACCACGAGGGAACATGGATGAAGAATAAGAATAGATATCTTTACTAATTTCTAAAGTCTTTTTTTAAATTTTTAATTACAGTTCAGTTCAGCTCCTAAGTATAATGTCGAACGTCCAATGGATTGTCATACTTTTATAGACAAAGAAATGGAGATAACAACACTTTTACAAATATCCTTTTGCATATCTACTTTGGGTTTATCTTTCACAAATTTATGAAGACCATGAGTGTTAGTCGTTTCAGTTTTATATAACTTCTACAATCCGGAGCTGCATTGCTTGTTTTATTATTCTCCTCCACAGTTCAATAATGATTATTATCTTTGGCTGCATGGCGTGAACAAAACGACAGAAACATATGTTGGCGACAGTCTGCAGTTTGGATGTGATACCATTTGTCACGGACCTTATCTCCAAGCTGCAGGCCGCGATATAAGTTGCATTAGTGTTGAGCAACGCTTGTAGACACCCAATTTGATTTTGTTTTTCCTCAGGGAGGATTGAGAGAAAGAAAAAAAAGGTCTTATATACAGATATATCTATATAAGGATGATAAGTTGTAAACAAAAAAAAAATAAATACAGAAGGAAACAGAGTGTAAGACATAAGTATGTTAGTACACAGTGAAATCGGTTTTTTTTAAAGTTCCAAATATTTATTATTTTTGTTGTTGCGTTCACCAGCTAGCAAAGTCCCTCGAGACTAGGAACTGACTTGTGCGTGTTAATCTATATTCAGATTAATCCGTCTTCGGAGGTGATCACATCATTTCCGTCGATTATTACATTGATGATATTTCCAAATATACAAATCATGAAATTTCTGTTCCTAACATTTGCCCGTTAAGTGCGCGTGGATGCGTTGTGTCGCTAATTTACCACAAAGTTGCGATATTGGTGCCTTTGTGCCTTACATGGGTAGATTTTGCTTAATAATTTTTCCTGAGCAACGGCCATTTTTTTATTTACTCTTGTCGATTGTTACTGCCAAGTGCTCTTTGACGTGCACGAGTGCACACGGCACCTCCGCTGTTTTCGCCAATATTCGAGATGGCTAAACTTTGGATTTAAGTGCTCAGAGATCAGAGGAGAGTAAAGCCATGAAGAATCCACGAAGTGAACAATTCCCACTTTCTGTGGCGGGATGTGAACGTGACTTTCAGGGTGAGAGGCCTACTTCTTATCTCTAGACCACCTACTCCTCCTGTCAAATTTAAAACATGGTGCCTTCAACACAACAGGCGAGTACGTATAATCAAAGCATAATTTATATTAAGCTTACGCAATAATTCACAAAACAAAACATCTAAAATAACAGCATTGAACAATACAATGCAGTTAGCAGCAGTAGGCGGTGCAGAATCCAGTGTTGGATATTTTGTTATTAGATAGCAGCATATATTAGATAAACTTAAGAGAGATGCACACAGAAATAAAGAGAATGACTAATAAAGACAAAATAGCTGCAGGAAGAGGATGTATCGCAAACAAAGAGGGAAGAATGCTAACATACAACACAAATATAATAGATAGATGGCAGGAGTATATAACAGAATTATTTCATGACGAAAGGGTCAAAAAACCATTTATAAAATGTACATACAACTATACAATCCTGAAATATGAAGTTGAAAAAGCTATAAAAACAATGAAAAAGGGAAAGGCAGCAAGACCTGACACTATACAGATAGAGATGATACAGGCAATGGAATATTTTGGCATTGAAGTGATCACAGACATATGCAATGAGATTTACGCTACAGGATACATACCAAATGAACTAAAACATCAACTTTCATTGCATTGCCCAAAAAGAATGGTGCAGTTGAATGCAGTGTATTTTAGAACAATAAGCCGAATGAGTCAGGTAACAACAATTTTATTTAAAGTTATACATGGTAGGATTCAGAATACAATCAATACTGAATTAGATGAGCAACAATTTGGATTCAGGAAAAACAGTGGCACAAAAGAAGCCATATTTAGCATAAGAACATTGATTGAAAAGTACATAGAAGTAAACAAACCAATATATGCCTGCTTCATAGACTATACCAAAGCTTTCGATAGAATACACCATAATCAACTTATAGACTGCCTAAAAGATATAAATCTAGACGACGCAGACATACGACTAATATGCAATTTATACTGGGAGCAAACAGCAATAATAAAATACAACAAGAAAAACTCTACACCCATGGATATAAAAAGAGGAGTAAGACAAGGATGCATCCTATCACCAAGCTTGTTCAAGCTATACACTGAGCAAATCTTTAAAAACATCACAGAGATGCCAGGCCTAAACATTAATGGAAAGATAATCAATAACCTAAGATATGCTGATGATAATGTTCTACTAGCAGAAAATCCTACAGACCTACAACAATTGCTTAATGTGATAAACATAACAAACAAAAAATATGGACTATATATGAATATCAAAAAGACTAAAACTATGATCATAAACAAAGAAAATGCTCAAGACCTAAAATTAAATATCACAGTTGAGGGAATACATCTGGAGACACAGTCCAGAGCTATAACTACCTTGGACATACTATAACCAATGATGGAAACTGTCAGATTGAAATAAAGAATAGAATAGGTATGGCAAAAAGTAATTTTAATGCTGTGAAAAATAATAACAAAACAAATAACACCAAGGCTGAAACTAAGAATAGCAAAATGTTACATCTTCTCAATATTCCTGTATGGTGCAGAAACATGGACATTAGACAAGAAAACAGAAAAGAAAATTGAAGCCTTTGAAATATGGATTTACAGAAGAATATGTAGAATTAAATGGAAAGAAAAGTAAGCAAACGATGAAGTTATAAAACAACTAAAAATAAAAATAGAACTACTAAATACAATTAAGACAATACAAATGAAATTTTTGGGACACGTTAAAAGACTAAACAGACTACTAAAAGTAATATTGGAAGGGAAAATACAAGGTAAAAGAGGCAGAGGCAGACCAAAACTAACATGGGCGAGTAACATCAAAAGATGGACAAATCAATCCATGACAACCTGCACCATCAAAGCAAGAAATAGAGTGGAATGGCGATCCCTGGTAGCAAACCTTCGTTGCAGAGACGGCACTCGTTGATGATGATGATGATGATGATGATGATGGGTTAGCAGCACTGTCAAGCAATCTATGTCCTCACATACTTTTAGTAATGCTCCATTCATATTATTATTATTAATTCAATTCTTTTTATTACATATTACGAGGACAACGCTCATAGTACAATACGTTACAATATATTTTGTATATATATATATATATATACACACACATTAAATCAATGTACATAATAGCTAAATATAATTTTAATCCATTTAGTTTCACACATTCATTTAACATGTTATAGTCTTCCAATGTATATTTTATCAAATCTCGCCATCTGTCTCTGTTCTGTGCAAGCAGTTCTATCTCATTGAGGGAGCCGATTCCTGCTGCTCTCTCATCAATGTTCTTCTCAGTGTCTCTCTGGGTCTTCCTCTTTTTCTCTTACCTGTTGTTTCCCACATGAGGGCTTGCTTTGCTATTCGGTTATTATCTCTCCTCATCACATGTCCAAAATATGACCATCGTCTTTTCTTTATTACTGAAGATATTAGTGGTTGATTGGCGATTTCTCTAATTTCCTCGTTTAATTTTTTAATTCGTTCCACGCTATACCAAGTATTTTCCTTAGACATCAATTTTCGAATGCGTTCAACTTTGTTTCTATATCTCTTGTTGTTTTCCAGCTTTCACACGCATACGTAAGGGTTGATAGTACATTTGATTTGAATAGTTTAAGTTTTGTGTTTGTGCTGATGAGTTTTGATTTCCACAACTTTTCAAGGCTTCTGAAAGACATTGCTGCTTTAGCTATTCTGATTCTAATTTCTTTGCTAGTATCACTTTCTCGATCAATGTGACTTCCAAGATAGATAAAGTAATCGATCTCTTCCGCTGGTTTGTTTTCCACGTATATTTTGTCGTCTGTTGGAATTAAGCTTTTCATGACTTTAGTCTTTTCATGATTGATCTCAAGCCCAATTTTGCTGGCTATTGATGATAGTTCATTTGTGTTTTCCTGCATCGTTTTTATCTGACTGCTGATGAGAACTATGTCATCAGCAAAGTCGAGGTCCTCCAAATGGTCTCCTTGTATCCATTCGATGCCTTTATTACAAGTGCAGCCTTTCTTCATTATGAAGTCCATAACAATTCCAAATAACAAGGGCGATAAAATACATCCTTGTTTAACCCCAGTTTCTATTGGGAAACATTCGCTCAGTCCTTCCTCTGTTCGAACTGCACATGTGTAAACATCATACATGTCTTTGATAATATTTATGATTTTTGATGGTAAACCATATTGCTTCAGAATTTTCCACAAAGAATCTCTATGAATACTGTCAAATGCTTTTTTGAAGTCGATGACGTTAAGTTAAAACAGTTTTTTGCTTTTTAATGTGTTCCTACAATATAAGTCGTAGAGTAAAAATGTGGTCAAGACAGCTTCTCCTTTTTCTAAACCCAGCCTATTTTTCACTCACTACTGTATCTATTGAATCCTTTATTCTATTTAGGATGATTTTGCAGAATAACCTTGAGCCAATTGAGAAAAGTCACGCACTCCAGTTGTTACAATATCTAAGATTGTCCTTTTTTGGGATCTTAACAATGATTCCTTTTTTCCATTTATGATGCGTCTTCTCTGTTTTCCAAATGATGTTGAACATTTTCTGGAGATGTATTAGATTGTGGCTATCAATTGCCTTGAGGATCTCAGCTGTTAACTTATCCTCTCCAACAGCCTTGTTACTTGTCATACGCTTTAAGGTGGTTTCTATTTCGCTCAAGGTGAAATCATCTAAATTTACATCTAATTCTGCTGCTGATGTTTCAGCTTCAAAATCTATTCAACTGTGCTGCATATATAGCCATTATTTTTTAAAACCATTTTTGCAACAACTAGACAGGAATTGTTTCTTTTAGAAATGCAATCTTACTAGGTTCAGGAGACAAATAATAATGCATTAATATTATTATAGAGGGAAACTTCCGAAACGATAGATCAGCGGAATCATTTCAGAGGAGGAGATATATGCAGCACTCTAAAAAAATCACAAATAATCAACAGCAGAAAAAAAAACAAAGAACAATATATGGTCCGAAGCAGGATCGAACTTCGAGCATTTATCAGTTTTCATCATTTTTATCATTTATAAGTTTTCCTTCTCTCAAGTGGATTGTTCGAATAGACCATACTGCTTCTCCTTTTGATTTCAACCAGGCTTTTGCCAGGTTATTGAAGATAGCAACAAGTACAAGATCAGACAAACACATGAAGTAGACAGGTACGCGTTTTACTTCACCAAGTTTTTGTTCATAAAAAAATAAAATAATAAATTAATCTACAATAAGAGCAGTAACTGGGTCTTCATGTAAAATAATTCATAATCAGTACTCGAGTGATGAGTGTTTAGTGATACCAAATCCATTTCCTGACCACACAGATCTCTACGTGTTGCACGAACTCACAGAAAGGGCAAGGTCCCCTGGTTTAATTTAAGAAAATTGCTTTTAAAATGATATCTCAACGATTTCAGTATTTTACTTTTGAAACTGTAGCTACCCGAAACGGTACAGTCTCTTCTCCATCTCCCAGCGGTGATGAGTACTTTCAGCTGATCAAGGTGAACAAAGGATATTTATATTATTGTTTGTCTATATTAGAATGAAGCATTCGATCTAACCAACCGTGAAATCAGGGATAAGTTCCCAGTGCAGATGGCAATCTATCCGGCTTTACCTCTGCTATAAGACAAACATCTTTAACCTTAACGCTACAATGATCTTCATGACGCTACTTACAGAAAGAGATTCAGAGTTAAGTGGACACCCTGAAGAGCGGGTGGTCGAGATGACTGGACCACAGCCAACCGTATTTTTACTACTAGAACTATCGTTGGCTGTAGTTGGACCTATTGTTTTTGCAATCAAGTGGAAGTGTGTTCGATTTCCTCTCTCCTTGTGTGGTCAAAAATAACATTTTTTTTAATGTTGGAGGTAAAATAATAAGTTCTTGTGTGTAGACCACGTGACGAATGCACGAGCGCAAGATGCCAGGTCCCCAACCCCGAGGTAAACCCAATAAAACCGAAACGTGTTTTAATTAGTTTACTTTTTAAATTAAAAAAAAATAAAAAGAAACATTTCTAGTAATGTTTTATACAGGGTGTTTTTAAAGTCGCAGTGCAGTGAATATTTCTAATATTCAGTAAATGACGTAATCATCATCTACGTACCACAATTTTGTAAACCACATTTATGAACAAACCGCTGCTTCCTTTAAGGTTTTATTTACATAAAGGACGGGCACTACGCTACTTTCACTGTCTCATTGCTTGAAGGAAATGGTGTTGACGATTGAAAACAGGGTATTTCTGGTTGAGCATGTCTTCCGTAATGGCGGTAAATATACGGATGAGGTCATTAGACAATTCGTGAGGAAATTTCCAGACTCACAAGTCCCTCACCGAAATTCTGTTACAAAATTGATCAAAAAGTTTCGTGAAACCGGTAGTGTGGTAGATGCATACCGATCTGGAAGACCTTCAATTTCACAAGACCAAATTATGGAACTCCAAGACAGAATTACAATGAGTCCAAATGCATCTTTAAACCACTTGTCTCAACAGGTGCAAATATCTAAGAGTTCTGTTCACAAGGTTTTAAAAAGTGAACTACACTATCGTCCATACAAATTAACTGAAGTGTCTCAACTCCAAGAAAGAGATTATGAATCCCGTTTAAACTATTGCATGTGGTTTCAGAATTTTATTTATGAACATGGCGCTGCCATCCTTGACGTCACTTTTTTCACTGATGAGACCTGGTTTCATTTATCCGGTTATGTGAACAGTCAGAACAATCGGTTGTGGAGCAGTGAAAACCCCCATGAATTTCATCAAGTGCCGCTTTACGATCAAAAAGTCGGAGTGTGGTGCGCTATAAGTCGTATGCGGATAATAGGACCTATATTTTTTAATGAAACAATAAATGCAGAACGTTACCGTACTTTAATTCTGGAAACGTTCATAGCACACCTTACAGAACGGGAAATTATGGAATCCTGGTTTCAGCAGGATGGGGCAACAGCACACACAGCCACAACAACACTCAATTATTTAGAAAGCATATTTGCAAATCGCATTATTTCACGTGGAATCTGGCCTGCTCGTTCACCAGATCTAACACCCCCCAGATTATTATCTGTGGGGGGCATTGAAGGGGAAAGTTTATGAAAATAATCCGCAGACAATTAATGACCTAAAGACTGAAATAGTAGACAAGATTAAACAAATATCACCAGACATTATTCTGAAAGTTTTCGCAAATATGGAAAGACGAATCACGACATGTCTTGAGGCCCGTGGTGGACATTTTCAACATATGCTTTAGACACAACTTTATTGTGTTAATGCCAACATTACCCATTATAAGCTCACCGATAGCAGTCAAGTATATTTGAATAATACCATTTATTTTACAATTTGTGTGACGCATTAGTTAACCGCATTTCTGGTGACGTTTTTTCTTTAGAGAGTAGAAATTCACTGCACTGCGACTTTAAAAACACCCTGTATTATATGACAATACACACATACAACGAGAGTAAGAGTGACCGCATGCAAACGACACTGTCCGTAAAAATAATCCGAAAGAAAGAAAGTGGATTGACGATATCAAAGATCGAAGAGAGAAAAATTTAGACCAAAGTGATGTATTGGAACATAATGATAAGTGGAAAAGATAAGTGATAACACAATTTGTTGATAATGCTACTGTTGTGTGTCCTTAAATGCAATTTTTTGGAGTATGTTAAAAGACACAACAGCCTAATAAAAGTAATATATGAAGGTAACATACAAGGTAAAAGAGGAAGAGGCAGACCGAGACTAATATAGACGAGTAACGTCAAAAGATGGACAAGTCAACTTATGACAATCTGCACCATCAAAGCAAGAGACAGAGTGGAATGGCGCTCCATTGTAGCCAACCTTCGATGCGGAGACGGAACTCAATGATGATGATGATGATGATGTTGATGATGATGGGTGTATCCTTTGTGTGGGCTCACGTAATTGGTGGTGATGATTTTAATGAACCAACTCGTCAGTTATGGGACTCTATATCACATGAGAATCTTACAATGACTTCTCATTTGCTTGCATTTTCTTTTCGCTTTCTGTTCTTAGGGTCCATGTTTCATTGCACACAAGACCAAGCATATTAAAATGACAAGTGCGTGGCTAAGTTTATTAGTTTCACTTACTGAATTCGGTTTTAGTCGTGTAGTGTAATTGTAGAGTAGCAGTAAAACAGAAATCTAATTTAACTTAAAATACGACACCAATGCAAAATACAACTTTGGCAATTTAAAATATCTTTTACCAAAAAATTATTACATCTTCAAACAAAAATATTAAATATATACATTATATACAATGGTCCAATCCACAATACAATATATATCCTATATATAAATAAATAACAGACACAATTAAATACACGGGTTGTTAACTGTGCTTCAATGCATTGTGTGTTGTCAGTAGGCAAACGTCTATATCGATTACAGGGCCATTTACGTGTCAACGATTGACAAATAAGACACAATAAAGTACCCGTCTCATTCATTACTCGACCGTCTAACGAGGGCTTCTACTCGATACAAGGCAATGTTTTTATTGGAAAACCTTTGTAGATGGCGCTTTCGATTTTTGTTCAGGGAGGAGAAATAAAAAGAAATAGGATCTGACAGAGTGAGAAAGATATATATGTATGATATATATAGATATATAAAAGTGAGATATATATATATATATATATATATATATATATATATATATATATATAGAGAGAGAGAGAGAGAGAGAGAGATACAGTAATGCAAAAAGAATTACAAGAATAGAGTTGCAGAGAGATAATGTTTCATGAAAATTGAATAAATGAAACAAGAGTATAATCAAGGAATAGGTTATTTGAGGGACAGTTTTAAGCAAATTGTTCTTTTAACTTAAGCTTCCGTTCTGTAACTCCGATTCGCTGTGCTCACATGGACTCTTGTTCAAACTCTTTGAGAGTAGTCTGGTGAGCACAGTGATCTATGATGTCAGGGTAGAGTGAATGCCTAGTGTAATCCGAGATGGATGATGCAGTGTTAAGTGTTGTGTTGAAGATCTACACATAAAATAATACTCCTAGATAAAACTTAATAAATAACTGCCTGCAAGCCACTGTCCCGGCTATATTTCAAAAGTGAGAAAAAATCTACGACACCAAAGTTGATGTCTTGCTGCTGTAGCTCAGTAGATGTACATCATCATCATCATCATCATCATCATCATCATCATCATCATCATTGAGTGCCGTCTACGCAACGAAGGTTGGCTCCCATGGAGCGCAATTCTGCTCTGTCTTGCTTTGATGGTGCAGGTTGTCTACAGGCTGGTTTGTCCATCTTTTGATGTTACTCGTCCATGATAGTCTTGGTCTGCCTCTGCCTCTTTTACCTTGTATTTTCCCCTCCAGGATTACTTTTAGTAGACTGTTGTGTCTTTTAACATGGCCCAAAAATCGCATTTGTCTTGTTTGAATTGTGCTTAGTAGTTCTCTTTTCATTTTTAGTTGTTTTAGGACTTCATCGTTTGTTTTCTTTTTCTTCCATTCAATTCTACTATTCTTCTATATATCCACATTTCAAAGGCTTCAATTCTCTGTTCTGTTTTCTTGTCTAATGTCCATGTTTCTGCACCATATAGGAATATTGAGAAGATGTAACATTTTGCTATTCTTACTTTAGCCCTGGTGTTATTTGTTTTGATGTTAGTATGTCCTTCATGACATTAAAATTACTTTTTGCCGTTCCTATTCTTTTGTTTATTTCAGTTGTACATTTTCTATCACTGGTTATAGTATGTCAAAGGTTGTTGTAGTTCTGAAATGTCTCCAGGTCTATTCCTTCAAATTTGATACTTCCACTTGTGGGTTTTGAGTATTTTCTTTGTTTATGATCATAGTTTTAGTCTTTTTGATATTCATATATGTAGTAGATATACACAGAAGATGGAAAACTAGACAGAGAAATTGACATGAGAATACAAAAAGCAAATGCTGTCACATACCAGCTTTCACCATTGCTAAGACATCCAAACATTTCTATGCCAGCTAAACAACAAATGATAAATAGCATCTTCATACCAACTTTATGCTATGAAAGTCAAACATGGACCCTTTCTAAATCACATTTAAGAAAGATCAATACATGTGAGATGCGTTGCTTGAGAAAAGTAACAAACAACACAAGAAGAGATAGAATACCAAATGAAACCATAAGAACAATAGTAGGAACAAAACCCTGCCAAGAATATATAGAACAACAACAACTTAAATGGTTTGGTCACCTGGTCAGAATGAATCCTCACCAATCACCATCAAGGGTGTTCTTCTCGAGTATGCATGGAAAAAGACCAAGAGGAAGACCCAGAAGAAGATGGATAGATGCAGTTACAGAGACATGTAACGACAAACGAAAATCACTAATTCAGACAATTCGAGCAGCACAAGAACGACAAATGCTATAAACCACGACACCATTTAGGTATCAGTGAAAAGGGAAAAGAAGAAGAATTAATTATACGATTTTGATTATTATTTCATGTCTACACTCTGCTAATGCATAGGAGACACAACTGTTCGTACAGAACTAGAGACAAAGAGAGTATATTGTACAACATCTCAATGAAAGTACCACAGAGGCACTGTGGATGAAGGAGTGAACCCAGTAATATCAGAAGTAATAATAGTGATAGTATTTATAGTAGTGGTATTAATAGCGGTAGAAGAAGCAGCAATGCTAGTTCTAGCAATAGTAGTAGCAGTAGTTGTAGTAGTAGTAATAGTAGTAGCAGTAGTTACAGTAGTGATAATAATAGCCGTAGTAGTAGGAATAGTAGTTCAAAAAAACTAGTGGTAGTAGTGGAAGTAATAATAATTTTAGCAATATTAATAGTAGTAGTAAAAGTAGTGGTAGATATGGTAATTGTTGTTATAGTAGTAATAGTAGTAGTAGTAAGAATGGCAAAAAACATAACGACCTGGAAAGTGTTTGTTGAAGACCTATGCTCCACTGGGAGCTAAAAAGGTAGAGGAAGAAGATGTTTAGCCGCATAGTACGTCACTCTCAATTCGATTAGTGTAAACTGTCATCAAACCATATTCTTTTTATGTCTTGTATCATCTTAGTATTCTTCTTCTTCTTCTACCTTTTTAGCTCCCAATGGAGTATAGGTCTTCAACAAACACTTTCCAAGTCGTTCTGTTTTTTACCATTCTTTTAAGATCATTCCATGTCTTCCCCATCATCTTCATCTCTGCTTCTATCTGTTTTCTCCAAGAATTCCTTGGTCTTCCTCTTTGTCTTTTCCTCTGGGGATTCCAAAAAAGGGCATGTTGTGTAATACTCTCAGTTGGCTTCCGTAGTGTGTGTCTTATTCAGCGTCATCGTCTTCGCTGTTTCTCTTTATCCACTGATGTTTAACAGGTATATTTCCATAATTCTATGTTAGTGATTTTGTCCTGCCATTTCCATCCTTTTATCCTGCGTAAGCATCCATTAATGAAAGTCTGTATCTTCGTGATTGTCAATTTTGTTGTTCTCCATGTTTCACAGCCATATAATAGCCTTAACATTTGAGTTGAAAATTTTTATTTTTATATTTAACCTAATTTCTTTGGATTTCCATATGTTTCCCAGTGCAATGAAAGCTCCTCTTGCTTTTGGTATCCTTATTTTGGTATCATTTTCTGTTCCTCCCTCTTTATCTATATTACTGCCCAGATATATGTAAGATTGTACATCTAAGAGAGGTAATTTGCTAGTTTTATTTGGTTATTGCCAACTGTATTAATTCTCATAAGGTTGGTCTTACCTCTATTAATCTTCAGTCCTAGCTGTTGTGATCTCTCATCAAGTATGCTCATTTTATCCTGCATCCATCTTAGTATTGTAAAGTAAAGTACCCCCGTCACGCCAAGTGGCGTATAGGGAAATATGGTGTTAGTGACCCTATATTTTACAGACCTTCAGCACATGATTTTTGGGGTAATGTGGTCAGTATTACGCCCGTGCTGCTTTACTTTCCCAGAAAAAAATCCGGTACCCATTTAAGGCTGGGTGAACCCGGAGCCGTCGGTTGGGATCGAACCCTACCCCTTGTCCGTGGTAGTCCAGTTCACTAACCACTGAGCTATCGCGGCTCCCATCTTAGTATTGGTGAATTATAATTCCTTGTTTAATTATCTAAAAACGATTATTTGTTATTATATTACTTATTAATATGATTTTTTTTCTAGAGATCTAATATCATGAGCCTCTTCTAAATGTAATCTTGGAAGGGAAGATACAGGGTAGACGAGGCAGACCAAGACTAAAGTGGACTGATAGCAACCTTCTTTTCTTTTTGCCCCGTCACTCCAAGTGGCGTATAGGGAATATGGTGTTAGTAACCATAAATTTTACAGACCTTCGGAACATGATTTTTTGGGGTAATGTGGTCGGTATTACGCCCGTGCCGCTTTACTTTCCCAGAAAAAAATCCGGTACCCATTAAAGGCTGGGTGAACCCGGAAGCTGTCGGTTGGGATTGAACACTACCTCCTGTCCTTGGTAGTCCAGTTCACTAACCACTGAGCTATCGCGGCTCCTGATAACATAAAAAAGGTAGAAAAGTGAATTTGTGACAACGTGCACCGTTGAGACTAGAGACAGTAAAATGGTGCTCTATGACAGCCAACCTTCGATGTGGAGACGGCACACAATGAATGAAGAGCTTTAAAAATGCAGTACATGTGAAAACCGTTTAAAAAAAAAAAAAACACTCGAAAGAAATACTTGAAAAAGTTCAAATAAACACACAGAACATTGCATGAGTTGAAGAAGTCAATGATCCTTAACAGATAGTTGTTATCAGGGCCAGCGAAGTAAAACTGATCAATATCAATAATCTCCACCTATCGTTACGTGTGTTTGTACATAGACTAACTAGTGTAGGTATTTAATGGAGATAAAAATACCGGAGTCAAAACTAATTCCGTGCTGAAATCGGACAAACTCTTTGTGTCGAAAGGCGCAGATACGCCAGTTATACACTCTTTTTAAGGGAGGGGGTAACGATTATGAGGGGCAATGTTCAGGATAACGCAGAATAGTAAAAGTAATAGTAGTAACACTAGTAGTAGTAGTGGAATTAGTATTAGTAATATTACCAATAATTTTCGTAATAGGAGTAGTAATAACAGACGTAGAGATAATGCCATTAGTAGTAGTAGTAATAGTAGTAGTAGTAGTAGTAACATACATTGCAATAATGGTAGTGATAACAGTAGTAATAGTAATATTAATAGTAGTAATAATAATATTAGTTGTAAATGTAATAGTAAAAGCAGTGGTATTAATGGTAGTAGTAGTATTTGTAGTAACAATATTAGTAATAGTAGTAATATAAATAGTAGTCGTATAGATAACAATCTATAGTAGTAATTATAATAATATAAGTATTAATAGTAGTAGCCGTAGTACCATTAGTAGTTGCAACAGTAGTGGTAGTAGTGGTGTACCATTAAGAGTTGCAACAGGTGTAGTATAGTACTAATAGTGGTAGTACCATTATTAGTTGCAAAAGTAGTAGTAATAGTGGTAGTACCATTAGTAGTTGCAACAGTAGCAGTAGTAATAATGTTAGTACCATTAATAGTTGCAACAGTAGTAGTAATAATAGTGCTAGTACTTTTAGTAATTGCACCGGTAGCAGTAGTAATAGTGGTAGTACTATTAGTAGTTGCAACAGTAGTAGTAGTAATAGTACTTTTAGTAATTGCAACAGTGGCAGTAGTAATAGTGTTAGTACCATTAGTAGTTGCAGCAGTAGTAATAGTAATAGTGGTAGTACTATTAGTAGTTGCAACAGTAGTAGTAATAACAACAAAAAGAACCAAAAGAAGTAAGAATCATACATATATTATGTTTTCATTTTTAAAGAACGTGTAACATACGAGTTCTTTCTTTGTAGATAATTATTCAAGACATGTACGTGCATCTCATACGCCTTCTAATGTTTGAAATAATATGCATATGCAGAATATAACATATGTTAATACACAAAAGCATATGTTATGATTTATGCAGCATTTTTTTTTCTTTTTGCGTTCGCGAGATTTCACCTCTGGCAAAGTCCCTAGAGACTAGGAGTTGAATTTTTCGTGTTACTCCTTTTTTCCCCTCGATGATACTTCAAGATAATCCTCACTGTTGAAACCAGGGGTGGTTGCCACAGTGAGAAATCACATTAATAAAAATTCCAACTGTTGCAGTCGGGATTTGAACTCACAACCTTTCTGCCTCGAGACCAACCAGTCCCCCTTATGCAGCATATAAAGATATGCTTTTTACCGAGATTTTAACTTTGGGTTTGATAACATTTTCATTATGTTTATTTTCTCTTCTTTTAGGAGCTAATGAAACGAAGTTATCTTTCTGGTGTTCTTAGCTTCTACTACAAAGCAGTTTACTGTTATAACGCTATGAAATTATGTGCATTTTAAGTGCTTCACATTTGTGTATTTAAAACTAAATGTATTTTATAAAATATTTATGATGCAGAAATGCACAATTTTATATAAATTTATACGTTCTATAAAATACATATTTTGTAGGCTTATGTAGCAACAGATATATGTTGTTTCTAGGCGTATGTTATAAAATACACATACCATATATAGAAACTGACTTATATTCCGAACTGGCCAGCCAGTGTCGACAGCTGAGAATAAGCTAATCCTAGGATATTGTACTCACAGTCAGAAATAGCCGAGCAATAAAGACTGCGATACCTGAAGAGAAGGTCTCAATGTATGTTCAGATCGATAACGAAATATCGGTCGGCCATTCTGGTTTTGTTCATCACTATGTGGCTGTATCGAACATTGTAATATCCGTATCAGCTCTGCGTGTGGTTTGTTATTTTGCTGTCCTTTGAGGAATGATTGCTTGTAGAGGCGTAGCCTATGTGTTGGGGCACTTCGGATAAGAAATGAAACGATGCGTCTCTGTGTTATTTATTTTCTTACTTGTATATTTATTTATATTATGCTCGTAAATACATTTAAGATATTAGTACTTAATTTATGTTTGACTGCGCAGGTGGGGTCCATCACAATGGGCACTCTTGGAGGTAATCTACAAGAAGAAATTCAAGACTGACACCTCAGTCACACACATCATCCAAAAATGTGCCGCGGTCATAAAAATATGGTCACTAACACAGTATTCACTATACCCCTAGTAAGGCATGAAGGGAATCTTTAATGCACTTCTATTTTTACATCAATCACATGTACATGTGGACAAGCGCCCGAGATTACTAATCACAAATTTGAAGACTATTAAAATAGCAGACAGGATAACTCATTGCCCCATCGATACAACACTACAGACAAAACTAGATGGATCTCTGCAAGAACTAAAAAAAAAAAAAACAGTACAATTTATACAAGAAAAGACATCCAGATATAGACAATACTTCAGGCGAATGAAAGATAGATAGATCTACAAGAAGTACGTCAGCGACAGTTTGATGAGCAGAACATAATTATCTACTGTATGCAGCCAGCGTGACCTCCTACATGACTATGCATATTTGTATGTATGCATGTATGTGCATGTATGTCTATATGGATGGATGAAAACACTGTGATTGTATCTTTTATCGCCGCATTAAGGTTCGATTGATAGCCATTCATCTTCTGGATTTTCTTTAATAACACATTTGTTACATGTACATCTTCTACCAGATGTTGCCGTTGCAGCTCTCTCTCTCTCTCTCTCTCTCTCTCTCTCTCTCTCTCGTCTTTCCTCATCTTATTCGTCCACTATTTTATCACACACTATTTTTTTCACATGTCAATAATAAGAGAGGAGGTCAATAAGTAAGTCACAAATAGATCTGAAAATATTAAATTCAATAGGAACTTAAAAACATTTTTATGTCCCTACTCTATCCCTGTGTCTCTCAATATAATTTCAACCAACACTGATGCACATATTCCATCGTTTTATCAGTGTTTTAATTTCTGAGACATACCATTCTCTGGCCTGTTTTCTAAGCCAGATTTCACTTCACAATCTGGATACTCACTGTGAGCACACTTTCCGGAAATTCAATCGATCATTCATGATGTTGTATGCTACAACCAAGTGAACAACATAGTGCAGCTGTTACACTGTCTATCGGTACTCGTCCATTACATCTAATCATGTCATGCACCCGTCGCACAGATGCTTCTGCTGTAATTTGAACAGGGCGACCAGGACATTGGACACAATTTTGGGTGGACCTTGAGAATAGTTTTCTACCCAGAAATGTACTTTTGTAAGGTCAAAGAATTGTCAGCTTGAACAGAAAGCATTTCCTTCTGAATGTTCTTTACACAAATTTATTTTGCCTCCCCCCTCCCACTCCACCCCCCCCCCCCATAAAAAGGTACAAATCTGAGCTGTATTTGGGTATACATTCCTTCAGCTGAGCAACCATTTTATTACTGTTACTTAATGAAATCATAAAGTTAAATGTTATTGAGTTATTCAGTTATTAGCGGGTCATCATCATTGAACATGTCCATTGGTGTTCCGATCCCCTACTCAGCAAGTCTCGAAGTATCCAAATACTACGACTCCAGTTCTGCGTTGGTCAAATAGTCTTCTTACACGCCCACTAAGTTTCTCGTTTCTGGCTGTGCCCATCTTAACTCCCATTGTAACGGGCCTTTTTCCTCCTTTTCTTTACATCGTAACTGTTGATCTGCCTGATGCTGTGAAGGCTAGTTAAGACCTGAGCCCTCGTGCACCGGAACTGGAATCCTGTTGATGCTGTGAAGGCTCGTTAAGACCTGAGGCCTCGTGCACCGGAACTGGAATCCTGTTGATACTGTGAAGACTCGTTAGACCTGAGCCCTCGTGCACCGGAACTGGAATCCTGTTGATACTGTGAAGACTCGTTAGACCTGAGCCCTCGTGCACCGGAAACTGGAATCCTGTTGATGCTGTGAAGGCTCGTTAAGACCTGAGGCCTCGTGCACCGAACCTGACAACGTCGACTGCCTTGCTCAACTGACCAGTCAAGTCTCCCCCTGCCTGGTATAGCAGGTTACTGCCAACATTGTCGCCGCGATGAACTCTCTTCCTTGGATGACAACCTTGGCCTGTGATCGAGTCCTGGTATACTCCGCGCTGTTACTCCCGTCGGTTCATAGCCCTCCCCAGCATTCGTTCCTCGCTAGGGCAGACAATACAGCTAGCACTCGACAAAGCATGTATTCACACATCTGAAGTTTATTTCACACAATGACCACTTCCCATAGCAAGTCACAAGTACAATAGCAAAAGTCTGTTGATAATCTCTCACACTTCTCCTACCTCTCACTCACAATACATATGTAGGAATGCAGTCCCTAGCATCCCAAACAGCCCTGTGGCTACCCCCCCCCCCCGTGACGATACTGGTCTCCATCAACCTCGCCTACGTCATGGTCTCCTGGAGCATCATACTCCCTATAGAGCCTTCTCTAAGTTGATGTGACCCCGCGAGTTGTTCTCGCTCAAAGTCACTATCCTGGCTCTGTGGCACTGTCTACCACCTAGTTAATTGTGCTATCTACTTCCATGCTTCTACACAAGCCTGACATCTTTATGATCTACTGTACTGTCCCTGAATTGGACGTAGCTG
>JAVIAB010000051.1:30383781-30681281 GCA_032433765.1 Megaustenia siamemsis
TTCAATTCTCTGTTCTGTTTTCTTGTCTAATGTCCGTGTCACCTGCACCATACAGGAATGTTGAGAAGATACAACATTTTGCTATTCTTAGTTTTAGCCCTGGTGTTATTTGTTTTGATGTTGGTATACTTTTCATGACATTAAAATTACTTTTTGCCATTCCTATTCTTTTCTTTATTTCAGTTTTACACTTTTCATCACTGGTCATAGTATGTCCGAGGTAGTTGTATTTCTGAACTGTCTCCAGGTCTATTCCTTCAACTTCGAAGAAGGGACACACAAGACTAATGTATAAGAATCAAACAAAATTGAATTTTTGTGTTATTTGCGGGACATCATTATCATCATTACACTCCTCAGCAAGTCCCGCAGTGTCTAGCGACTGACGACTTCAGTTCTGTGTTGGTTGAGAAGTCTTCTTACAAGCCCACTAAGTTTCTCAGCAAAAAACATGATTGGAAGTAACTAAAATTGTGAAATAAGAAAGAAAATAAATGGATGTCCGAGGCATTCACTCTGTGATCCATCATCATCATTGATTGTCATCTTTGTATAAAAGTTTTTCGACCATGGAGCGCCATTCCGCTGTGAAACTTGGACTGATAGTGCAGATTGTTATAGACTGACGTATCCATCTTTTGATGTTACTTGTCCATGTTAGTCGACGCATATCTAATCCTCGCAGTTCTAAACATGCATATGCTCAAAACACACTAACATACAAACACACACATATATATATATACATATATATATATATATATATATATATATATATATATATATATATATATATATATATATAATATATATAAAACAAATGAAAAGACGATTGGAGGCCACAGAGATGAGATTTCTCAGAAAAATGTTGAAAGTTCCCTGGACCGCTAAAAAGACCAATGAGGGAGTTCTCAAAGAGGCCAACACAAAAGGCAGCTCCTAAAAAAACATCAGAAAGAAACAATCAACGTTTTTCGGGCACATCATGAAAAATGAAAAGTTGGAATATTTGGTTACAAAGGGCAAAATAAAAGGAAAGAGATATCGCGGACGACAAAGAGAAAATACTGGATAGCTTGGTGTCATGGCATGGAAAACATCCAACAACAGAACTGGTACGTTGCATTGTAGATAGAACATTGTGGAAGGACATGATCGCCTACGCCAACTGGTATGACACATGATGATGATTATATATATATATATATATATATATATACATGCATACATAAATGAACCTACACACGGATACATACAGTACAGCCATAAATGTGTACATTTCGGCAGTAGATAAACATGATATAATTACATACTCACATGTCCAATATACCAACACATACACATATGTACATATATACACGCAAAATACATGTATATTTGTTTAATCACATGTCTAATATCTATCCATCCATCCATCCATCGATCTATCTATCTATCTGTCTGTCTGTCTGTCTGTCTGTCTGTTGACCTTTCGAGCCGTAGCTGGCCCATAGGGCATTGACATATATACTCCTTCTCTTATCAATACTTTTATTCTAGCATTTGTCTCTGTTCTGTGCAAGCAGCTCTATCTCATTGAAGGAGCCGATTCCTGCTGCTCTTGCCTCTCTCATCAATGTTCTTTTCAGTGTCTCTATGGGTCTTCCTCTTTTCCTCTTACCTGTTGTTTCCCATATGAGGGTTTGTTTTGCTATTCGGTTATTATTTCTTCTCATCACATGTCCAACATGACCATCGTCTTTTCTTGATTCATCATCATCATCATGTGCCATATCGGTTGGCGTAGGTGATCATGTCCCTCCACAATCTTCTATCCACAGTGCATCGTATCAGTTCTGTTGTTGACTTTTTTCCATGCTATGACACCAAGCTATCCAGTATTTTCTCTCTTTGTCGTCCGCGATCTCTCTTTCCTTTTATTTTGCCAGTTGTAACCAAGTATTCCAACTTTCCTCTTCTCATGATGTGCCCAAAAAATGTTGATTGCTTCTTTCTGATGTTTTTTAAGAGCTCCCTTTTTGTGTTGGCCTCTTTGAGAACTTCCTCACTGGTCTTTTTAGCTGTCCAGGGAACTTTCAACATTCTTCTGAGAAATCCCATCTCTGTGGCCTCTAATTGACTTTTCATTTGTTTGTCTACTGTCCATGACTCGCTTCCATAGATTAGAATTGGTTCCATATAACACCGGTGAACTCTCTTTCTCATTTTTATTGACATAGATTTGTTGCATAAGATATTTTTTTCATTTTCTGAAATGCTATTTCGGCCTGAGCAATTCTGCTTTTTATTTCTGTGGTGCATCTCCCATCTGATGTTATTCTTGTATTAGAAATGTTGCACTTGTTTCAGATTTGTCTCGTTTATTTTTATGCTGCATGTTGGTGGTGATTGTTTCTTCGATATAACCATTACTTGTTTTCTTACTATTCAGACTGAGACCTTTTTTGTTGCTTTCTTTTACTATTATGTCTATCATTTTCTTGATTACTGAAGATATTAGTGGTTTATTGGCGATTTCTCTAATTTCTCGTTTGTTTTGAATTCGTTCCGCGCTATAACAAGTATATTTCTTAGACATTTATTTTCGAATGCGTTCAGCTTTGTTTCTATGTCTCTTGTAATTTTCTAGCTTTCACACGCATACGTAAGGGTTGATAGTACATTTGATTTGAATAGCCTAAGTTTTGTGTTTGTACTGATGAATTTCGATTTCCACAACTTTTCAAGTTTGCTGATTTAGCTATTCTGATTCTAATTTCTTTACTTGTATTCCCTTTCTCGATCAATGTGACTTCCAAGATAGATAAAGTCATTGACCTCTTCCACTGGTTTGTTTTCCATGTATATACTGTCATCTAACATCATGGAAAGCTTAATTCCAACAGATGACAGTATTGAGTTATTGAGTAAATAACTCAATAACTCAATACTGTCATCTGTTGGAATTAAGCTTTCCATGATGTTAGTCTTTTCATGATTGATCTCAAGTCCAATTTTACTGGCTATTGATGATAGTTCATTTGTGGTTTCTGCATCGTTTTTATCTTACTGCTGATGAGGACTATGTCATCAGCAAAGTCGAGGTCCTCCAAATGGTCTCATTGCATCTATTCGATACCTCTATTACCAGTGCAGCATTTCTTCCTTATGAAGTCCACAACAACTCAAAATAACAAGGGCGATAAAATACATCCTTGTTTGACTCCAGTTTCTATTCTCTTCATACATGTCTTTACTATATATATATATATATATATATATATATATATATATATATATATATATATATATATATCATGACAAGGAAAACAGTCAACAACAGAACTGATACGATGCACTGTAGATAGAAGATTGTGGAAGGACATGATCGCTTATGCCAACCGGTATGGCACATGATGAGGATAAATATATGTACATTAAAAAATACATATATGCATAAAAAACCAGGCACATATACATCCGCACACATGTGTATACTTATAAATACGAATATGCACATTCATAGATATACTATCCCCTTTCCGGTGCATACATGAACTAGTGTATATATTATGCCTATATATGCATATTTGCATAGATCAGTGTGCACATACAAACACCTACATACAACAATATCTGCTGAGCACATACACACCCATATATATATTTATATATATATATATATATATAACTGCGTATATATGTATATATTAGATACGTTACATACGTTTATATAACAGTATAGATGTCATAGGATTGAGAAAAAGCTCAAGGCATTTGATCACAAATACCTAAGAAAGATAATTTACATCTCTCTCTCTCTCCCTGCGATCAGGACTCAATCAGAGTAGGATTCTAGACTCTCACATGAATTCAGCTGTCAGGTTAAGTGTGTTGAACGCCCCCACAGACAGAACATCACAATTACAGTCTACCAGATCCACTCTGATTGAAAACCCGTAAAAACGTCGCACTGTGTTCTGCGCCAGTGGCCCAGTGTATCCGATTTCAGCCAGCATTTTTTTCAGGTTTGCATTCCCTAGTCTTTGATTGTCCCAATCTTCCTGGAAGGCAGCAGATGATCTTTTCTGTAGGGGGATTATGCCCTTAAATGGTCGGCCCTCCCAGGTTTACGAGCACCATCTGTCCGAGTCACTAGAGGTGACTAACACAGACATGCACACACAAAGATAGGAGATGTGACCAATACAGACATGCACACAGCGTTACGAGGCATGACTAACACTGACACACATCAAGATATATGACACATGACTAACATAAATATGCACATAAATATATGAGATATGACTGACATAGACATGCACACACAAAGATATGACACATGCCTAACATAGACATGCACACAAAGATATGAGATATGACCAACATAGACATGCACACACAAAGATATGAGATGTGACTAACATAGCCATGCACACACAGGGATATGAGATGTGACATACACAGGCAGATATGCACACACAAAGATATGAGATATGACTAACATAAACATGCACACAAAGATATGAAATATCCCTAACCCAAACATGCACACACAAAGATATGACTAACACAGATACACACTAAGATATGAGATATGACAAAATACACACACACATAAAGATATGAGAGATGATTAACACGGACACACCAAGATATGAGATATGACTAACATGACACACACCAAGATATGAGCCATGGCCAGCAGACACACACACACACACAAGCTAAGATATGAGCCTTGGCTAGCACAGAAACACATCAAGATGTGAGCCATGGCTAGCACAGAAACACATCAAGATATGAGCCATGGCTTCACGGAAAAAACACCAAGAAATGAACCATGTCCAGCGCAGAAACACATTAAGGTATTCATATTTTGGGTTTGTTGTAGTCGGCAGACTGTTCTTAATGTGGGAATCATCGACATACGAGACGCAATCCCCGATTAACTGTTCACGGGTTTCGTTCAAACGGTTGTCCGGAGATTTGAGAGTGCAGTCTGACCCGTAGAACGTCCCCTTGCATGTACAGTTCCCGGTTTACTGTTCACATGTGTCGTTGAAACAGTTATCCGGACATTTGAGAGTGCAGTCTGATCCGTAGTGCGTTTCCTTGCACGTACAGTCTGTACTTTCCGGATCACAAATGATGTCACAGCCATCAGAACACGTCTGTTTGCACTGTAGCCCAAAATTACCATCGAGACAAGTGTCATTACAGGTGTAGCCATGATGATTACATTGTAGGCATTTTTCGGATTTTTCCTCACATAAAGGACAGACACTAAGACAAGACCCGGAGCAGTCATGTCCATAGATCACATGTGAACAGTTGCCGTGACACGTACAGACCGATGATGACGTTGTAGCCTTTGCAGCACCCACTACACACTGCACAAAACGACCAAGAATGCCCGTCAGACAATAGGTGTCTGTAAATGTTTGCACATCACACACCGTCAGTGCACTGTCGGCCTGCGAAATGGTCGGTGAGAACTCAATCTTAATGTATGCCATTATCGCTTGTGTGGTGACTACAATAGTGTTCACATAAATATTTGGGTATGATATATCATTATACTGGAACACTATACCGCCACTGTCAGAGAAAGCATTTAGAGTGGCATTCTTTACCCGAATCATAGTGCTAGCTCGATGATAAATTCGAATGGTGTGAGTCTTCTGAGGTGTGGCAAAGTTCAGATATCAGTAAACAGAATTGGTTCCACTTCTCAATTGTGTGTGTGTGCAGTCATTGTCATAGAGATTGGTCTTTGTTTTGCCATTAACTGCGGCCTCTGGTCCACATCCGTCTCCTGTATAGCAAGCATTAAATGTGTCGGTCTGGTTTGTGTTTTGTTTGAGAGCCACATTCCGACCCCCGCCAATGTAGATGGAGCACATATTTGCAACTATCGCCCCTTGAATCCGTAACTTGTTGATCAGACAAGCCCCAGAGCAAAAGACATCAATCTCGTGCGAACTAACTACAAACCGTGATTCATTGTTACATGAGGCAGAACCATTCAGTTTTACCGTGAAACTGTCCGGATTTGTTAAGTCATTAACATAAATCCTAAACCAGGAGAACGGCAAAGATTGATTGAGAGTTGCCTCAACTGATGTAGAATATGTGCCTGGATTACATGTGGTGTCGTTAACAAACAGGAAAGTAGGTTCAAATTTTTGGGCGTATTTGTAAACGAGATCCAAGTACTGACACTGGGGTCCGAAATATTCGTGCTGACAACTGTCATTGTTTGGGCATGTCCCTGTCGTTTTGTCACAAACTGAGTCATTATAGCAGTGACATTGTAATGTTCAATTCGTCCCAAACCAACCGGCTGCACAAATTAGGTCATTAACTTCCAAGGTCTCGATCGAAGCCAGCAGATTTTAATTTTAATTTACATTAAAATGGAAGGAATTGAAGACTATTGCTGCACTAAGAGTAATGACTATGCTACCATTTATCTCGTCTACTATTAAGAAAAGAAGATGGACACGTCGGGCATGTACTTAAAAGAAACGACCAGAAACATTACCAAACAGCTCTTAAACGGGAAATATCAGGTCAGAGAAAAGTAGCACGAACGCAAGAAACTAAAAATTCCCTAACAAAAGAGGCAAGATAGGCACTCATAGACTCACACTATAATCGAGCAGCTCGCACAGAATAGAGACAATTGGCGGGAGTCCTTTCAAGCCATTTGTGTCGTCTAACGGCATTAGAAGGATCAAGAATAAATATATGCATATACATAAACACACATCATCATCATCGAGTAACAATCCTGCTGGCGTAGGTGATCATGTCTTTCCACAACTTCCGATCAAAACAGTTATTTATCATTTCTGTTGTTTACCTTCTGCCAAGCCATTCTCTTAAGCTGTCTGGTATGTTTTCTCTTACAGTCCTGAAAACACACACACACACACACACGCACACACGCGCGCACGCATAGGCGCGCGCACACACACACACATATGTATATATATATATATATATATATATATATATAGGGAATATAAAGGGCAGACCAGTGCTGAGATATAAAGATATTTGCAGGGCTTCCTTGAGGGAATTTTATATCAGTGAAAGGAACTGGGGAAATGTGGCTGCGGATCGTAGCACATGGGGAGCATAAATAAAAAATGGCACAACAACTTTCGAGACAGTGCTGATATCAGATTTAGAAGACAAAAGGCGCAATAGAAAAGAGACAAGGCCAGATACCACAAATACACCTTGTTCGTTCTGTGGATGGATCTTCCTGTCAGGACTGACAAATTCAGTCACGAGAGAAGATGTTCAGTAAAGTAGCACCCAGTATGAGACACTAATGCTTTACCAAACTACTGACTTATCATGACTGCTTACCACCAACCGTCTGTCAAGACGACAAAGCCCATATATATATCATTGCTTGCTTATGATTATATAACTGACATTGCGAGATATGCATAAGAATAACCCCATTGCCGTACCGATCCACATAGATCAGTGTAGTGTTGTCTATCAGTTTAGTTATTAGCTCTGCTTGATACCACAATGCGCGCGTGTTCCGCATAATCCCTCATTCAAACTCCTAATCTTTCGCTTTATAAAATGTAATTATTTTCTGTAATGTTATTATTAATTTATGAAAGGATAGAGTGCTTTCAACCTTATTCTACACAAGCAATGTTGATAACGCAATAACTACTTCGTAATGACTTTTTTTCTGACAGGTGTTTGTTTTGTTTATGCCGCAATTGTTCTCTGAGAACTATTATAGCTCTCTTTGGTTTCTTCTTCACTTCATTTTCCGAATGCCGGAAAAAAGTGCATGAAAAGTTTTTGCTCTTCTGCTAATATCAACCATTGTTAGTACATGTTGTCGATATCAACCATTGTTAGTCCATGTTGTCGATATCAACCATTGTTAGTCCATGTTGTCGATATCAACCATTGTTAGTCCATGTTGTCGACATCAACCATTATTAATAGTGTTCTCAATATTAACCACTGTTAATCTATATTGTTATTATCAACCATTGTTAGTCCATGTTGTCGATATCAACCATTGTTAGTCCATGTTGTGATATCAACCATTATCAATAGATGTTCTCAGTATTAACCACTGTTAATCTATATTGTTATTATCAACCATTGTTAGTCCATGTTGTCGATATCAACCATTGTTAGTCCATGTTGTCGACATCAACCATTATCAATAGATGTTCTCAATATTGACCACTGTTAATCTATATTGTTATTGTCTACCATTGTTAGTTGATGTTGTCGACATCAACCATTTTTAATTAATGCACTTAATATCACCCACTGTTAATAGATAATCTTAATATCAATCATTATCGATCAATACTCTTAATATGAAACATTGTTCATAGATGTTGCTCCTTTTCCTTCATGCCGTTCCATCTTATGCTACACCTCTGTAGGAACATATGCTCATCTCCACCGCTCTTTAAACACAAAAGGTTATCAGGTACAGAACCTTGTGACATTCTCTCCAGTCGGGCAACCCATTAAAATTTTTGACTGTAGCTAGTTCAGTCTAGCTTTACGCTGACTCTTTCACTTCTTATTCCTAACAAAGCTTTCTCTGGTCATTACAACAGCGATCCTTACATATATTATTTCTCACACTCTTGTCTTGTTTATATTTATAGAAATATCAGCATAAATTGTTGTAAATCTCATCTCATCGGCATCCAAGGAGCTTTACCGTGTGTTTATTACTTGTCCACGACAAGCACCAATAGATGAGCAACAAGACTAGCATTACAATGAAGAGTTTACCTCTTTATCCTATTAATATATATATATATATATATATATATATATATATATATATATATATATATATATATATATTTATATATATATATATATATATATATATATATATATATATATATATATATATATATATATACCGCTTGTTTTAAACAAATGTTGTTACACATCACGTTTACCGTTTGTGTTAACTCCACCTTTCAATGACATAAGCAGCTATTTATTATCTGCATCTCCCTTCTTGTACTCTCAGCGTTCCAGTACATGTAAATACAGACACCACTCTCTGTAATGTTTTTGCTTTGATTTACTGGGGCATGTTTTTGTTTTGATTTACTCAGACAATGTTTTTGAAAGAATAATGCACGTTTGCGAGGCCCATCAATTCTATCTACTTGACATTAAGTTTACAAGCAGCTAACATTTAAACCAAACTGTGCTAAGAAAGGAAGCTGTGGCAACGCAGTGTTTAATGATCTTAGAAACAGATGCCGGGTTCATACCACTGATTGCTATCTAGGTTCACTTAGCCGTTGTTGGGTAACGGGCATCCGTACACTGTAACAAAAACTACCTGGCGTAGTGCTGAACATAGAAGTTAAATTATGTCAATCGCCAGGAAGAATATGGGCAATAACACAATATACATTTTTTCCATACGTTACTCAATGTATGATGTGGGGCTGGTTTTCTTCTTTCTTTTCAATGTTGCTAACAAATGTAATGATAATTAGATGAGGTCTTCTAATCGATGTTTATGTCTTAAAGAAATTAGTTTTATTTGGTAACATTAAGATAGTCTATGTATTTTTTAGAAAATGTATCAGAATTGCATATGTGATATAAACAAATTATCATAGAGTGAATTCGATTATTCACATTCTATGCTTTTCTATTTATGGATTCAGTTTCTTTGCAGTTAGGAAATCCCCATGTGCGCTCCGCCACTTGTCATAGCATTTCTCAAAATGCGTCCGTAGATTATGTTGACACGTTTACTCCGTGCACATCCTACTCGACTGCACAGCCGACGATTCCAAACCTCCTTAGTTGCATCTAAAGACATACGTGGCAAGTAACAATGACTCTGTTCTTTTCCTCCACTCATAGTGGGGGTCCCGGTAGCCACACGTGGAGATTATTAACATATATCAACATAGAGCGATTGCGATAATTAACATTTATTAACATAGAGTGTATGCGATTAACATGCAGTAACTTGAGTGAATGCGATTATTCACGTATATTAACATAACGTGTATGCGATTATTAACATAGAGTGTATGCGATTATCAACATATATTAACAAAGAGTGTTAGTCAGGCTCTGTTAGTTTCTCTGGAGTCGAAGACTTCCCACAGAGAAGAAGTACTATCGCTTCATGTCTGACGTTTAACTGCTAGGTCTTGTTAGCCATCAAGTGGTAAATGTGCTGGCTACTAACCAGAACGAACCAGGTTCATTATCTAGACCAAGCAAGTATTTTTTTTTTCAACCCATACGTGCGTCATATAACGCCTGAAATAGGTAAATATGACGGCCTGAGGTAATACCAACCACATAAACCCTAAAATATGTCGTTGGTCATTGAACAATATGGATATATTTCCGTAAAGGCGTTGCTGAACCCGATACTTTCTTATCTATGTGAAGTAGCATGCAGATAGGGGCTCAGATTGGCAGGCAAGAGCTGAAAGCTGACAGAGACTCATAGCTGGTCGCTGGCTTAAGGATTATCTCTTGAGAATTAATTAAGACCCATTCTTCTTTACTTTGGCAACTATGGACCAACTATGGACCAACTATGGACCAACTATGGACCAACTATGGACCAACTAGTCAGGCAAAGCATGAAGACACTGATGTTGGAGTGAAAGCCCGGTACCCACAAAATGAAATGCTCAAATCGGATGTGTTAGGTCAAAATATAACGATATTCCAGCTTGCTGAATCAGCGACACAGTTTAACTAACGCCAAATTAACGTCTGATATGAGCGTAGGTGGAACGGACTTAATCAAACGGAAAATAACCAATGTGTGTGTGTGGGGGTGGGGGGGGGAGGGTGTGAGGAAGGACACACAAATCAATGTCAACATTTAAGTGTGGTAGGTGAGAGGGCGGGTGTGAGGAAGGACACACAAATCAATGTCAACATTTAAGAGTGGTAGGTGAGAGGGCAGATGTGAGGAGGGACAAACAAATCAGTGTCATCAATTGAGTGTGGTAGGTGAGAGGGCAGATGTGAGGAGGGACAAACAAATCAGTGTCAACAATTGAGTGTGGTGGGTGAGAGGGCGGGTGTGAGGAAGGACAAACAAATCAGTGTGAACAATTGAGTGTGGTAGATGGGAGGCAGGTGTGAGGAAGGACAAATAAATCAGTGTTAACAATTGAGTGTGGTAGGTGAGAGGGCAGGTGTGAGGAAGGACAAATAAATCCGTGTCAACAATTGAGTGTGGTATGTGAGAGGGCGGGTGTGAGGAAGGACAAATAAATCAGTGTTAACAATTGAGTGTGGTAGATGAGAGGGCAGGTGTGAGGAAGGACAAACAAATCCGTGTCAACAATTGAGAGTGGTAGGTGAGAGGGCAGGTGTGAGGAAGGACAAACAAATCAGTGTCAACAATTGAGTGTGGTAGGTGAGAGGGCAGGTGTGAGGAAGGACAAATAAATCCGTGTCAACAATTGAGAGTGGTAGGTGAGAGGGCAGGTGAGGAAGGACAAACAAATCAGTGTCAACAATTGAGTGTGGTAGGTGAGAGGGCAGGTGTGAGGAATGACAAATAAATCAGTGTCAACAATTGAGTGTGGTAGGTGTGAGTTTAGAGAAAGACAATGCAGGAATGAGGATAGAGAGAGAGAGAGAGAGAGAGAGAGAGAGAGAGAGAGAGAGGGAGTTAGGGTTTATCTCTCCACAGTGTAAGAAAGTATTTTCAATGAGGAATGGAAGTAAAAGAAATATGACATGTACAATAACACTATAGCAAACATTTAATAACATAAACAAAACAAATCTGCTAGATACTCGACAATTGTACAATAACGGCATAGGGCAATGGCCTTGGCGCTTAAAGATAGTTAATATGCGGGATTTTCCAAACGCTATGCTCATAGAAATTAGTTTGAACAAACAATTTGCTGCAAAATAAGTCCAAGTAAAAGTAAAGAGTGTTAACATATGATGAACACATATCAGTTACGTTATTTGTGCATTTTATATAGAGCGTACATAGAGTAAATGTAATATATCGATACTGAATATATGTGTTGTAGACAAGTAACTAGAATTGTATTCAATTCACAACTAACGATATGTAAGGTCTCAGTGTATGTGCATCGATATTTGATAATATAGCTAAAAATGCGCGCACAAGGTATATGCGCATATACAAATGCAAATGTCTTGATGTGTCACCGTTGGGTTATACCTTTTGCTCCGCCGTGTCTGTCACACTATGTATGTAAATAAACTTGTGTTAGGATCGCATTTCTTTACTTTGTGCTGTTCGTAGTCGTATTAAAGTATTCAGCTATTTGTGGGTCATCATCATTGCACTTTGAACATCCCCATAGGTGCTCAAATCCCCTCCTCAGCATGTCCAGATACTAGCAACTCCAGCTGTGTGTTGGTTGACAAGACCTCTTATGCGACCACTAAGCCTCTAGTGTCTAGCTGCCCCCCTCCTAACTCCCATCTTTTCATCTGAAGGAGTGATGTGGACTCATGGTTGTCGAACCTAGTCTTCCTGCATCCTTGTAGATGAGTTGATTTCAATACTTCTTTAATTAGATAAACTACATTACAGAGGCTGGAGGTTCTTCCTTCCTTGTAAGGAAGGGACATCTGCAGTGTCAGAATAGTCATAAAATGTAACATTCGCAGCGACATATTTGACAAGTTATTTAATTCAGTTTGAAATCTTCACCTCATTTCCAATCTGGCACGATTCAGAATTCCAATTATCGAGATAAAGCTGATGAGGATCACAGTCTAAGTTCAACAAACCGTATACAGAATGTATTCTTCTGCTTCTTTCCTTCCTCATTTGCCTTTCAGTGTCGAGAGGAGATAGATATGCGGGTTTTGCTCTTCTGTTTGTCTCTGCTGATATGTTTCTTAGTGTTTCTAATATTCCGTCAATTCATCTTTTTCGTGGTCGGCTCTTGAGTCTGGTGTTCTCCCAACGTTTATTGAAAGCTCGTTGTATTATGTTTTGATCTTTCTGCCTTATCACGTGGCTAAACCATTTGATCTGTTGTTTCCTTATATATTCCTAGCGTTTTTCTCAGTTCTTCATTTCTGTTCATGTCTCTCAGACTGTTTCCTGCCATTCGTCTAACACATTTCATCACAGTAGAGGTTATTTTTCTTATTGTTCTTGATCTAGGCTTCAGGACTGGCATTGGTAGCACAACGATAGGATGAGATTGTATTATATAGTACCCGTTTTTCCTATAGTTATTTCCTTGTTGTACAATAGTGATGATAGCTGTCCAATTATTTGCTGAATTGTGAGTCTATTTCTGCTGTTTGTGAAATGTCGTTTGTCACTAGATTGCCTAGATATTTAAATTCCTCTACTTGTTTTGGTTGTCTGCCGTCCATAGAAATGTTGATGTTGTGTTTCTTGTTTGGATATTCATGACTTTTGTTTTGTTGATGTTCACTTTCATGTTGTATATTTTCATGATGTATTTTGTGCCAGTACTGTTAAGTCTATTGAAGTGTTCATTTCCCCATGCATCAGTGCCTGATCGTCTGTAAAATGAAGCTCGCTGATCTCCTCTGTCTCTGATGGGTTGGCTATAACTTGTATATATAGTCCATGCATGTTCTAAAACAATAGGTCGGGGGGATTTTACGCGCCCCTGTTTTACTCCTGATCTAACCTCGAAGTGCTCTGGATAAGTTGCAAGATGTAGTCAAAAATTTAGAATTTTATCTGAAATTTTATCGAAAAAAAAACAACAAATGCGAAATCTGCGGCTTTACATTAACTGTTTTGAGTGGCAACGCAAACTTTATTGTCTTGATAACACAGCTCAGAACAATCTGCTACTTCAGCTTTCAAGAATTAGATTCTTTGTTTTAAAAATAGACATTCTGTCAGACTCCACTGCAGAGTTTTTCCTCACACATTCTGACTGACTCCTTCTGAGACTATTTCCAAATACTTAGCCACTGATTCTATCCAAGAGCTCTTTGCTCCAAACGTATTGGCTGATTACATATCGGAGTTCCACACCCCCAATTCTAACTGACTAACTCTGTCCCAATTTCTCCACCAACACAGTAAAAATGTAAAAAGACTCCGTACAGTAGTTTCCCCTAAAACTTTATGATCGATTACGTCACAAAGTTTTTTTTTTTCAAACACTTTTTAGCTGTCTCGGTTCAAGCTGTCTCCAACACTTACTGACTGACTCCGTCAGAGAGCAATATAATTAGAAACTGAACTCAATTTGAAAGTTTGTTTGTCCAAACACTTTCTAGCTGGATGCGTTTCAAATTTGTATTTTTTCTCCAAAAACTTTCTGTTCATGATCTACAACTACTGTCGCCTCTACATTCTTAGAGTTTGATCCCTTCTGCTGTCACCATGTGCCAGTTATGTACTAAAACAAGTTGTAAATTATTGCAACTCTAAATGTCTAGAACAACATAAGCGCTCAACGCTTCATTGAATGACTCGAAGACACAGTCTTAATTACTTGAAATGTTTATTTTTACAGTTGTCCTGTTATATTTGACAAACTCGTTTGACAAACGTCTTGAATGAAATTAAAAGTCTCGCGTGGCATAGTAAAACTTATTATTGCTGTCTATGAATAGATCAACTCTATACTACAATCATTTATTGAGACTTAGAGACGAAGTAAGACGAAGGTATGCCACTTTCCACGTTCAGCAAGATAATCAGGACAACTTCTTTAGCTAACATAAAATAACATACTGTGCCATAACTTATGGGCATAACTTTTGCTACCAGCTTTTTCTCCTAGTAAATCTCTATACTCATAATCATCAACTCTCTAATAAGCACTGATCTCTATAAAAACCAAAATGTCTTCATAAAAACTGAAATCTTTTCCCTCTCTAAAAGCTATGACAGTTTTTTTAAAACAGCGATTTCGAACCAGTTTTAAAAATACTGCCTATTCTCTTTAGTTCACTCCCTGTATTGGCGGTATCCCCTAGCAGAATGTACATATCAAACGTTTTATACAGCTCTCTCCTGATCAATAATTTGACTTGCATGTTGGATACTACAACATTTAGGCCTTGCTTTCGTCTCTCATCTTCTGTCTTCTAAGTTCCCGATAACGTGCTGTACACTGAGTTGTTTATATCTTTCTCCACTCTTGCGCCAATTGAGTGTTGGATTATGTTTTTTCATTGTCCATTTAGTCTTTTCTCCAATTTTTATATCTCCTGTTTCACCTTCCATTGTTCCATGAGTATATTGTAGCTAGGTTGATAATCCTTGTGCCATGCCAGTATCAACATTGTTTCTTTTATTTAACCGATGTGAACATCTTTTCACGCCGATCTATGTTACTAGTAATGACTGAGGCCAACTGATCTGTAATGTCTTCTCTGTATGAGAAACCAAGGAAAGTCAGATAACATTTTGTCATCAGAAATGACCATGAATTAAATTATCAACTAATTATTTTTACTATCTCATCTTTAGGTCGCATGTCCTTTGCAGAACGTTACACTGGCCGCAACCCACCTGAAAGAAATTCTATCTCTAGCCAGATCTCTCACCGTTTATATTGTTATGCTGAAGGTCTCTTTCATGTCTAAAAACTACCATCTTCTTAGTTTGTTTCTGATGCATCGTCCGGGGAAGATACCTTCCACTTTTCTTCTTTTCAGTCCGCTATGTCTTTTAACTATGCCATAGTATTTTAATTTCCTCTGTTGAATGGTGTTTATAAGCCAGTTCCTTTCAATGTCTGAGTCTTCTAATATGTCTTCATTGCCCTTTCTCATTATTTAAAGTATCATAAAATTAGCATTTTGTTTCGAATGAATATATTTTCTTCCTTGCTGTTTCCGAGATTGTCCTTGATTCGGAAGTTTATGTTGCTATCACTGTAACATGTCCTCAGTAATTTTAATTTTACTGCGTTGCTAGTATTATGCCATATTGTGCTTCATTATTTTGTTGCTGTTGCTAGTCTTTTTGATCTCTTTCTGGCAGTCTACGTTGTTAGTAACTGTTCTACGATCTATTATATACACGTACATTTACTTGTACTTACAAGCAAAACAAAACAATCACTTGAAAAACACGGAGGTATCATGTAATAATTACGTTTCTCATTCATTAATGTAAACATCGGCAACAGCATCGTATTTTGCACATGATTTTCATAAAATTAATATTTTCTTTCTTTGTTTCTGTTAAATTTGTAAAATTGAAATTCTGTTGAATTCCATTACAAATATAATTGAACCAAAGCAAAGACGGATGTAAACTAGCGACACAACGCTTACACGCCCACTAACCTACCTAGTAGGCAGATTATGACCAACAGGGGTCGTTGGGTGAAAGCAACAGAAGAATGGTTAAATCCAGCGCTGCTTCGATTTTTACTAGAAAACGAAAACCATGTCTAGGAAGTTGAGAAAAGTGGAGTTACTGTAGCAAAACTAGAAAACATCAATATATGTTCGCATAATTATAGATGTCATTGAACATAAGATAAACCCTGTCATCTTGCATCATATGATATCGATTTTCTTGACAATTCGTCTGAAAATATTACGTTTAATTTATTTCTCATGAGAACATTTACAATTAATTTAGTCTTTTAAGAAATAATAGTAAACTGAAGGTAAATTTATTTTGCAATGTCACAATCCCTCCTGTTTTTATACATAATAACTCTGGCATAACTATATTTTTGAGTGTGTCATAATTTCTTAAGTATTTTCTTCATGGCTACGATCTCAGAAAATCTCTCAGATATTAGTTTGGTCGACAAATCATCTTCATTGCACAAACCGACGACTCCATTGTGCTCATTTTCCGTCAGAACGTTCCCCAGCATGAAGCACGACCACAATAGCGAAAGACTCAAAATGACTTCAGCTCAGAAGCATGATCTTCGTAGCACCAGCAAAGACCATGACCTCAACCTAAATTAGACGCCTATTTCGACATGCGTGACCGATGAAATTGGCTTTAATCTATTCTCCCCTGACATTGATCAGGACCCATGCAGCCATACGGGCGATCACAGAATTCTGTTAAGTAAACGAACAAGCACTATTGGAAAAAAAAACACGTCCTTGGCAGAACGTTACATTTACTACAACCCGTCTGAAACAATCTCTGCCTCTAGTCATATCTCCCACTTCTTCTGTTGTCATGTTCAAGGCTCACTTGGTGTCTTGAAACCACCTTCTTCTTGGTCTACCCCTGATTCGTTGCTCAGGAACCATGCTTTCATTATTATTCTTTCCAGCCTGATGTGTCTTTAGACGTGGCCATACTATGTTCATTTCCTCTGTAGAATGGTGTCTATGAGCCAGTACTTTTAAAAGTTTAGATCTCTTCATTTCTCTTTGTCTTTATCCAATGTATCTTAAGGATTTGTTTGCAGCATTTTGTTTGGAATGAATGGTTTCGTTCTTGCTTTTTGTGAGATTGTTCATGATTAACAACCATATGTTGCTATAGGGAAGATACATGCCCACAGTCATTTTAATTTTACTGCCTTGCAAGTATTGTGCCACGTGTTGTTCATGACGTATAATTTGTTATGTTACTATTGTCAATCTTCTCTTGATCTCTTTCTGACAGTCTCCATTATTAGTTACCACAGATATTCATAGTTTGTTTCATTTCAAGTTCTTCATTGTTGATGATGATTTTTGGTTGGCTATTTATTTTGCCAACTGACATTATCTTAGTTTTCTGTATGTAGATTGATGTTTTGCTCTTCGCTGTGTTTTTAAACACACTCAATTGTCTCTTTTAATCCCTCTGCATTTATTGAGAGGAGAACTGTGCCATCAGCGTATCTGAGTTCTGGAATCATCATCATCTTGTGCCATACCGATTGGCGTAGGTGATCATGTCCCTCCACACTCTTCTATCTACAGTGCATCGTATCAGTTCTGTTGTTGACTGTTTTCCATGCCATGACACCAAGCTATCCAGTATTTTCTCTCTTTGTCGTCCGCGATCTCTCTTTACTTTTATTTTGCCAGTTGTAACCAAGTATTCCAACTTTCGTCTTCTCATGATGTGCCTGAAAAATGTTTATTGCTTCTTTCTGTTTTTTAAGAGTTCCCTTTTTGTGTTGGCCTCTTTGAGAACTTCCTCATTGGTCTTTTTAGCTGTCCAGGGAACTTTCAACATTCTTCTGAGAAATCCCATCTCTGTGGCCTCTAATCGTCTTTTCATTTGAGTTCTGGAATAATGTTCCCATTTATTGTTAAAGAGTCGAACTTCACAAATACGTCATCGTTTCTGGCATTTCTCATGACGCTCTCTACACAGATGTTAAGCAAGTGTAGAGAGAGTATGCATCCATGCCTCACCCCATTTTTGTACTGCAAACCACTTTGATAATTCGGCCATTATTCTGATAGATGTGTGCTGTTCGTGATGTTGTGATTTTATAAGTTGTATTCGGTTTATTGGAAAACTTCTCATGAAGTTCCACAGTTTCTGATGTACGCAGTCAAATGCCCTGCTGTAATCTATGATGCATGTATACAGTTCTAGATTGCATTCCCTGCACTTCCAAAGGATGTTTCTCATGTTAAAGATGTGATCCCGGGTGCCTCTACTATGTCTGAATCCTTCTTGAACTATTGTGAAGTTCTTGTTCTAACTTTCTTACTATCCTATTCATAATGATCTGCATGAATAATTTGTTGGCATGGCTTGTTAGGGCAATATGTCTTTTCTTGCAACAATAGGAAACACATTAAAACATTCACATTATTTGAACAAATTGTGATAGGAGAACAATATAAACATTAGTACGAACAAGACGGAAGTCAATGTTTTGACAAGGGAAAAGAGAGAACCATGGATCTCAACTGAGTACACTAGCAAAATATTAACGCAAAGAACAAACGTTAACTACTATAGAAGTGTTAAATCATCCAATGGAAAAATGTAAGCGCAGCAGAGATTTACAACAGATGTTGCAAAATAAATCAAGTGATTGGAAAATTGGCCCCTACCCTATAGAACAAAGATGTAACATCGAATGTAACAAAGAGCATGATAATAACAGTTTACCTTGCAACACTCTTACTTCTGATGCCAAACTTGAGCATTACAAGGAAAATGGAAAACTAACAATCGTTACAATGAATTTGTAAAAGAAACTGAAGTTTACACAAAGAGAAATAATAAGGAATCTGGATAAACGGTAAAGAGTCTGAGTCAGTGCTGGATCTTATTAGGAAACAACAATTCAAGTGACCCCTCACACTGTACCCGACTTGCCACCAGGCATTTCCCAGAGAGCATTAGTCTTCAGAAGCAAATGTACATGCAGGACAAGGTAGACAAAGACGGCGATCAATTAAGAAAATACTTTACGATGAGCCGATGTCGTTTTTCAGCGTTCCGTGAAATTTGATACTTTCAATTCTCTCTTTAGTACATAATCTGTTTGGTGTTTATCGCGAAGTCTGCTATTATCTTTATTCATTGCCTTCTTTGTCCACCTTACCTTTTTCTTGATTCATTGCCTTCTTTGTCCACCTTACCTTTATCTTTATTCATTGCCTTCTTTGTCCACCATACCTTTATCTTTATTCATTGCCTTCTTTGTCCACCTTACCTTTATCTTTATTCATTGCCTTCTTTGTCCACCTTACCTTTTCTTTATTCATTGCCTTCTTTGTCCACCTTGCCTTTTCTTTATTCATTGCCTTCTTTGTCCACCTTGCCTTTTCTTTATTCATTGCCTTCTTTGTCCACCTTACCTTTATCTTTATTCATTGCCTTCTTTGTCCACCTTACCTTTATCTTTATTCATTGCCTTCTTTGTCCACCTTACCTTTATCTGTATTCATTGCCTTCTTTGTCCACCTTACCTTTATCTTTATTTATTGCCTTCTTTGTCCACCTTACCTTTATCTTTATTCATTGCCTTCTTTGTCCTCCTTGCCTTGCTCTTGATTCAGTGCCTTCTTTGTCCTCCTTGCCTTGCTCTTGATTCATTGCCTTCTTTGTCCTCCTTGCCTTGCTCTTGATTCAGTGCCTTCTTTGTCCTCCTTGCCTTGCTCTTGATTCATTGCCTTCTTTGTCCTCCTTGCCTTGCTCTTGATTCAGTGCCTTCTTTGTCCTCCTAACCTTTTTATTTATTTATTGCCTTCTTTGTCCACCTTACCTTTTTCTTTATTCAGATTTATTGAAATGATAAATTGACGTATAAGACAACGAATAGAATACAAGAAACTAAAATAAAACAAAAAACAGCCTTGTCAATCAATAAAAGAAACACATTTATAGCAGACATGAGATCAAGGCACCAGACAACCAATAAATGTAAAGTCCGCTCGACATAAAAAGTAAGGTATCTCGGCGCTAAAAGTAGCAAAATTGACATCAAAAGTCACAAATCCGACATCAAAAGGTATAAATACCAACAAGAAACTGGAATCGTGGCGACGTAGAGCTGTTATAAACGCCCGGGCTGAAACATTGTGAAAGACAAATCTGTAAGGACGACCGATTTGTGAAAGATGATGTAAAAAGCATGAGAAAAAAAGAGGGAGAAGATAGATAGGTATCTCTGGTGAATTTGATTAGAAAGAGATCCAGAAAGAAAGATATAGAGATAAAGATATAGAGATAAAGAGAGACTGAGAGATAGAGTGTGTGTGTTTGTGTGTGAGTGCGTGCTCTATGGGAAAGAAAGATCATTAAGCTCGAAGAAATGTCGTTTTCTATCTGAGATTCATGGAATATACAATTAGAGGACAAGGAATACAGGACGACTAACTCTAGAACTAGGACAAATAATATTAGAACAAGGACGACTAACTATTGAACCAGGACAAACAATACTAGAACAAGACCGACTAACTATAGAACCAGGACAAACAATACTAGAACAAGGACGACTAACTCTAGAACCAGGGCAAAGAATGCTAGAACAAGGACGACTAACTATTGAACCAGGGCAAAGAATGCTAGAATAAGGACGACTAACTATTGAACCAGGGCAAACAATGCTAGAACAAGGACGGCTAACTCTAGAACCAGGGCACACAATACTAGAACAAGGACGGCTAACTATTGAACCAGGGCAAACAATGCTAGAACAAGGACAACTAACTATTGAACCAGGGCAAACAATGCTAGAACAAGGACGGCTAACTATTGAACCAGGGCAAACAATGCTAGAACAAGGACGGCTAACTATTGAACCAGGGCAAACAATGCTAGAACAAGGACGACTAACTATTCAACCAGGGCAAACAATACTAGAACAAGGACGACTAACTCTAGAACCAGGACAAACAATGCTAGAACAAAGACGACTAACTATTGAACCAGGACAAACAATGCTAGAACGAGGACGATTAACTCTAGAACCAGGACAAACAATGCTAGAACGAGGACGACTAACTCTAGAACCAGGGCAAACAATGCTAGAACAAGGACGACTAACTCTAGAACCAGGGCAAACAATACTAGAACGAGGACGACTAACTCTAGAACCAGGACAAACAAAACTAGAACGAGGACAACTAACTCTAGAACCAGGACAAACAATGCTAGAACAAGGACGACTAACTCTAGAACCAGGACAAACAATACTAGAACAAGGACGACTAACTCTAGAACCAGGACAAACAATGCTAGAACAAGGACGACTAACTCTAGAACAAGAACAAACAATGCTAGAACAAGGACGACTAACTATTGAACCAGGACAAACAATACTAGAACGAGGATAACTAACTCTAGAACCAGGACAAACAATGCTAGAACGAGGACCACTAACTCTAGAACCAGGACAAACAATGCTAGAACGAGGACGACTAACTCTAGGACCAGGACAAACAATGCTAGAACGAGAACGACTAACTATAGAACCATGACAAACAATGCTAGAACAAGGACGACTAACTCTAGAACCATGGCAAACAATGCTAGAACGAGGACGACTAACTCTAGAACCAGGACAAACAATACTAGAACGAGGACGACTAACTCTAGAACCAGGACAAACAATGCTAGAACAAGGACGACTAACTATAGAACCTTGGCAAACAATACTAGAACAAGGACGACTAACTCTAGAACCAGGGCAAACAATACTAGAACAAGGACGACTAACTCTAGAACCAGGGCAAACAATACTAGAACGAGGACGACTAACTCTAGAACCAGGACAAACAATGCTAGAACAAGGACGACTAACTATTGAACCAGGACAAACAATGCTAGAACAAGGACGACTAACTCTAGAACCAGGACAAACAATACTAGAACAAGGACGACTAACTCTAGAACCAGGACAAACAATGCTAGAACAAGGACGACTAACTCTAGAACCAGGACAAACAATGCTAGAACGAGGACGACTAACTCTAGAACCAGGACAAACAATACTAGAACAAGGACGACTAACTCTAGAACCAGGACAAACAATGCTAGAACAAGGACGACTAACTCTAGAACCAGGACAAACAATGCTAGAACAAGGACGACTAACTCTAGAACCAGGACAAACAATACTAGAACGAGGACGACTAACTCTAGAACCAGGACAAACAATACTAGAACAAGGACGACTAACTCTAGAACCAGGACAAACAATGCTAGAACAAGGACGACTAACTTTAGAACCAGGACAAACAATACTAGAACGAGGACGACTAACTCTAGAACCAGGACAAACAATGCTAGAACAAAGACGACTAACTCTAGAACCAGGACAAACAATGCTAGAACAAGGACGACTAACTCTAGAACCAGGACAAACAATACTAGAACAAGGACGACTAACTCTAGAACCAGGACAAACAACACTAGAACGAGGACAAACAATGGTAGAATGAGGACGTGTAACTCTAGGACGAGGACAACAGATATTAGAACGAGAACGAAGAACGCTGTTCACAGTGACTTACATCGACACACTGTGACAATAAAGCATACTATCCTGCAAATAAAACATACACTTAAATCTATTTTTATTTTGAGTATTCTCTCATCTCAATTTGATCATCCTTTGTCCCTTTCTTAATTATGCCTGCCATTTATTGATGGGTAATTCAGTGGAAATGTTTGATCAACATTTTTTGGAGAATGAAATTAGTATTGAGTTATTGAGTTATTAGCGGCTCATCATCTTTGCACTCTGAACATGTCCATAGGGGCTCAGATTCCCTCCTCATCAAGTCTCGAAGTGTCCAGCGACTGACGACTCCAGTTCTGTGTTGGTTGATTAGTCTTCTTACACGCCCACTAAGTTTCTCGTTTCTGGATTACCCATCTTAACTCCCATCTCTTTAAACCGAAACAGTGACGTGGACTCATGGTTGTCGTTGGCTAGTCATTAACTTATCCTCGTTGCACGTCTGAAAAAGAAATGGTTTGATCACTTTTTTTAATGATATCCCTTAAGGTGTTTCGTCTGACAACTCTATGTTGGCTTTTTAGTCTTCTTTGACTCCCTGAATAACGCTCATGTCTGGCTTCTCCCCTTGATTTACTGCTTCTACAAACAACTTTGTACGAGAAGCTATTTCTAGCAGTAATAAATGGGTATATACGTGAAACAGCCGCGATAGCTCAGTGAATTGGACTACAAAGGACAAGAGGTAGGGTTAGATCCCAACCAACGGAGTCCGGGTTCACTCAGCCTTAAATGGGTACCGGATTTTTTTCTGGGAAAGTAAAGCGGCACGGGCGTAATACCGACCACATTACCCCAAAAATCATGTGCTGAAGGTCTGTAAAATGTATGGTCACTAACACCATATTCCCTATACGCCACTTGGCGTGACGGGGCTCGTTGCTTTTACTTTTTTACTTATATACGTGAAACTGGAAATATTTAGAAATACAGGGAATGAACAATATATAAACAACTCGTTTTGCATAAACAGCTAGGAACAAATAATAGTAAGTTACTCTTCCTTTCAACCTGCCGTTAAACCTGGAATAATGCTGCTAATTATTAATTGACAGTCACGTGAGAGCAATAAATTTAGTTTTATATTAAGAAGAAAATCACGTAAATTTAAATATGAAATAAGTAAAACTTAATTTTACGAGTTTAATTTTACAAGTAAATAATAACCAAACGGTTTTTTTTTCCTTCAAGATCAATAAACCTAACCAAGGGATATCAAATGTGATTCAATAAAAGCCACCTGAACTAAAAAGTGAACTCAGTAGTAGTTCAGCTTTATAGTCATAGTTTTATGTGCGATCACTTATCATTTATTTATAATTAACTTGATATTTTATTACGTTGTGATATGGGATAATCAGAAATGATATAAGCAAAACCCAGCTTTCAACAAAATTATCATTGTACTTAGACGAACATAAAGAACACAATATCTAACAAAAAAGGAAGAAAGTTAAAAGTAATAATAAATGTAATAACTTCTCATGATTGCTGCAGCTCTGAAATAAATGTACAATATCTAATGCAAGGTTTTTAGTTCACAAGAAAAAGTAATTCTCGAACAGGTTAATTTCGAAAGATTAAGAAAAATAGTTCTTTGATGATACCTATAGTCTGTTCTATAATATGGAGGTTAGAAATTGACAATAAGCAAAGAATCGAAAAGAGCACTGGAGACTATATAAATGTGGTTTCACAGAATGATTGTAAAGCTACCTTGAGCAACTAAAGAAACCATGAGTCAGTAATTCATCATTTACATGCACATCACACCATGTAGAATTGTGCCTCGTTCTTCACCGTGTGGCACATTTTGTAGATGTGCTCCAAGTATCATATCTTGGAGCGTTGCTTATAAACATGTTCTGGCAATTTAATTGTGTTTTAAAAAGAAAAGAGTGTAGCCATGGTGTTGCCTTCTTCTGCTTCACACAACGATGACACCTCTTCACGGTCTATATTAAATAGGACGCTAAATGGCGTAGATCCGCTGTAATGTGGATTACAACAAGTTGCAATACCTACATCTTTTAGGCCACCACATCTGATGTCAGCATTACATAGGCAGATTCAATTTTGTCTTCTCCTTCAGTCTCTACTCATTTTCCCAGAATGATCCTAACGCAATTAGTTTTATATGAGTCACTGACTCCTCTTCTTTCAGGAAGTCGCGATAGCTCAGTGGTTAGTAAACTGGACTAAAAAAGAACAAGGGGTAGAGTTCGATTCCAACCGACGGCCTCCGGGTTCACCCATCCTTAAATGGGTACCGGATTTTTTTATGGGAAAGTAAAGCGGTGTAATACCGACCACATTACCTCAAAAAATCTTGTGCTGAAGGTCTATACAATTTATGGTCACTAACACCATATTCCCTATATGCTACTTGGCGTGATGGTAGCTCATTACTTTACTTACTTTTACTGACTTCTGTCAGCTAAGACTCTCTTGGATATGTTGAGCTCGTCATTCATATGTTACGTTAATCATGACGTATTTAAACTATGTAGAAGAATCTGAAACAAACCCACTGTTCATTTTCAAGGCAAACACGTGAACAGTTTGATAGCGACTGAACAAAACAAACATAAAAAATGCACCAAAGTTCTTAATAACTGCTGATATAACGTTTCCTTTAAACGTTTCATAAACTTCATATTGTTATCATTTTAAGATAATTACAAATTGAGTTGCAATAGTCAATGTTTTTATGTGCTTGTTGCACTTTGAAAAGCAGTAATCATTAATGCACGTATCATTTCTTTTACACCAGCATTCCTCTTTTTAATTAGTATCACATGTAAGTGGTTAGAGCACTCGCATATCCATGTAATAGATAGATTGTTTGATTCCCTGGATAATACATCTATCTAATCGACGAATCAAAGAATTGGTATATTACTACAAAATTTAGGAAATATACGGACTGTGAAAAAGAGCACTGGCCACCTCAAATAACAATTATGTGACTTTACACAAGTTGTATCACAGTTCGTCCACGATCACTATTGCATGCAATAGGCCAGTCTTTAACATTGTGCATTGTTCACTCCTTTATCTTTTTACATTGGATATCTTATTTCACACGCTTGATTATTTTTTTACATGTTATTTCCCAGTTCACTCCATTATATTTTTACATTGGACGTCCTATTTCACGTTCTTTATTATCTTTACACATAGTATATCCTAGTTCACTCCATTATCTTTTTACATTGGACATTCTATTTCATTTTCTTTAGTATCTTTACACATTGCATATCCCAGTTCACTCCATTATCTTTTTACATTGGACGTCCTATTTCACTTTCTTTATTATCTTTTCATATAGAAACAAAGTTGAACGCATTCGAAAATAAATGTCTAAGGAAAATACTTGGTATAGAATGGAACGAATTCAAAACAAACGAGGAAATTAGAGAAATCGCCAATCAACCACTAATATCTTCAGTAATAAAGAAAAGACGATGGTCATACGTTGGACATGTGATGAGAAGAGATAATAATCGAATAGCAAAGCAAGCCCTCATATGGGAAACAACAGGTAAAAGAAAAAGAGGAAGACCCAGGGAGACACTGAGAAGAACATTGATGAGAGAGGCAAGAGCAGCAGGAATCGGCTCCCTCAATGAGATAGAACTGCTTGCACAGAACAGAGACAGATGGCGAGATTTGATAAAATATCTTTAAAAGAAAACTGCTAGAACAAAAATTCATATAGGAGAAGGTGTATCTTGGTCTACGCCCTATGGGCCGGTTACGGCTCGAAAGGTCAATAGATAGATAGATTATCTTTTCACATTGTATATCCCAGTTCACTCCATTATCTTTTTACATTGGACGTCCTATTTCACTTTCTTTATTATCTTTTCACATTGTATATCCCAGCTCACTCCATTATATTTTTACACTTTTACACTTTATACCTTAATTCACCCCCAACCAGCCCCATTCCGTAGGCTGCGTTTCGATTTGTAAACATGTCCTCTTTCTCCTCTCTGTTATCATGATAAAAGGTATTGTGTTTCTTTTACCATTTTCTCATAACAATTTGTTGTTATATTTTCATATTATAATCATTAATGATAGTTTCTTTTACGACATATTGTGCTTCAACTAAGTTGGATTACCCAGTACCTTCAGTGTGGAGAAAAAGCCGTATCGTTATTTCAATTTTCTTTGCTACAGTGGACGTCTATTGTATAATTTACATAAACATAATATACGAGGGATATAACACAAAACATTTTGACAGCAATTATTATCCGTAATGTCATGTCATTGTTCTTACAAAGAAAGTCCATACAAATGAATTCCACGTGAACAATAAGTGCCATACTCGTTACAGTTATTATTTCATCACGAAAATGTTCAATAAAGGTTTTCGTGGAGCCAATCTGGCAATAACAAATCACGGCTCTAGAAGTGAAAAGTGGCTGTCAGGATATTAATCCCGGCAGTGATTGCATAAATTTCACCTTCTGTAGATCACTAGTTCCAACAAAGGAACATTTTATGAGGTGACAATAGATTCTCTGAACGAGGCATGATTGTCTGAGATTAAAATTGAAAGTATGTTTTAATAACAAATTCAGTCATACTTTGACTTCACTCGCCTCGATTGAGACACACACTTATGCTATAGGTTCCTTTTAAAATATGTATTTTTCTACTAAAAGTAATATAATAATCAGTTCAGAAAGTTTAAATCGAAAGCAGAGTGGACATTTTTCTTTTTATTTTTTGAAATTCAAATTAAATTTCTTGGTCAAGGTTAGTTCTACAAACATAATTATTAAAAACGATATATCTTAACAAAGATGTTATTTTATGTTTAAAATCATCATCGTTATGCCGACACTGTCAATATTTATTAGGCCTTACCGTACAAAGGTACACCATTTATTTCAGGTGACCAATTATCTTCTTCACTATTTGTTGTTGGTTGCTGTTTGCATATTCCAGGTTGAAATCTCTAGCGAAGTCCCAAGGGACTGAATTTGGTACGAATATCACTTGTTCCTGTTTCACACCGGAAGCCGTGCGCTAGGGGTTCCTCGTTATACAGGCAGATAATCTCCGACATCAGAAGTACTCTCATTATTTTTTTCCCTTTACCGTCGAAAGTTTTAATTTTTTTTTTAGTTGGGGGGTATAATTTTTTCGGTCCATGCCATTTTAGGTCTACCGTATTCCATTTCCCAAAAGCTTATTAACGTGCACAGAGTGCACACAGGACCTACTGTTTATTTGTCGTTATGTGAGAGGGCTATTGACCGGATTGATCTCACTAGCAAGAGATCAGAGAATGGTAAAGCCACAACAATAAGAAAGCACACGGATTCAAAGTGAAACATTGCAGCCCCGCCTGTAATGTGATTTGAACCTGGGATTTTCCTGTCAAGAGATCGACGTCATACTCTTAGACCACCCAGCAGTTTTCATCAGGGATAGTTACGCAAGCTTTTTTTCGCAACTTATGAACTTATTTCTATGTGCTTGTTGCACTTTGAAAAGCAGTAATCATTAATGCACTTATATTTTCTTTTACACTAGCATCCCTCTTTCTAATTAGTATCACATGTAAGTGGTTAGAGCACTCGCTTATCCATTTTAATAGATACATTGTTTTGATACCTTGATAATACATCTATTTGGTTTACATTTCTTTTGTTTCCAGAACTAATTTGGAAAGGATTTTTTTAACAATTATTGTCCACTGAACAATTAACTCTTTCCGTACGGTAGCTTTTTATCAATGCAAGGTAAGAGATTTCAGAGACAAAATGTTCATGGTTTTAAGAATAAATCTACATATTTATATTTATCTAACATATAACATATTATATATGATTTTTTAGATAATTGAAGAAGGAATTCGATTTCACCAATACCAAGATGATACAAGATATGTAAACAGAATATGGCTTGATGACGGTTCACACTAATCAAATTGACCGTGACGCATTATGCGGAAAAACGTGCGCGGCCGACATTGGCATGGCGCACAGTGTGTCGAAACGTTCAGAAAGAGTTAAACTGATGAGCTCCCTTGTCACTTGGGGATTTCTACACTCTTGAGAGATATAGATCATAACGACATAAATACACACTAAATAAACAGCATATATGGAATTATGGATAATACTTGAAACAAGGTTTTATCCTGCGAATATTTAACTGTAGCAATGCTACAGGAATGAGGTTATTAACAGAATCAGGCAGCATGTAGGATGATCTCTCAACGTCGGCAAAGAAGGAAATATAACGGGGGGGGGGGAACAGGCAAATAATTGCAATGCTGCGGTAAAGCTGGTAGCAAGGAGCCAATGGTGGGGTGTACTAAACACTCCAAGGTATGGTGACAGCTTTACAAATAAAGAACACAACACAATACTGACGTTTCGGCCTGTGGCCTTCTTCAGAATACAGGGACAACGACAACAAGCGGTGAAGCACAATTACTACATGTTAGATGATCAAGTGGAGGGCGAGGAAAGTAGGATGCAGAAATAAGAAAAGAGAGAAATGAGTATTACATGATGAGAGGTATGATGGGCGTCAAAATATATAAAATAGAAAAAGAGAAAAATGTATAATAAATAGTACTTAGCTGAGCTCAGAGCAGGAATTCTGTAATCCGTTCTGAAACAAGTCGGAATGACTAGAAGACAGAGAGCATGTATAGAAAGCAACCCGTGACCAAGACAGGTCAGTTGAGAGGGCAGACGGTTCTAATATCGGGAAAACCAAAGGGGGGGGGGGGAAGGGAGGGGGATAGACGAAGACACTCCTGGGACACGACAAGCAATACATATAAATCACTCAACAATGGAAGTGAGAGATCACGCGAGAGGTTAAGAGAAAGAAATTGAATGACACGACAAAGTAGAGAACTAGGCAAACGGTGAGAGAGATGGACTCTACAGAATGGATGGCCTCGAACTGAAAGAGTTGAGAGGTAGGTCAACGAAAGGAAGGATTGGACACTGGAGGAAGAGATAAGGAGAGGAAGAATAATAAAGCCGGTATAATGAGAAGGGCGATAGAGGGGTGGTCAGGAGGAAGTATGTCTATCGGGAGGTAGGGAAGTATTAGAGGAGGAGGTATGGAGAGGAGGGATAAGAAGCAGGTATGTGAAAACTGGATTGGTAATACCAAGGAAATATAAGGAAATATAACCCCAGTTGTACGGCCAAATGTCCTATTATCTAGCCCGTATGTAACTAATTTTGCCGGAACAGTGAACGGGTAAAAAAGTGTGGATGACTGAAGACAGAGGTGGGAAGGCAACATTAGAAAATGGACAGATCATGACTTTTTCAGCTAAGCAGGGAGCTGAGAAAGTTGACTGCTGTTAACACTTTAAAACTATACATAGAGGCAAATAGTAAGCCCACCTGGCAATAACGTCATACAAGTAGACGTATCAGAAGCCCTTTTAATAAAGGAAGAAAGACGCACATCCTAAGACATACATGAAATAAAATGGAACAACAACATCGAGGAAACCATACAAGAGCATCAAATAATAACAGTTGAGCGTACTAGAAAAGCGACAACTAGAACTTTGTACTTCGTTCAAAACCGAAATAAGTAAAGCGGAAACAAAGACCTCTGTAACAAATGCTCATTATAGAAAAACGGAAACAAAGACCTATGTAACAAATGCTCAATACAGCAAAGCGGAAACAAGGACCTCTGTAACAAATGCTTATTATAGCAAAACGGAAACAAGGACCTCTGTAACAAATGCTTATTATAGCAAAATGGAAACAAGGACCTCTGTAACAAATGCTTATTATAGCAAAACGGAAACAAGGACCTCTGTAACAAATGCTCATTATAGCAAAACGATATCAGTAACATTTGCTACAAAATGCTGTTGTATAATTTGCATTTGTCTTATGGAATAGGTGAAGTCTGAATAATATCACCCTTTTCTTTTAGCGGAAATATGCAACACTGTTGAACAAAATGACTAGGAAGCGCATATCAACTTAACATTCAACTAAATCCATACAATTGACGTGATTTTAAATCTTCTGAATGTTTGAAAAAGATAAAACAAATACACTCAGCGCAAATACTGTGTAAGGAAATATAATATTTGCCCATATACAGAATGAAAGCAGTTATGTCAGCACTCAACAGTCCAACCTGGTATATGTATTTATCTACGATGGAACAAGTCTAATAATTGTCGGTTCAATAAAGTGGGCTTGGCTCTGACTATAACAAGAATGGAACCCTGGTTATAATAATATGTTTGTAGGATTGATGCTGATGGTAGTCTACGGCGAAAATGATATATTTGGATATAATTTGATACATATAGATATGTATGTCATATCGTCGATACACCGATGTACGTTTTGTGAATAAACGTCATTCTTCCAGTTTTTGTTGAGCGATTTTTGCGTTATGAAATTGAATCATACACAAAGATAAAATATGAAAAAAAGATCCCTTGAAGGAATAAATATATTATTACTGGAAAAAAAGAAATGCCTCGCACACCATGGTCAGGTAGTCGGGATGTCTCGTTCGATAGTGAACCGGACTACTAAGAACACGAGGTCGGATTTGATCATGATTGACGGCTTCCAGGTTCACCCAGCCTTGAATGGGTACTGGTTTTTTTCTGGGAAAGTAAAGTCGCACAGGCGTGATACGGACCACATTACCCCAAAAATCATGCGCTGAATGTCTGTACAAATTATGGTCGTTAACACGGTATTCCCTAATTGTCACTTGGCGTGATGGGGCACTTTACTTTTTACTTTTATTTTTTATACGATAGTCAAATAGGAAATAAAATAAGGCAACTTTGCTGGAGAATGGTGCCAAGGATATATGGCACGTCAATAAACACATTAAATAAAAATAGAAAAGAAGTAATATTTATTCAATCATCATCATGTGCCATACCGGTTGGCATAGGCGATCATGTCCTTCCACAATCTTCTCTCCACAGCGCATCGTATCAATTCTGTTGTTGACTGTTTGTCATGGCATGGCACCAAGCTATCATGCATCCTCTCTCTTTGTCGTCCGCGATCTCTCTTTCCTTGTATTTTGCTTGTTGTAACCAAGTATTCTAACTTTTTTCTTCTCATGGTGTGCCCGAAAATGTTGATTGTTTCATTCTGATGTTTCTTATGGGGTCCTTTTTTGTGTTGGCCTGTATGAGAATTTTCTCGTTGGTCTTTTTAGCTGTCCAGGGAACTGTCAATATTCTTCTTAGAAATCCCATCTCCGTGACATCTAATCGTCTTTTCATTTGTTTGTTTACTGTCCTTGTAATGGTCATTTCAAAGAAACAATCTTAACCATCTTGCAGCATAAAAATAAACAGGACAAATCTGAAACAAGTGCAGCGCATCAAATACTTGGGCATAATAATAACATCAGATGGAAGATGCACCACATAAATAAAAATATGAATAACTCAGGGCAACATTCATTTATTCAACACATACTTAGATTAAGAGCGTACTAGCATAATCAGACTAATGAAAATAGAATCAGCTATAGCAAGACTCTCACTGTTTTATCATTTTCTGCTTGTAACTAATAGATATGAAACATGGACACTATAACTCAGATACGCAGCACGTTTGATTGTTTCATATAAAATGTTACACAGGACCCTAACATTTGTTCTTGATAAAGAAAATAATGAACACAATTATTTTGAGGCGGCTGAAGTTTTCTTAAAACTGACTAGTGCTTTTACGCAAAGAAATCTGATTAATGGTTTTGATCATATAAAGAAAACTGACTAATGGTTTTGATCACATAAAGTAAAAACTGATTAATGGCTTAATCACATCTTATGGTTGGTATGAAAAATGTGGTTAAGAAAGTACAGAGAAGTAATTACTAAACTCCTTTCCCAATTTGTAAAACTAATTCCAAAATAAGAATATCGACAAATAATAGTTTAGCCTCGGCTGGAAATCCGTAGAAAATATTTACATTGGAAGTAACTGAATGAATTAAAACAACAACATACTATTTTGAACATAAGTTGACAAAATCATTGAAGAAAAAATTATTAAATGCCAACAAAATATTTGCTATATATTTTCAATGTAGGCTGAAAAGGAAGCCTTGAAGTGGCAATTCGGTCTAAAAATAGAATAAGAGACCACGAAAAGTGTTTACCAGATTTTAACAAGAAGCTGGTCAAACCAATGTAAATGTCAAACCCAGCTACTTAATCATCATCACGTGTCATGTCGACAAGATTAGATAATCATGACCGTGTTTTGTTAAAAACGTTTTGTTTGTCAAATCCATTGTTTGCCTTATTTCATACTAAAATATTACATTTAATTAAAATTTGGTCATTTTAAATGACGTTGATTAGTTGAACACACACCTTCTCACAAACACATGCGCTGATTATCATAACCTGTAGTTTACGGATCCAGAACACGATTTTGCAGATAATAATAATAATAATAAAGATTTAGAAAAAAGCGAAGAAGAGCTTGCTAACCTAATAAATCAAATCCAGCAAATTCCCCACAACAACGGCATGACAAGTGAAAAGATAATACAGTGTTTAACAATGTCGTGACAACGAAAATCAAGCTTCAAGGGTAGCTGGTTTAGGCTAAACCTCAATTTAAATATCGTGGATCCGGCGACATCAACAATAACACAAAGATAACTGGCAACAACGTTACACTTTTAAAACCTTTCATTTATTACCCCCGTCCCATTTCTCTCTCCTTCCCCTTTTTTTTATTTGTTTTCATTTAAGAAATTTAAGGGGAAAAAAGTTAATTAACAATACAAATGATTCACAAAACATCACAAGCAGAGATACAAGTTCTAATTACTAATATTTTGAAGGGAAAACACATCAAGGACACCTACCATCTGATGTTACCAAGGCGTGCATCTCCACAATGAAGAGGAGACAAAGTAATGATCATCACGTTCGAATACATCACAGCAGTCTCCAATTATTCATTCCTTCGTTCCATATTTCCCTCCCCCTCTCTTTCTCACTGACTTACTCCCTCTTTCTCTCTAACCGCCCCTTCCTTCCTTCCTTCCTTCCTTCCTTCCTTCCTTCCTTCCTTCCTTCCTTCCTTCCTTCCTTCCTTCCTTCCTTCCTTCCTTCCTTCCTTCCTTCCTTCCTTCCTTCCTTCCTTCCTTCCTTCCTTCCTTCCTTCCTTCCTAACTTCCTTACTTCCTTCCCTCCCTGGCGCATTCACTCACTCACTCACTTACTCTCTCACTTACTTATTTATATCACGTAACCCCAAATTCGTGAAGGCGACACTGAAGGCTAGAACCAACTTCCCTCAATTTAGCTCTGTTTACAACTACAAGTTGTGAGCTGTTGAAGTCAGCTCTATTTACAACTGCAAGTTGTGAGCTGTTGAAGTCAGCTATATTTACAACTGCAAGTTGTGAGCTGTTGAAGTCAGCTATATTTACAACTGCAAGTTGTGAGCTGTTGAAGTCAGCTCTATTTACAACTGCAAGTTGTGAGCTGTTGAAGTCAGCTCTATTTACAACTGCAAGTTGTGAGCTGTCGAAGTCAGCTCTATTTACAACTGCAAGTTGTGAGCTGTTGAAGTCAGCTCTATTTACAACTGCAAGTTGGGCTGTTGAAGTCAGCTCTATTTACAACTGCAAGTTGTGAGCTGTTGAAGTCAGCTATATTTACAACTGCAAGTTGTGAGCTGTTGAAGTCAGCTATATTTACAACTGCAAGTTGTGAGCTGTTGAAGTCAGCTCTATTTACAACTGCAAGTTGTGAGCTGTTGAAGTCAGCTCTATTTACAACTGCAAGTTGTGAGCTGTTGAAGTCAGCTCTATTTACAACTGCAAGTTGTGAGCTGTTGAAGTCAGCTCTATTTACAACTGCAAGTTGGGCTGTTGAAGTCAGCTCTATTTACAACTGCAAGTTGTGAGCTGTTGAAGTCAGCTATATTTACAACTGCAAGTTGTGAGCTGTTGAAGTCAGCTCTATTTACAACTGCAAGTTGGGCTGTTGAAGTCAGCTCTATTTACAACTGCAAGTTGTGAGCTGTTGAAGTCAGCTCTATTTACAACTGCAAGTTGTGAGCTGTTGAAGTCAGCTCTATTTACAACTGCAAGTTGTGAGCTGTTGAAGTCAGCTCTATTTACAACTGAAAGTTGTGGGCTGTTGAAGTCAACTCTAGTTACAACTGCAAGTTGTGAGCTGTTGAAGTCAGCTCTATTTACAACTGCAAGTTGTGGGCTGTTAAAGTCAGCTCTATTTACAACTGCAAGTTGTGAGCTGTTGAAGTCAGCTCTATTTACAACTGCAAGTTGTGGGCTGTTGAAGTCAGCTCTATTTACAACTGCAAGTTGTGAGCTGTTGAAGTCAGCTCTATTTACAACTGCAAGTTGTGGGCTGATGAAGTCAGCTCTATTTGCTACTAATTGTAAGTTGTTGAAGTCAGTTCTATTTGCTTTAACTAGTTGTGAACTGTTGAAGTCTGTTTGATTTGCTACTAGTTGTAAGTTGTTGAAGTCAGTTCTATTTGCTACAACTAGTTGTGAGTTGTTGAAGTCAGTTCTATTTGCTACTAGTTGTGAGTTGTTGAAGTCAGTTCTATTTGCTACAACTAGTTGTGAGATGTTGAAGTCAGTTCTATTTGCTACAACTAGTTGTGAGATGTTGAAGTCAGTTCTATTTGCTACTAGTTGTGAGTTGTTGAAGTCGGTTCTATTTGCTACTAGTTGTGAGCTGTTGAAGTCAGTTCTATTTGCAACTGCAAGTTGTGGGCTGTTGAAGTCAGTTCTATTTGCTACTAGTTGTGAGTTGTTGAAGTCAGTTCTATTTGCTACTAGTTGTGAGCTGTTGAAGTCAGTTCTATTTGCTACAACTAGTTGTGAGCTGTTGAAGTCAGCTCTATTTGCTACAACTAGTTGTGAGTTGTTGAAGTCAGTTCTATTTGCTACTAGTTGTGAGCTGTTGAAGTCAGCTCTATTTGCTACAACTAGTTGTGAGTTGTTGAAGTCAGTTCTATTTGCTACTAGTTGTGAGTTGTTGAAGTCAGTTCTATTTGCTACAACTAGTTGTGAGTTGTTGAAGTGAGTTCTATTTGCTACTGCTAGTTGTGAGTTGTTAAAGTCAGTTACATTTGCTACTGCTAGTGTGAGTTGTTAAAGTCAGTTATATTTGCTACTGCTAGTGTGAGTTGTTAAAGTCAGTTATATTTGTTACAAGTCGTTGTGAGCTGTTTACAGCAATTCATACATATTCCTTGATGTCGTTTTTTCATCATTTCGTGCCGTCCACGTTTTCTTTGCCAGTCACTGTTCCGTGCAAGATGGCCTGTGTTAGTCCGAACGATGAGATATGTAACCATACAATGTTTGTCCAGACTTCTTCAAGGTGGTCAGAAGACATTGTACGGACCTTGTGTTACCTTAATCTGTTTTGAACCTCTTCATTTGTGACATGATCCTGACAGAAGATGTAGTAGAAGATGTGCATCATTTTTCTACTTATCCCATCCCCATAGCTTGTATTATTGTTATAGGCCTGTTGTTACGGTCCACGCCTCACAGCTTTTACGAAGATAGGCATGTTAAAGGTGTCCATCCGCTTAATTTGTAAGCAGATAACGATAGAAAGAGGAAAAAAATACCAAGATTGATCTTAGATTAAAAACCATTGTGTGTTTTAGTGTTATGTCAAGTATTCAATATTTTGATCATATATCAGTGGCATTTCCGTAAATATCAAAAACCCTTGACAGCTTCGAGATTTTGTCCATATATGGTTATCTTTCTATCAACACCTCGGGAGGTTGTTCATTAGTTTGGTCTTTTATGCATTCATCTTCACGCGTATACAGTTGATATTGATTTAATACTTTGAATATACCCAATGGCTTTATAAAAAATAGAGATAAGTAATTTTATTTGCCATCTGGGCAGACAGTGCTTTTCTGTTTATGTGCGTATTATGAATCTCTTTATGAAGACGTTAAGCAAGGAAGGTGACGGACTCTTTTTTTGAAGCCATTCTCTTGTGTGAACCATTAATGTGACTATATGTGGTAAGGCACGAATGCGATGACGAAGAAGCAGTCAAATAACAATAATCATAAAAAGAAGAAAATGCATAGCCTTAGATGAAGTCTGCTGCGATGTTTTTCATGTAATCTTATCGTATTTCGTCTGCAATTGCATATGCTGTATAACGATGTTTTAGCTCACACTTGCAGACGGTAACATTTCAGTTCATTCTTTGGTGTGGTGTGAACTGACTTTATTTTTGCACCCTGAGTACAGGTAACGCATACATCTAGTGCTTACCTGTAGCTGATGAATCAATATTTCCACGCTGGTATTAAGTTATCCAACTACTCAGCATGGATACTTGATTGTAACTGGCCAGAATGAGAAAATCATTCCATTCTGAAAAAAAATGCAGATTTGATTGAAATTGAAAAAACAAATGAAATGATAAAATACAAAATAGGCAAAGGAGTCTTAACATGCTTTGAGATAATACATGAGTTGAGATAATATGAGATAAACAAAAATAACATGCAGCTAAAACAGAGTCTAAAACAAAACACGTATAGCTTAACTTGAACAGCATGTGATGCTGACATTGTGAAAGCTTGTTAATCATTTCTTGCCATTGTTCTATGACTTCATCTATTGACATTATGTCCGTGTGCAGGCAGTTGAACAACCATCGTTCACTGAATCTGGTCCCGGAAAACCCGTTTTCTTTTGTTTTATATTATTCTCTATAAAGTAACACATCAGAAAATATAAAAGAAAAAAAGAAGCAATTGACTAACAAGTGAATGGGAGTAAAGGTAACCCTATATCACATAATCGTGTAGGTATGGAACGAATAGTGCAAAAATGCAAAAATCTATTTTTATTCATGATTCAATTTCATCACTTTCCATTTTCTGTCTTTGAGAATCCTGCAATTTAAATATGAACATCTTTACGGACAACATAAATGTGGCTTTGCAGAAAAATGTTGAAGACACAATGAATAGCTACAAGAAATAACGTGGGTATTTAAACAAAAAAAAAAAAAGCAAAAGCTTAAAAACGAGTACCACCAAAATCACCAATATTTTTTTGTTGGACACATAGAGTGGGGGGAGGGGGGGGGGGGGAAGAATTAACACTGGAATGGTCGATGACAGAGAAGAGAGAAACGAACAGATACCAGTCAGCTTTAGATGATAACACTAGTATGGGCCAAGTCAACAGTAAAATATGGAAACAACATAAGAGAGAGAGAGAAAGCTGAAGAGTGCCATGATTACATGAGCCAGCAGGTCATGTACGAGATTGTGACAATCTCCGAGTACTAGGTATTGATTTGTACGATCTACGTCACTCCTAAGATTATATTGTAAGTTCTTCTGTATGTTATTTTTTAAATAAACAAATATCACACGTAGGCACGTATTTCAGTGTATGTTTATGTTCATGTGTGTACACAGAAGGGAGTTGCAGCAGCACAAGACTAAAGTGTTGTCATTATCGTTCGTTTGTGTGTGTGTGTGTGTGTGTGTGTGTGTGTGTGTGTGTGTGTGCTGTTTATGTTGTATGCAGGAACCACAGCAATCAATAGTTTTAATAAGGCCCAAGGGCTAATACGAATCACCAAAAGCTTGTGACGTGTTTAGCTTTGCGAGCAGGGGCAGTTGTGGGTAAAATGAGATCAGTGGTCTATAGCTCGTACATCTCAAGAAGTCACAAACTTTGGGTTATTCCTGGGTTTCCCTCTCAGCCAGAAGGTTATATTACTATAGTTTACTGTGGCAGGACAAATTTAATTTGGTGTAAATTTAAGTTCTTGAACAAATTAATAATCAATTACATGTCTGTCCAACCATGCGTGGATAGCACGTTACAACGAACAGGAAATTTATAGCGCCCATTAATTGAAAATTGATTGAAAAATGAAAATTAAGTAGGAACTCTTACGAGTCTAATCTAAAATGGCAATGGCAGATAATCATCATCATCATCATCATCATCATGGAGTGCCATCTCCGCAACGAAGGTTGGCTACCATGGAGCGCTATTCTGCTCTATCTCTTGCTTTGATGGTGCAGGCTGTCATAGACTGATTTGTCCATCTTTTAATCTTACTCGTACATGTTAGTCTTGGTCTGCCTTTGCCTATTTTACCCTGTATTTTCCCCTCCAAGATTACATTTAGTAGGCTGTTGTGTCTTTTAACATGGCCCAAAAATCGCATTTGTCTTGTTTGAATTGTGGCACATATTACTAAAGTAAAATACAAAGACTAACTAAAAGAGAAGCGAGAAAGTTGATATTGTTCTTGTTGTCTTGGTGGTTTTGTTTACTTCTTAGCAGGGCACCGCCTGCTCATTCTCAAACTGCCGTTTAGGTTATATTTGGCAGAAAGTGTCATCCAAAAATGGAGAGGAGTTTACAGTGAAATATTTGTATCTTTCATTGTCTTCAACTTATGCATGTTTATGTGAATTAAACAGACTTATTTGATTGGCAAACTTGAATACAGCCATATGGTTTATTCGTGCCCTGTACACTTCTTAACACACGATCACACACGTACGAAATCACAGGAAAGTCATTTCGATTCACTCCTCAAAATGACTTTTGACATTATTCAAAACAAAAAGAAAAGAAAATTATCTGGTCTGATAAACTGATAGTAAGCAAATAGCAAGACTATTATGAATATACGTAAATTCAACACACACTTAACAGACTCCCTGCAAATTTATAAATTAACACATTCCTGGTATAAATGCCAGCAGTGATTATCGGAGAGCGATAATTGATACTAGAGGATGATAACATCGAAAGATAGATTTTATTATTCACGAACGGTGTTTGGTTGATATGGAAATTAAAGTGCGCCACGCGATCGACACTACGTCTTTTACAAGCGCCAATGAAAATAGTTCTCTCACAGGATCAAACACGTAATGTGTGACGTTTTGTCATCTTATATGCTGAAGTGAGTAGCGCAGGAATTAACTGGCATACGTTGTAAGCGGATTTAACTTGTAAGCGGACCATCATCATCATAACCATCATCACAACCATCATCATAATAATTATGATAACCATCATCATAGCCATCATCATAACCATCATCATAACCACCATCATAGCCATCATTATAACAATTATCATAATCATCATCATAACCATCATCATAACCATTATCATAACCATCATCATCATCATAACCATTATCATAACCATCATCATAACTATCATCATAACCATCACCATAACCATCATAATAACCATCATCATAACCATTATCATAACTATCATCATAACCATCATCATAACCATTATCATAACCATCATCATCATCATAACCATTATCATAACCATCATCATAACTATCATCATAACCATCACCATAACCATCATAATAACCATCATCATAACCATCATCATAACCATCATCATAACCATCATCATACCATCATCATAACCACCATCATCATCATAACCATCATCCAAACCATTATCACAATCATCATCATAACCATCATCATAACTATCATCATCATCATAACCATCATCATAACTATCATCATCATCATAATCATCATCATAACTATCATCATCATCATAACCATCATCATAACTATCATCATCATCATAACCATCATCATAACTATCATCATCATTATAACCATCATCATAACCATCATCATCATCATCATCATCATCATAACCATCATCATAACCATCATCATAACCATCATCATCATCATAACCATCATCATCATAAAAATCATCATCATAACTATCATCATCATAACCATCATCATCATCATAACCATCATCATAACTATCATCATCATAACCATCATCATAATCATCATCATAATCATCATCATAACCATCATCATCATCATAACTATCATCACAACCATCATCATCATCATCATCATCATAACCATCATCATCATCATAACCATTATCATCATCATAACCATCATCATCATCATAACCATCATCTTCATCATAACCATTATCATAACAATCATCATAACCATCATCATCATCATAACTATCATCATAACCATCATCATAACCATCATCATCATCATAACTATCATCATAACCACCATCATCATCATCATAATCATCATCATAACCATCATCATAACCATCATCATCATCATAACTATCATCATAACCATCATCATCATCATAACTATCATCATAACCATCATCATAATCATCATCATAACCATCATCATCATCATAAACATCATCATAACCATCATCATCATCATCATAACCATCATCATAACCATCATCATAACCATCATCATCATCATAACCATTATCATCATCATAACCATCATCATCATAAAAATCATCATCATAACCATCATCATCATAAAAATCATCATCATAACTATCATCATCATAACCATCATCATCATCATAATCATCATCATAATCATCATCATAACCATCATCATCATAACCATTATCATAACCATCATCATCATCATAACCATTATCATCATCATAACCATCATCATCATCATAACCATCATCTTCATCATAACCATTATCATAACAATCATCATAATCATCATAACCATTATCATAACCATCATCAGCATCATCATAACCATCATCATCATCATAACTATCATCATCAGCATAACCGTTATCATAACCATCATCAGCATCATCATAACCATCATCATCAGCATAACCATTATCATCAGCATAACCATTATCATAACCATCATCATCATCATAACCATCATCAAAACCATCATCATCACCATCATCATAACCATCATCATAACCATCATCATCATCACCATCAGCATAACCATCATTATAACAATCATCATCATCATCATCTTCATCACCATCATCATAACCATCAATATCATAATCATCATTATCATCATTATCTTTACCATGTTTGCAGAAACAAATGATCACGCCATTCAAAGCATTCTCTCTGTGCAATTGTTAATCAATGCTTTTCTTGATTTCCTACTATGAATTTCTCTAAAACTGCCTAGTATATGTTTCATTTGTATCATCGATCTATTTTTCTATGTTCCAACAATTCCCTTTTTATATCGGCAAAAAATTATCATAGTTCCCTTCTGACGCCGCTAATACGATTTCTCTTTGCTTTGGCCTTCTTTAGAACATCATTGCCACTATTTTTAACTATCCGTAATATTGTAACATTTGTCTGTTGAATTACATTTCTGTGGGCTGCAAAGATTCTCTTGCCTATTGTCTAATTGTGCATGATTCCCATCCAGGAATGGTCCTATACAACACATTGTACGAGATACAGAACACAACAAAATGGAAGAAATATGCTTTACGTTTAAATCCCAATTACCATAAAACAAGTGTCTGGGTTCGATTCCTACTTAGGAAAATGCTGCTGGAGGATGAAGAATGAATGTCATGACCTCTATGGATGTTACTCTCATTAGAGCATTGGTTCTCACGCTGTGTTTTATGAGCTACCAAGTTTCTAACTCCCCCAAGGTTCTCATATCGGCTCAGTCTTTCCACATGGTGTATATTGTGCACATTCTTCGCAGCTTCACATACGATGGGTTTAACGTGCATTAAGGTGTGAACAAAATGAGTTCATAACGTTTCTAACACCGAAGTTGACGTATGAGTTCTACTATCAGTAAGTGATTCAATAAAATAACGAAAAGAAAAAAAATAATGTTTCAACTTTACGGATAAAACAAAACTAAACAAACAAACGTTTCGGCTTTAGAAGACTTCCGACGAGAGATAAACACAAATAAAACAGACTACAAATACATACATGAGTAAAGTAAAGTAAAGTACCCCCGTCAAGCCAAGTAGCTTATAGGGAATATGGTGTTAGTAACCATAATTTGTATAGACCTTCTGCACATGATTTTGGGGTAATGTGGTCGATATTACGCCCCTGCCGCTTTACTTACCCAGAAACAAATCCTGTACCCACTTAAGGCTGGGTGAACCTGGCAGCCGTAGGTCAGGATCGAACCCGGCCTCTTGTCCTTTGTAGTCCAGTTCACTAGCCACTGAGCTATCGCGACTCCCAAATACATAGATGATACCAGCTTTTGTCCCGGCTTCGCACAGTTTTTATATCTTTTACACAAGTGACTTAAACTAACGAGGGATACGTGACATTCATTAGACGTATTGTACATGCCGAGTTTCATACATTTGCTATTTTTAGTTGTGACTCTTTCTTATGAAAACCATATACCACTCTACTTTAAAATCAGATATATCTGTTTTCGTGCCTTCTTCTTCTACCTTTTTAGCTCCCAGTGGAGCATAGGTCTTCAACAAACATTTTCCAAGTCATTCTGTTTTTTGCCATTCTTTTAAGATCATTCAATGTCTTCCCCATCATCTTCATCTCTGCTTCTATCTGTCTTCTCCAAGAATTCCTTGGTCTTCCTCTTTGTCTTTTCCCCTGGGGATTCCAAAAAAGGGCCTGTTGTGTAATACTCTCAGTTGGCTTCCGTAGTGTGTGTTCTATCCAGCGCCATCGTCTTCGCTGTATCTCTTAATCCACTGGTATTTGACTGGTACATTTATATAATTCTATGTTAGTAATTTTGTCCTGCCATTTCCATCTTTTATTCTGCGTAAGCATCCATTAATGAAAGTCTGTATCTTCGTGATTGTCAATTTTGTTGTTCTTCATGTTTCACAGCCATATAATAGGACCGACTTAACATTTGAGTTGAAAATTTTTATTTTTGCATTTAACCTAATTTCTTTGGATTTCCATATGTTTCACAGTGCAATGAAAGCTCCTCTTGCTTTTGATATCCCAATGTTGGTATCATTTTCTGTTCCTCCTTCTTTATCTATATTACTGCCCAGATATATGTAAGATTGCACGTCTAGTAGAGGTATTTCTCCTAGTTTTATATGGTTATTGCCAACTGTATTAATTCTCATAATGTTGGTCTTATCTCTATTAATCTTCAGTCCTAGCTGTTGTGATCTCTCATCAAGTATGCTCATGTTATCCTGCATCTGTTGATGGCTGTGATTTTGTGCCTAGTGTATCTTAAAATATTACTTTACAACTAACATATTTTTTTTTTTTTGGGGGGGGAGGGTAGGGGGAGAGAAATTTACGTTCATTACTACAATGCTGCATCCGTAAAATCTTATCTTAAGAGGTGCCTTAATAACCTGCGGTGAGAACATCGACAGTTCAACAGGAGCAAAACAATAATTAACTGACCTGATACAACTAGATAAAACATGGGTGGATAGATTAAAGCTAAAAAAAAAGAAGCCAACAATATTCATGACAAACAAGTCTACGGACATTGTTACAAAAATCAAAATAAGTGGACAAGAACTAGAAACAATTGGGAAATTGAAATATATAGCATAAATTGTTAGCAATGTAGAATCCTGGAAGCCTGAAATAACGGCTAGAATGGCGAAAGCTAGAGCAACTATCGCAAGGCTAAAACCTGTTTGGAAAGATAAAAAACATATGGCTTGTCTCTAAGATCAGACTGGGGGACTGGTTGGTCTCGAGGCAAGACGCCGGCTTCGAGACAGAGAGGTTGTTGGTTCAAATCCCGGCTGCACAAGTTGGGATTTTTATTTACGATTTCTCACTGGTCTCAACAGCGAGGCCCGGCTTGAAACGTCAATTACTCATCAACGGAAAAAAAAAATGAGTGCCTCCGAATTCGGAGTTATCTGACTGTGCGACGAGGGACCCCGTGCACACGGCTAAAAAAAAAATAAATAATCAGACTGAGGAGCAACCGTGTTATTTCAAAGCTGTGCAAAATGATACAACAGGCAATCGGAGTACATAATGATCTTTTGACTATTGAGAGGTGCACAGTGAAGTTGTTTAGATAAAATAACTCAATCATCTGACCTGATAACGACTACTCTGTAAGGAACTGTGAAAGAAGAAAGATGAAGAAGTTGACAAGGAAAAAGATAGGAAGATAATATCAAAGAATGGAAAGGGCTTGAATTTGCAGAGTTCCAAAGAATGACTAGAAAGAGATCAGTAGATAAAGTTGATGAAATATGTCAGTTGTGCCTCAACGACCTCTATGATTATGGGAGGAGGCAGCAGCATCTGCATGAGAAGGAGAAGGAGAAGAAGAAGAAGAAGAAACAGAAGAAGAAGTAAAAAGAAGAGGAAAAGAAAAGAGGAAGAAGAAGTAAAATAGAAGAGGAAAGAGGAGGAAAAGAAAATAAAAAGAGGAAGGGAAGCAGAAAAAAAAGAAAGGAGGAAGAAGAAGAAGCGAGTGTACCGTGATATGGAAAAGGTTGAGAACCGCTACAATGAGATACATATAATCTAAGAACCGAAACATTTACCAGATGAAAACTACTGATGATTTGAATATCAACTTTTGTTCTGGAAGGAAAACTAATCACCAACCATGAAGCCGACCAGTACAGATATGATTTCGAACAAAACGCACGTTTTAATTACTCTGTGATATGTTGTAACAGGAATATGAGAACAAAGTTGGTACCAGCAGCTTAATTAAGCTCTTCATGTCTGTCAAATAAGCTCTTTTTTTTCCTCACCAGACATTTTGTGTCTATTGTTTCCGATGCATGTGTACTAATGCCCACGATCTAAGTGTGTATATTGACATGAGACGATGAAGACGTGACCTCTAGAACATCTAGTAAATTGTAAGTGGGTGTTCTAAATTACAGAAAGGAACGAGGGATATAAGAGAGAAACAGTAGGTAGAAATAGTACTAACTTAAAGAATCAGTACAAACGTATAAGACCCCATTTTTATCAAACAAATTTGAGTGTGCAACATGGAGGCTGCGTTTGCGTGCTGGCTTTCAACGTTCCTGGTTCGTGTTCTCGTTTGCTCCGTATTGTATGTACCCAATTTGACTTGGCTCTCGGATCATTTCCTTATGCTACCAATTGATGTTACCTACCCAAACATCTTCTCATATTTCATTATGTTACCAATTGAAGTTACCTACCCAAACATCTTCTCATATTTCATTATGTTACCAATTGAAGTTACCTACCCAAACATCTTCTCATATTTCATTATGTTACCAATTGATGTTAACTACCCAAACATCTTCTCATATTTCATTATGTTACCAATTGAAGTTACCTACCCAAACATCTTCTCATATTTCATTATGTTACCAATTGAAGTTACCTACCCAAACATCTTCTCATCTTTCATTATGTTACCAATTGAAGTTACCTACCCAAACATCTTCTCATCTGTCATTATGTTACCAATTGAAGTTACCTACCCAAACATCTTCTCATCTGTCATTATGTTACCAATTGAAGTTTCCTACCCAAACATCTTCTCATCTGTCATTATGTTACCAATTGAAGTTACCTACCCAAACATCTTCTCATCTGTCATTATGTTACCAATTGAAGTTACCTACCCAAACATCTTCTCATCTGTCATTATGTTACCAATTGAAGTTACCTACCCAAACATCTTCTCATCTGTCATTATGTTACCAATTGAAGTTACCTACCCAAACATCTTCTCATCTGTCATTATGTTACCAATTGAAGTTACCTACCCAAACATTTTCTCATCTGTCATTATGTTACCAATTGAAGTTACCTACCCAAACATCTTCTCATCTGTCATTATGTTACCAATTGAAGTTTCCTACCCAAACATCTTCTCATCTGTCATTATGTTACCAATTGAAGTTACCTACCCAAACATCTTCTCATCTGTCATTATGTTACCAATTGAAGTTACCTACCCAAACATCTTCTCATCTGTCATTATGTTACCAATTGAAGTTACCTACCCAAACACCTTCTAATCTTTCATTATGTTACCAGTTGAAGTTACCTACCCAAACATTTTCTCATCTTTCATTATGCCACCAATTGAAGTTACCTACCCAAACATTTTCTTATCTTTCATTATGTTACCAATTGAAGTTACCTACCCAAACATTTTCTCATCTTTCATTATGTTACCAATTGAAGTTACCTACCCAAACATTTTCTCATCTTTCATTATGTTACCAATTGAAGTTACCTACCCAAACATTTTCTTATCTTTCATTATGTTACCAATTGAAGTTACCTACCCAAACATTTTCTCATCTTTCATTATGTTACCAATTGAAGTTACCTACCCAAACATCTTCTCACGTTTTCTATTATGCTATAACCTCAAAATACCTGTACACAAATCCTAATCCGTGCTATCCGTACTGCAAATTTAATTCATACCAGCTCCTTTTCTAAGGCCATATGTTCTACGACGAAGTACTATCGCATAACTTGACTATGTAATTGACTTGAGTCAGATCATGTCTCGACATTAACACCAATGAATCATTTCACCGCTATTGGTGTATTTCTAACGCAATATAAAACAATTATTGTTTTTTTAGAAACCATTCACAATATGTGCAAGTATGCACATCCAATAGGTCATCAATGTCTTGATAAACTGGTAGCGCAATAAAATAGACCCTACTCAGGTTTGCAGAGAATTTTTTTCCCCATTGCTAGACCTCGTTTACATAAAATATAAACTGTTTGTAAGAAATGTTGAAGTCATAAATAACTTCGGTAATTCAAAATATAGGACTTTTTATGGTTTGATCATTAAATTTGACATTAGGAAGATCCGCGTTACTGTTGAGTTGTTTAGAGAAGAATGTAACAGGAGGTGATCTGTGAGTACAACTTTCCACAGGTGTGATAATGACTTTCACAATTTCATTTCTGTGGAATTCAAAAACTTGTATTTGAGAATGTTATAGTTGAACATTAGGCTACGCCAGGTTTAAATTTTGCATTTTTTATGATGAAAAAATGCTCTAAACATGGCAGATATTGACATAAGCACACAGTTACGTTCGTGACCTCAGACCCTGAGGGATCCTTCTCACGAGGTTATTATTATATATATTTATTATTAAGTTCTCATGCAACGGGTCAATCGCAGATTCGGCACTGATAAAGGCTGTTAATGTTAATTATGTTATCTGCATCATCCAGGTAAGAGAAAAGGGTGAATGCTAATTTTGCCAGCAAGGACCCCTGTCGTCATCCTTGATGTAGCTTCCATGAGTATTAGCGCGAGTATTATGAATTTCAAGATGATAGACAATTTTTCTGGCAACTATCTTCAATAACAATTTTTCCAGACATATTGTGCAACCTGATCACTTGATAACTACTAATTAGAGCCGAGTCTTTGCCAGGTTGAGCAATTGACGGTAGATAACCGTGCAGCCACTCCCCTGACACTTCGTTAATATGGATGCTGATAATGAATGCATCCACCATATTTCGTATGTCTAATCGTGTTGTTTGACGTTGTGTGCTCCAACTGATGTTCAATAAGCATGAATATATCGGACATAATGTATCCCTTAATGTAATGAAAGGCTAATTTATTATCCATCACTCTTTGAACCTCATCTCGCTAAAGAAAACTTTTGCCCTTCTATTGTTCTGTCTTCAAGATTTTGCTGCACTTAGAGTAATGAATGCTGTACATGTTCTAGCCAATGATCTTTCTTTTGATAGTGAGATGAAATTGGCCAAACGTTTGTCTGGTATTGTCAATACTTATATGAGTTATGGAGGTGGTCCACTTTTGATATAATGCCTTTAGGGCCACCACTTTGAAGTGATCAACAATCCTGCGTTACATTTCATTTCTTGTTGTTACTTTAGTACATTAACAATAAATCTGTACAACATTTATCCCATTCTGGAGTCTGCCGGTAAGAGTTAGTTGGGGATGAAGATTCAACAGCTACATGTCCCGGTGTAACCACCATGTAGTGGTACATATCCTTCTTTCACCCTCCTAATATCACAGCTCCCCACTCCCATGAAACCATCATCACGATAGTAAGGAAGAAAAAAAAACAATGACTGCCAAATCGAATCCCGTTTACCTGACAGGTAAGAAATCGACATGCCTAGTTCACTCGATCACCCGTCTCCAAAACATCGTAATCATTTCACCTTTTCTTTCTTTTTACTTTTTCATCTCCACTTGTATTTGATACTTTCCTCGCAGATCACGCCTTTTGTGCTATTTCATTTCAAGCCGAAAACCCCACAAACGATTGTTTATTTGAGCATTGAGCACTGTGGTACAATGTTATTAAGAGGTTTATGCTGTCTCCAGGGCATGAAGAGTAACGATCAAAGTACTCCCCACATTTTGCTAAACATATGGGGAATATGGTTTTAGTGGCCATATTTCGTCATGACCACGGCAGATTTGTTTAGTTGTGTGGTTGGTATCTCGCCAGAACAATATTAAAACAGGTAAATGAATTTAAATATTTGGGAACTCTGTAAACCTCAGACAGAAGATGTACAAAAGAGGTGAGATGCAGAATGGCTCAAGCAAAAGCAGCTTTCCAAAAAATGAGGAAGATACTATGCAATTCATTTTTGACAATAGAAACAAGAAAAAGAGTTCTTAAATGTTATATAGAGCCAGTCCTAACATATGGATGCGAATCATGGACAATAGGACAACAGACAAGAAAATCACTGGAGTCTGTAGAAATGTGGTTTTACAGAAGAATGTTGAGAGCACCATGGACAGCTAAGAAGAGTAATGAAGAGGTTCTGAGAGAGGTCAAAGCAAAAAGAGAGCTAATTTCCAATATTAGGAAAAAACAATCATCATTTTTTTGCCATGTAATGAGAAGAGAACAACTTGAATATATTGTCACAACTGGAAAAATTGAGGGACGAAGAGATAGAGGGAAGCAAAGAGAAAAAATAACAGACAGCTTAAGAGAATGGCTTGGCAGAAGGTCAACAACAGAAATGATAAATAGCTGCCGAGATCGAAAGTTGTGGAGAGCCATGATCACCTACGCCACTAGGCCCGGTACTTAATGATGATGATCTCGCCAGACTGCTTTTACTTCCCATGAAAAGATCTGATACCCATTTCTAGAGGCTGGGTGAACACCGGAGCTTTGTCGATCCTAAAAGTATCTGCTACTTTTGAGGATTAAAAAAAATCCATTGACACTTCTAATCAGGAAGCGGGAACACTTACCTAGGCTTGTAGTGTACTTGGAATCCTTGCTTTGGTTTAATGTTTTTAGCGATTTGTCACTTTAGTGTCACACAAGACACACAATCAAAACATTCCAAGAGGCGAAGGGACGAATTTTCTTGAAATGAACTTTATGTTAGTGATACTAGCTGTGTCTTCTAATTTGACAACTGTTTTGTGCGAACATTAAGAAACTCAAATTGTTTCCTTTTCTATTATGAATGACTTCTTCGCTCAAAAACTGAGCGACCTTTGAAACATCCGCAATTGAGTTCCGTTTTCTCTCGACAACACATTCAATCCAACAATAGCAGGATTATATTTTAATGAATTCAATCCAGCTACACCCACCAGGACTACGTTTCAACGAATTCAATCCAGCAACGCCAGGACAATGTTTTAATGAATTCAATCCAGCAACACCAGGACTATATTTTAAGAATTCAATCCAGCAACACCAGGACGATGTTTTAATTAATTCAATCCAGCAACACCAGAATTATATTTAAATGAATTCAATCAAGCAACACCAGGACTATGTTTTAAAGAATTCAGTCTAACTTTCTGTCGTGAAAGAGTTACCTGAAATGAGCGTACTCATTATAAGTGAGCCACCTTTAACCACCTGTTGGCACTGAGATTCCCTGTAAGTCTAACCCTGTTTGTCTTTGATTAAGCATTTTTACCCAGCACTATTGGGGGGGGGGGGGGGGGGAGAGCGCCTGCGACCTGCGGTCGCAATATCAGGGTCTGCGTACCATCAGCTGACCAAGACCTAGCAGGTCTACCTCCTCGTGGTCTCCTCTGGAAACAGTCTGCGTCAAACCATACTGGCTAATAGAAGCTTGGATCGCCGTGTTCCCTGTAGTGGTGGCTGTTACTGATATAGAGGACCCAGTATTGCAGTACCTCTGGCCTGGACTAGTAGTCTCCCAGCATAGCCTGGGATAAATGAACTCCAATGTCTCCAGTAAGAGCCCGGAATGTCAAGAAAGCCATTACCGACCCGCCATATCAAATGAGTCAAAGAGCCACCTGCCCGCATCAACTCGTGGCAATCCGTCAGCAATCCAGCACTATGTGATCAAGATAGTGTTTCTTGTAGATAGTCTATCTCTAGCACTATGTGATCAAGATAGTGTTTCTTGTAGATAGTCTATCTCTAGCACTATGTGATCAAGATAGTGTTTCTTGTAGATAGTCTATCTCTAGCACTATGTGATCAAGATAGTGTTTCTTGTAGATAGTCTATCTCTAGCACTATGTGATCAAGATAGTGTTTCTTGTAGATAGTCTATCTCCAGCACTATGTGATCAAGATAGTGTTTCTTGTAGATAGTCTATCTCCATCTTCTTGTTTCTTACGAATTTCAGCGACAAACGTAATCATGTCATTTGACGTCATCATCTTTCAGTTTTGCCTCCTAGATGACAATTATATCAAAATCGCAATCTTTTTCAGAAAACATCTGAGAATTCAGCAAAGTTTAGTATATAACATCTTTTTTTAATTAGCAGATCTTACAGATTATCGACTCTATAATTTCTCATGCTCACATATCCCTTTATCTCTACCAACACTCTTTCTTCTCAAATCGAAACATTTTTGTGGAAAGTGGTCAACACTACAACAGGCTGATTTTACCTTCTTCGTTACTAATTTAAGCCTGGATGAACCTATTAGAGAACCGTCGGGGGAATAAAGCCAATTTCATGTCCTCAATAAACACACACATTCCTTAACCATTGCTCTACAGCATTTGTCTCATTCCACATATCTGCAATATATCTCACATCACTGACTCACCACACAAACTAAGACCCACCCTTGATGCGTAACTCCACACACATTCACTGTATTTCACACCCCTGACTCACCACATAAACCAAGACAACCCCCTCTAGCTTCGTTGTGTGAAATTATTGTTGCCTCACTTTACTATCACATTTAGTTTTCAACAATCACCCAATCGTCTAATACATGGATTTTTGGGGGGTTATTTTTGTTTGTTATTAATAGAAGTTTGCGATTGAAATAAATGTTTTTAACCGCTTTCGATGCAGGATGTTAACAGTTACAAAATGTAAGGAACTTTATCCAGCATTAAGGAGATTAGGAAATGTGATGCAAATGCTCATACTTTTTCAACGACCAGCAGCACATTTTATAAGTAATGTAGTCAGCATCACGCTAAGCCGTTCTATTTTCTTTCTAAAGGTACCCGTTAAAGGCCGAGTGAGACTAGGAGTAGGCCAGAATCGAACACGACCTCTTGTGATTATTAGTCCAGTTCACGTACCAATCAATGATACCACATGGCCAAAGTTACGGTACAATTTGACTGCTGCAGACTTGAACATCCTTGTACGTTACGAGGTATTGTATGGAATATACTGGTTTTCATTCTTGAACGGGCATGACTCACTGACCGTTGTTATTAGACCCTAGCACCAGATGGGTTTAAGGCAGCCGCGATAGCTCAGCTTTGACCTGAACTACTAAGGACAAGAGGTCGGATTCGATCCTGATTGACGACTTCCAGGTACACCCAGCCTTAAATAGGTATCGGATTTTTTCTGGGAAAACAAAGCGGCACGAGTGTAACGTTTATTACCCCAAAAATCATGTACCTATGGTCTGTAAAAAAAAAATATGGTCACTATGCCATATTCCTAAGAAGCGACCGGGCTCTTTACTTTAATGAAGGAATAATGTGATTTTTTCAATCCTTCTGACTTTTGTTCTTCCTCATGTCTCGGTGCTGTTATGTCTCTAAAATTGCATGTCGCGATGCTGTCTTGTCTCTGAAACTGCATGTCTCAATGCTGTCATGTCTTTAAAACTGCATGTGCTGATGCTGTCTTTTCTCTGAAACTGCATGTCTCAATGCTGTCATGTCTTTAAAACTGCATGTCCTGATGCTGTCTTGTCTCTGAAACTGCATGTCTCAATGCTGTCGCGTCTCTGAAACTGCATGTCCTGATGCTGTCTTGTCTCTGAAACTGCATGCCCCGATGCTGTCTTTTTGTCTCTAAAATTACATTTCTCGATGCTGTCATGTCTCTAAAATTGCATATCCCGATGCTGTCTTGTCTCTGAAATTGCAAGTTCCGATGCTGTCATGTCACTGAAACTGCATGTCCTGATGCTGTCTTGTCTCTGAAACTGCATGCCCCGATGCTGTCCTGTCTCTAAAATTGTATGTCCCGATGCTATTTTGTCTCTGAAATTGCAAGTTCCGATGCTGTCATGTCACTGAAACTGCATGTCCTGATGCTGTCCTGTCTCTGAAACTGCATGTCCCGATGCTGTCTTGTCTCTGAAACTGCATATGCTGTCTTGTCTCTAAAACTGCATGTCCCGATGCTGTCTTGTCACTGAAACTTCATGTTCGGATGTTGTCTCGTCTCTAAAATTGCATATCCCGATGATGTCTTGTCTCTGAAACTACATGGCTCGATTCTGTCTTGTCTCTGAAACTGCATGTCCCGATGCTGTCTTGTCTCTGAAACTACAAGTCCCATTATAAACTGGAATGGGAGGGCCGTAGGGAATTAAACATTTACAATAGTAGAGGAGACTAACTAATAGACATAGCGGCTAAAACCACTGTTTCGCTGCTAAATCCACTGTTTTGCTGCTAAAACCACTGTTTCGCCACTAAAACCACTGTTTCGCTACTAAAACCACTGCTTCGCTACTAGATCCACTGTTTCGCTGGCTGAAAAGCCGGCGTACGGTGTTCGAAACTCGCGGTAGACAGAAAGTATTTTTTTCAGAACGGGGTGAAATAAGAATCCGAGTCCCACACGTCGTGGCAACTGCTTTGACCAAGCGACCATTTTCCCTCTGGTTCTATCGTGAGCGCCTCGACATACACTAGCAGTGGTACTATGTATCGTAAAGACAGTTCATTTTTATACAAAAGGTGTTTAATCACCAAACAATATCAGTAGATATACATTTTGCTACTTTTTGCCAGGATTGGAACAGTTCTGAGGATGGTCGAAGGGCGATGAGATCATTATGTTATCACTTGATGAATTATACCCTTACATATTCAAAAAAATGTGTGAACCACTTTTGGTTCCTTCTAGAACATTTTATTTTAGACAAGTATCAATGTTATTGATGAGCTATGGCTGGGTCAATGTGCTTTTTTTTCCATTTCCAATTTGTCTTAATGATATTTTAATGGGGCATGATTGATGAGACTACGGGGTGTGGCAAACGTTTCTTGACTTCTGCCTACTGCAAACACCCAAACTTGTTATTTTAAGAAAAAAAAAAAAAAACGAGCAAAGACTCTAAATACTCTTACCTAGAGGAACTGAAAAAGTTAGAGAAAAAAGATTAATTAGGGTTAGTTTTTTATGCAAAAAAAGTATATGTCCTCAAAGTCTGCAATAAAAAAAAAACTTTCACGCAAATTATATCCAGCATGTGTATGACGTAATCATGTTATCATATATCAGCGCTAATGATAATATGTTTCTCTTTCAAACACGCAAAGAAAACAGCGAAACCGTTAATTATGTTCATACTCACTTTGTAAATATTACTCAAAATAAAAATGTGTTATTTTCTAACTCTTATAACAGACGTCCAGATTGATTTAGTACTGGCAAAAATTGTAAACAATGGAACACGTGTGTTTGTTTATTACTCTTTATGTATCCTCGGAGTTGTCCTTTACTCATTACCGTCAAAATATCCTTAGTCATGCTTTTAATGTGGTAGGTTAATACTCTTACATCGCCTAACGGCTACAACTGCTTCCTGCTTTTTATTGATTTAAACAATTAATGTCTTCCAACTCTACTAAGTTAATCAAAGCGTATATTCTATTGCTAATAATTTCTTTAATTTAGTTTTTATATTTTGCATTAAGAAGAAAGAAAGAAAGCAAGAAAGAAAGAAAGTAAGAAAGAAGAAAGAAAAAGAAAGAAAGAAAGAAAGAATATTGGCATGTCCCACGTCCTATAAAGAATATGATGATAGTGTCCAGCTTCATTACCATAGACACATTTTTGGGGTAATTTGGTCAGTTCTACGCCAGAGCAGTAAGCCTATCAAGGGGGTGAGGATTTATGATGTCCATTCTGGGTCAGTGAATAAAATTGCCGCCCTTTAATATTATAAACTGTCTGACCAGGTGTAAGGACAAAATAACCAAAATTACAAAACAGCAAGTCATCAACAAATACTATGAGAACACCAGACCCAAAAGTCAGTCGTAAAGAGATTGATTCATGGGATATTTAAAACATTAGGAAACAAAAGCAGGAGTGATCAAGATAAGAACAAAAAACAAACTGTATATCCCTTCGACGCTCAAAAAAACAAATATGAAAGGAAAGCAGAGAAAGAATGCCGTGGAGTGGGATCGCACTGTACTTTCATTAGCTTATGTATCACTGCCCTGCTGTCGCTCATTTATAGTTGAGCGTAGTCTTAATGAAACTACAATCATCTGGAAGGATGCAAACGTCGGTGCCTGTAAAAAATTAGACTGATAACTCTCCTATTAAGTCTAACTTTAAATATGCACATGTGAGCTACAGCAATGGGATGATATGTAAACAATCTGAATTTTCTATTTGAGCACGTTTAAAATGAAATGGTTCAGAAAGACTTTAGACTTTACATTTTAGAACAGACTGGCTTTACTGCAGGCGGGATATCCTATAATCTGCTACATCCTCTCCCCAGCAACCAACAGAGTGTTCATCCCGGTCGTTCATAATGTTTTATTGAAGGTGTGTTTTGGGAAAAGAAGATTCGCAGCTCATTTTGCTCACTTCCAAGTCAATGTAATCGTCTTCGCTGCCGAAACGATGTCTATGCGCCGGCGCTGAATCCAAGTAGACTTCGTGGTCACTGAACGTGCCCGACAAAACGCAACCCTTACGAGTGACGTCAGGCCTTCACGTCGGTGAAATTTTCGACCGTAGTCCAGCTGGTGGCGACTTTGCAGTTGAACACAGATCACACATCCTGTTCCAGGGCAAAACTTGGTACCGTTCTACTTCAATCAACAGTCGTGGTCTGTAGCATGTATCTTTATAATCTGTCGTCAAAAGTACGCTGACCCTCTGTAGTCAGTGAATACGACCGGTCTACTGTTGTCTCCGCAATCGAAAACCCATACTAAAAGATCATTTGAAAATACTCTGCAGTAAAAATACCACCGGTTCTGAACCTGATTTTACAAGGCGGCCATCTTTGCCCGCCACACTAACCGGAAGCTGGCTAAGAAATCTGGCAGGAAACAGGACCACTACATAGGCCTCGTGACTGCCGTCAATAAACACAAACTCAGACGGTCTGTCAATTTATATCCACCTGTCGGGCTTTACAAAAATCATAGTGCAGGAACCGTGAAGTGAGGACGAGAACATGGATGAACAAAGAAGAGATGGGAGAACAAAAGTAGAAAATGGTCATGATTTGACTTCATCAGCTTACGACGTGCAATCTCAGAGGAATTGGGAAATTTTCTTGCAAAAACAACTTCCAGTTTTCGCGATAGGACGAAAAAAAAGGTAAAGATATGGCACTCACAGTCGGAAATGTGTTACATCTTACGTTCAAAGACAAATTTAGAGAGGAAAATCTTTTTCGATGTTACGACAATTTCTAACGTAGACTATAGTCTACACTTTAGTGTAGATAAAATTCACGAAGTTTGGATCATGAATCCAACAGTTAAACCATGAAATACTTTCGTTTTGTTGAAATGCTTTTTTCTTTAATTTCCGATTTTTTTAAAATTCGTGTTTTAAACTAAAAAAAATAAAAAATAATAATAATTAAAGTAAATGAGTGCAAATCTTTGAGATTCGTTGTATTTGACAAGTTTCAAGAAATTATGTGTGGCTAATTTACACTACCAACAAAAAATAAATAAATAAATGTTAAGATTCTCATTAGAAATGACAGGAAATCGAATTTTTGACTTTATTAATCTTAGTGCAGAGAGTGCTTATTCATACAAGCATGTCGACCTCAACGCAGTGAAATTAATTGGATAATCCAGGCCCAAAAAAATACACCACGTGCATTTTAGTGAAGACTAACTGGCAAGACCGATGATAAAGCTTGTCTTGAATATTAACATATCAATCACATTGGTTTTGTGTACAAGGGACATTTTTACTTAACATCATTGGATGTGATCACAATTTGCCAAGTTTGAAGGGATTTCTTTGGTGGCTAGTGATGGCCATATTCTTGTTGAAAAGGAGAAAGGTGCGTAAGCTATGACGGATTTCACTGACATGTTGGCTTTTAAACCAATATTTGGACAATAGTTAAAGGTGTAAGCTATGACGGATTTCACTGACATGTTGGCTTTTAAACCAATATTTGGATAATAGTTAAAGGTGTAAGCTATGACGGATTTCATTGACATGTTGGCTTTTAAACCAATATTTGGACAATAGTTAAAGGTGACTTTTGAAGGAACATCCTGAATGTAAGTAACAAAGTGGAACAGAGGAAAACGAGAGCAGTCCGGGAAGATGAGATACTAAGGTATTTTACACACACACACACACACGTGGAGCCGCGGTAGCTTAGTGATTAGTGAACTGGACTAGAAAGAAGAAGAGGTAGGGTTCGATTTCAATCTTCGGCTTCCGGGTTCACCCAGCTTTAAATAGGTACCTGATTTTTTTTTATGGGAAAGTAAAGCGGCACGGGCGTAATACCCATCACATTACCCCAAAAAATCATGTGCTGAAGGTCTGTAAAATTTATGGTCACTAACACCATATTCCCTATACGCCACTTGGCGTGACTTGGCTCTTTACGTTTTTTTACGCCCACACGCACACACACACACACACCATATACATACACAAATCAATAAGCATATCCTTGAAGTGAACTGGATTGAAACTTTAGACAAATTTGTTAGGAATTAATTGCAGGATGCAAAGACGACTCACAGCAGCAGAGCTGGAAGTTGTCAGCACCCATAGCTGATGGCTTGCACCAGGATCGGTGAACCACAACTATCCAGACCCTGCTCCACCTCTCCGTGGTGACTCCAGAAACAGACTATTTAGTCTGGTTATGTGAGTAGGGATCAAGAGGGAAGACAACCCTGTACTCAAAACATGTTGTGGTGAAGTCGGATGCGTTGGGCCGAAAGGCGCAAATATCACAATTTTACTGCAAACAGCACGACACAGAAACGACCACTTAACGTCCTGTTAAGGGCGGATGACGAAGAGGTGTGATCATTTAGTGATCGGGTGAACGCAAACGAACGAATTAATTGCAAAGTTAAAAACCATAATTGATTAATATCACTTGAGCAGTTTACCTTGCTGTCCGTTAACTTAACATGGATGATTACATACACCTGGATGCAATAATCAACAACATGGATGATTACATACACCTGGATGCAAGAATCAACTGACCCACTGTAATGTAGCCCACCTATTTCATGCCACAAATATCAATATGTCATAGTCTACATATAAGAAACTCTAATTGAATGGAGATCAAGAATTGTTTTTCTTTTTTTTTCAGTTTGTCTTTGTTTACATATTTTGCTTAATTTCAGGTGGTAGCAATGTGTACTGTAATCAATATAGAGGTATATCTCTTTTTTTTTGTTACTAATGAAGTAGAAGAAGAAATGTTGAATAAGGACCGCACATATAGGTTTTATTAGAAGAAAAGAAATAAACATATAACGTCACATAGAAAACACCAGTTCTTCACGCGGTTCGATGCAATTTTCAGAAGGTTCTGTTCCGAATAGTTTCAACTAAAAAAAAAAAACAATACCTACCAATTTGAACGTCCTCTTTCCTACTACCTATGAGAACTTTTTTGTTCCAAAATTGAAACAAATAAATATACACCTTCATATTTCCACATTTAAATCCATTCGTGAACCAAAACCTAAACACTTATTAATACTCCTAAAACCTTGGGTCTGTGAAGTGTTCTCATGTTTTGTTTAAAATATTTCATAACGCAGACCTAAATTAGCTCACAAAAACTAAAATACAGACAAAACACACTCAAGATAATAATCACAATTCAAATATGATGTTTAAAAACAGTAAAAGCACTATAAATGTAAGTGAGTTAAAACTAAAAAGGTTGTACTAATATAATTATAAACATAATAAGCACAACATAGATATAATGTCATTGAGAAAAATACAGAACATCGAGGGGCAGTACGAAGTGCTCAGACAATCGATTCAACAAACATCATAAACAGTAATACCAGTGACTAAAAGAAGCAACAAGAATAAATGGATGACAGAAGAAATACCATAACTAATGGATAAAAGATGAAAACATAAGAGCTGACGTACAAAATATTGCTCAAAAAGATCCAAAACAAATCCAGAGAAGCAACGGAAGCCTGGATAGCTTTGTGTCATGACATGGAACACAGTCAAAAACATAATAGATGCAATACATATGGATAGAAAATTGTAGAGGGACATGATCGCCTACGGTAAGCAAAATGGCACATGATGATGATGATGAATAGATAATTTTCTCAACTCGCGTTTAACAAAAGAGGGAGATTAGGCCTATGTTGAAAAGTTTTTTTTTTTTTTTTTTTTAAATGACACATTCGTTTACTTTGAATAATTTTGAAAAGAGCAGCAAAATATCATTAATTACTGTTAAACGAGTAAGTATATATATATATAAAGTATAAACCATTCAAGAGTTGAATGATTACCTGTACATAAGGTTTGAAAAAAAAAACACTTGAGAAAAATGGTAGATTTGTTCCTGAACAGGTTTTTAACAACAAAGAATCCTTAAGTTTGAATCTTTATTTGAATTAAATATGACCGTCACACCAAGTGGCGTATAGGGAATATGGTGCTTTAGTGACCATAATTTGTACAGACCTTCGGCACATGATTTTTGGGGTAATGTGGTCGGTATTACGTCGGTGCCGTTGTACTTTCCCAGAAAAAAAATCTGGTAACCATTAAGGCTGGGTGAACCTGGAAGCCGTCGATCAGGATCGAACCCGATCTCTTGTCTTTAGTAGTCCAGTTCCCTAACCACTGAGCTAACGCAGCACACACTTCGTTTGAATGTTAACGAATGACATTATGTTATACTAAGTTTTGCTCTTTGAAGTCCACTGTAACGCTCTTCAATGTCCCATTGTTAAAATAAAATAAGTTAAATGCTATTATCTTAGCTTCCTGAGTATTATTCTTTTTCAAAGTTTTTAAACAGATGTCCTTAGACACTCTTCTTCGTTTGGTATATTGCAATGACTATTTTAAATTGACCTTTGGTGACTAACATAAGATCTTCTTTCCAACTCAATTTACAATGCCAGACTCAATCGACTTTCTCCCCATTATAACCGTGGCAACACACAGAAATCGTTTCAGTTTCGGGCATCACGATTTTTTTTCTTGGTATCTTAGACCCCACAGAATTATGCTACGTGGGGTAGATTCTGGGATGAAGAGGCTAGGCGGCAGATGAAGACTGGATGAAAGGAAGGAACAAATGAAGCATGAAAATTGATACGGAAATAGAAACATATTTAAAGACATACGAAATACGATCTGAACAATATTTTTCTGACCATTTTTACCGCCGATACATTGACCATAATTATTTGTCTATTCCTTACCCACAGCTGTTTGTTTGTATCTAAAAGTGGCACTTTAGTTATAATCTTGTTAATTTCTTTTAAAACATTTATGGATGAAGATGTTCTGAGCCCAGACAGTACATTCATTCTTAAAATGAATATTTAATGTAATTAATTTCAATTTATGACACAACAAATGTAAAAACCTAACATATTTTATGTAAGTATTTCAATTTGTGACACAACAAATGTAAAAACCTAACATATTTTATGTAAGTATTTCAATTTGTGGTGATACAACAAATGTAAAAACCTAACATATTTTATGTAAGTATTTCAATTTGTGACACAACAAATGTAAAAACCTAACATATTTTATGTAAGTATTTCAATTTGTGATACAACAAATGCAAAAACCTAACATATTTTATGTAAGTATTTCAATTTGTGACACAACAAATGCAAAAATCTAACATATTTTATGTAAGTATTTCAATTTGTGATACAACAAATGCAAAAACCTAACATATTTTATGTAAGTATTTCAATTTGTGATACAACAAATGCAAAAACCTAACATATTTTATGTAAGTATTTCAATTTGTGATACAACAAATGCAAAAACCTAACATATTTTATGTAAGTATTTCAATTTGTGATACAACAAATGCAAAAACCTAACATATTTTATGTAAGTATTTCAATTTGTGATACAACAAATGCAAAAACCTAACATATTTTATGTAAGTATTTCAATTTGTGATACAACAAATGCAAAAACCTAACATATTTTATGTAAGTATTTCAATTTGTGACACAGCAAATGCAAAACCCTAACATATTTTAACTAAAGAAAATATATATGAATAATATTTTAGTACTTAATGCTCAAAACTAAAAAAAAAAAAGATCAATGCTTGGCAAATTTGAGAGTTTTTGGGTTGGAAAATTATATTTTTAAACCACAAAGTTTTTTAGATTTTAAGATGTAGCATTGCTTAGATGACTTTCAATGAGCAGCAGAAGAATCAAGCGTATTTTACGTTCCTGGAAAGACAGAAATGAGCAAATCAGTTAAAGTGTCAGTAACAAATGGATATGTTCAAACACAAACTACTTTGTATTATTTACGAAGAAAGAAAGAGAACTTGAAAAAAAGAGAACCTGAAAGATGGAGAACCAGAAAGAAAGAGAACCAGAAAGAAAGAGAATCGGAAAGAAAGAGAATCAGAATGAAAGAGAATCAGAAAGAAAGAGAACCAGAAAGAAAGGGAATCAGAAAGAAAGAGAACCAGAAAGAAAGAGAATAAGAAAGTAAGAGAACCAGAAAGAATGAGAATCAGAAAGAAAGAGAACCAGAAATAATGAGAACCTGAAAAAAAAAAAGAAAAACCGGAAAGAAAGAGAATCAGAATGAAAGAGAATCAGAAAGAAAGAGAATCAGAAAGTAAGAGAACCAGAAAGAATGAGAATCGGAAAGAAAGAGAACCAGAAATAATGAGAACCAGAAAGAAAGAGAACCTGAAAGAAAGAGAATCAGAATGAAAGAGAATCAGAAAGAAAGAGAACCAGAAAGAAAGGGAATCAGAAAGAAAGAGAACCAGAAAGAAAGAGAACCAGAAAGAAAGAGAATCAGAAAGTAAGAGAACCAGAAAGAATGAGAATCAGAAAGAAAGAGAACCAGAAAGAAAGAGAATCAGAAAGAAAGAGAATCAGAAGGAAAGAGAATCAGAAAGACAGAGAATCAGAAAGACAGAGAATCAGAAAGAAAGAGAATCAGAAATAAAGAGAATCAGAAAGAAAGAGAACCAGAAAGAAAGAGAACCAGAAAGAAAGAGAACCAGAAAGAAAGGGAATCAGAAAGAAAGAGAACCAGAAAGAAAGAGAATCAGAAAGTAAGAGAACCAGAAAGAATGAGAATAAGAAAGAATGAGAATCAGAAAGAAAGAGAACCAGAAAGGCAGAGAATCAGAAAGAAAGAGAATCAGAAAGAAAGAGAATCAGAAAAAAAGAGAATCAGAAGGAAAGAGAATCAGAAATAAAGAGAACCAGAAAGAAAGAGAATCAGAAAGAAAGAGAATCAGAAAGAAAGAGAACCAGAAAGAAAGAGAATCAGAAAGAAAGAGAACCAGAAAGAAAGAGAACCAGAAAGAAAGAACCATGCCAGTGAGATATTGGGATTATGTTGTTTTTTTTCCCAGTCGATCTTATGGTTGCAATTAGTCGGACTATTTTACAAAAGAAAAGACATTGCTTCGGTTTTGATTCGTTCGCAATTATATCTTGCCAGTCTTTATTAGTTTTGATGGAAATATTAAATAATCAAACTATGAACAGTTTGTGACAGAACAAACCCCAATTCTATAGCCTGTAGACCTTGCTACTTCTGCACGGAGATGTCTAAAAAATATATAAAAAATGTCCCTTTGTCTAACAGCTGTGGTGTCTAATTAAAAGCAGAGAAATAAACGTATTGTCTCTACGCTTGTGTGTACCGTCTAAACCAGAAATATCGCTTTGTTTAGCTGGTTGTGTGTTTCACCATAAACAGAGAAAAATCGCTTTGTCTAGCTGTTTATGTGTTTCACCATACTCAGAGAAAAATCGCTTTGTCTATCTGTTTGTGTGTTTCACCATAAACGGAGAAAAATCGCTTTGTCTATCTGTTTGTGTGTTTCACCATAAACGGAGAAAAATCGCTTTGTCTATCTGTTTGTGTGTTTCACCATAAACGGAGAAAAATCGCTTTGTCTAGCTGTTTGTGTGTTTCACCATACTCAGAGAAATATCGCTTTGTCTAGCTGTTTGTGTGTTTCACCATAAACGGAGAAAAATCGCTTTGTCTAGCTGTTTGTGTGTTTCACCATAAACGGAGAAAAATCGCTTTGTCTATCTGTTTGTGTGTTTCACCAGAAACGGAGAAAAATCGCTTTGTCTATCTGTTTGTGTGTTTCACCATAAACAGAGAAAAATCGCTTTGTCTAGCTCTTTGTGTGGTTCACAATACTCAGAGAAATATCGCTTTGTCTAGCTGTTTGTGTGTTTCACCATAAACACAGAAAAATTGCTTTGTCTAGCTGTTTGTACCTTTCACCATAAACACAGAAAAATCGCTTTGTCTAGCTGTTTGTGTGTAACCTAAAGCGCAAATATCGCTTTGTCTAACCGTTTGTGTATATCGCCATATTATGGCAAAGAAATATCGCTTTGTGTAGATGGCTGTGTGTAACCAATAAACACAAAATGTCACTGTATCTAACAATTTATGTGCGTATTCATTGCATCTGGAGGTTAAAGATGCTGATCAAGGTGTACAACTTAACCCATAGATTTATGCGTCAGAGGTTTTTTGAAAATGACTTTTGAACATAACATTCTATTCTTGTCTATTCTGTCCTATTCTTGTCTATTGCTCTAACAATTAATCGTCTAGGAGAGCAAGTCTTCTTTATTACGTTTTATCGATCGTTCAGATAGTTCATTGAGATAGTTCATTGAGATAGTTCATTGAGATAGTTCATTAACTTAGTTAATTGAGATAGTTCATTGAGATAGTTCATTAACTTAGTTCATTGAGATAGTTCATTGAGATAGTTCATTAACTTAGTTAATTGAGATAGTTCATTGAGATAGTTCATTAACTTAGTTAATTGAGATAGTTCATTGAGATAGTTCACTGAGATAGTTCATTGAGATAGTTCATTGACTTAGTTCATTGAGATAGGTCATTGACTTAGTTCATTGAGATAGTTCATTGAGATAGTTCATTGACTTAGTTAATTGAGATAGTTCATTAACTTAGTTATTTGAGATAGTTCATTGAGATAGTTTATTGAGATAGTTCATTGAGATAGTTTATTGACTTAGTTCATTGAGATAGTCCATTGAGATAGTTCATTGAGATAGTTCATTGAGATAGTTTATTGACTTAGTTCATTGAGATAGTTCATTGAGATAGTTTATTGACTTAGTTCATTGAGATAGTTCATTGAGATAATTCATTGAGATAGTTCATTGACTTAGTTCATTAAGACATTTCATTGACTTAGTTCATTGAGATAGTTCATTGGGATAGTTCATTGACTTACTTAATTGATATAGTTCATTGAATTAGTTCATTGAGATAGTTCATTGACTTAGTTCATTGAGATAGTTCATTGACTTAGTTCATTGAGATAGTTCATTGAGATAGTTCATTGACTTAGTTAATTGAGATAGGTCATTGAGATATTTCATTGAGATAGTTCATTGACGTAGTTCATTGAGATAGTTCATTGACTTAGTTCATTGATATAGTTCATTGAGATAGTTCATTGAGGTAGTTCATTGACTTAGTTCATTGAGATAGTTCATTGAGATAGCTCATTGAGATAGTTCATTAAGATAGTTCATTGAGATAGTTCATTGACTTAGTTCATTGAATTAGTTCATTGAGATAGTTCATTGAGATAGTTCATTTAGATAGTTCATTGAGATAGTTCATTGATATAGTTCATTGAGGTAGTTCATTGACTTAATTCATTGAGATAGTTCATTGAGATAGCTCATTGTGATAGTTCATTAAGATAGTTCATTGAGATAGTTCATTGACTTAGTTCATTGAGATAGTTCATTGAGATAGCTCATTGAGATAGTTCATTGAGATAGTTCATTGAAATAGTTCATTGAGATAGTTCATTGACTTAGTTCATTGAGATAGTTCATTGAAATAATTCATTGAGATAGTTCATTGACTTAGTTCATTGACTTAGTTCATTGAGATAGTTCATTGAGATAGTTCATTGAGATAATTTATTGCGATAGTTGATTGAGCTAGTTCATTGACTTAGTTCATTGAGATAGTTCATTGACTTAGTTAATTGAGATAGTTCATTGACTTAGTTCATTGAGATAGTTCATTGACTTAGTTCATTGAGATAGTTCATTGAAAAAATTCATTGAGATAGTTCATTGACTTAGTTCATTGAGATAATTCATTGCGATAGTTCATTGAGCTAGTTCATTGACTTAGTTCATTGAAATAGTTCATTGACTTAGTTCATTGAGATAGTTCATTGAGATAGTTCATTGACTTAGTTCATTGAGATAATTCATTGCGATAGTTCATTGAGCTAGTTCATTGGCTTAGTTCATTGAGATAGTTCATTGACTTAGTTAATTGAGATAGTTCATTGAGCTAGTTTATTGAGATAGTTCATTGGCTTAGTTCATTGAGATAGTTCATTGGCTTAGTTCATTGAGATAGTTCTTTGAGATAGTTCATTGATATAGCTCATTGAGATAGTTCATTGAGATAGCTCATTGAGATAGTTCATTGAGATAGCTCATTGAGATAGTTCATTGAGATAGTTCATTGAGATAGTTAATTGAGATAGTTCATTGAGATAGTTCATTGAGATAGTTTATTGAGATAGTTCATTGAGATAGTTCATTGAGATAGTTCATTGAGATAGCTCATTGAGATAGTTCATTGAGATAGTTCATTGAGATAGTTAATTGAGATAGTTCATTGAGATAGTTCATTGAGATAGTTCATTGAGATAGTTCATTGAGATAGTTCATTGAGATAGCTCATTGAGATAGCTCATTGAGATAGTTAATTGAGATAGTTCATTGAGATAGTTCATTGAGATAGTTCATTGACTTAGTTAATTGAGATTTCCTTTCCTTTCTTCATCGTTGCATCTACAGTTATTTCGTTTCTTCAGCATTATATCCACAGTACTTTCCTTGATACCCAGTGAAGATACAGCCCGCCAATAATCTATATTTCCTTTCCTGTCACAGAGAGTGTTCACATAATATCACACTTCACTCTTTTCTTTTATTCTTTTTTTTTTGGTTACCAATTCAGACAAATAGTTTAAACCTCAACACTTTTATCTATCAATTTTCTTGTCTTTCTTCCTTTCCTGGGACAGCTCCTAATTTTTTTTTTCCTTAATCGGGCTTTCTAAACACGTTTTCTTTTCTGGGATTGTAATTTTTTTTTAAAAATAGACACAAATACTATAGTCTTATTAGACGTCAGCCACAAAAATAAAACCCCTGTGAAGGTGATATGTTGTCCTCTAGAGAAACAAATGAAACAACTGAAATATATACAGATATTAAAAATAATATACATGTATATTTAAATACAGCTTTAATGTTTTGTAAGTTTAACGATGGACAAATATAAGTATATATCTCTCTCTCTATCTCTCTCTCTATCTCTTTATCTCTTTCTATCTCTCTCTCTATCTCTCTCTCTATCTCTATACCTCTCTCTATCTCTCTCTATCTCTCTCTATCTCTATATCTCTCTCTCTATCTCTCTCTCGATCTCTCTCTATCTCTCTCTATCTCTCTCTCTATCTCTCTCTATCTCTCTCTACCCCTCTATCTCTATCTCTATCTCTTTGTCTCTCTTCCTCTCTTAATATCTCTCTATCTCACTCTCTATATATATATATATATCTCTATCTCTCTCTATCTCTGTCTCTATCTCTCTCTATCTATATCTCTATTCTCTCTCTCTCTCTCTCTCTCTATATATATATATATATATATATATATATATATATATATATATCTGTCTTTCTCTATGTCTCTCTATGTCTCTCTATCTCTCTCTATCTCCCTCTTTATCTATCTCTCTCTATCTCTCTCTCACTCTATCTCTCTCTATCTCTCTCTCACTCTATCTCTCTCTATCTCTCTCTCACTCTATCTCTCTCTATCTCCCTCTTTATCTATCTCTCTCTATCTCTCTCTCACTCTATCTCTCTCTATCTCTATCTCTCTCTATCTCTCTCTTTATCTATCTCTCTCTATCTCTCTCTATCTCCCTCTTTATCTATCTCTCTCTATCTCTCTCTCACTCTATCTCTCTCTATCTCTCTCTATCTCCCTCTTTATCTATCTCACTCTATGTCTCTCTATCTCTCTCTATCTCTCTCTATCTCCCTCTTTATCTATCTCTCTCTATCTCTCTCTCACTCTATCTCTCTCTATCTCTCTCTCACTCTATCTCTCTCTATCTCCCTCTTTATCTATCTCTCTCTATCTCTCTCTCACTCTATCTCTCTCTATCTCTCTCTCACTCTATCTCTCTCTATCTCTCTCTCACTCTATCTCTCTCTATCTCTCTCACTCTATCTCTCTCTATCTCTCTCTCTCTCTCTCTCTCCACTTCCTCCTTCATTTTTTGGAGGTCGAGGAGGTACAAAGTTCTAGTTCTAGATTTGTGTGTAGCCTCGACCATTGTTGTTTTGTGCTGTAGAGTTTCTACAATGTTATCAGTGCATCTATCTGGGCACACTACGGGCTCTTCTTCCAGTGGATAAAGGTTGTTTATTTTACATGAAACAAACATTTCGTAATTTCCTTTTGCGATGTCTTTCGTTACTGTAAAATTGCTTTAATAAATTTTCAGTTTATTTTCTCTGCTGTATAATTTGCTGTCGCACTGCATAAATGTTTGCTCCTCTATTTATATCTAATTCTTTTATGGAAGAAGAGTGCTGGCTATTTGAGCCCTATGAACTCAAGATGCTGGGTTCGTTTCCTGAACTAGGTCGATCAACTTTAACAACTATATTAAACATGACTTAAGGTTAGGAAAGGTAATAGCAGATACGATAAGCACCGACGCTTCTCATATAAATAAAACAGTCCAATGAAAATTACCGCTACTTTTTCGACAAAATGTGTTTTAAGATAAGACAATCAGTTCAGAGCAACCAAAGACAGAGCAACCAAAGACAAAGCAACCAAAGATAGAGCAATGAAAGATAGAGCAACCAAAGACGGAGCAACCAAAGATAGAGCAACCAAAGACATGTCTACCAAAGACAGAGCAACCAGAGAGAGAGAGCATCCAAAGCCAGAACAACCAAAGACAGAGCAACCAAAGACAGAGAAACTAAAGACAGAGCAATCACAAATTTAAAATTATCAAAAAATGTTTCAAATTTACCAAAGAGAATCTTCTCAAATTAAAAAGCTTACTATTTTAAAATTAAAAACGAGAATGCTGTAAAATTACCAAATATAATTTTTTTTTTTAAATGACAGTAAGGAACAAAGTGAATAAATAAGAAACTAAAAACACACGTTTACCTCACATTACAGAGAATGTTGTTTCAGTGTCTAAACGAGTTATCAACTAGTAAATCCACGCCGCGCACACCGAGCGTCTTACTTATTATGTTTGGTATTTGTCAATTTCAATCAAAGCTCAGTCTTTGAGGCAATAAAGTCAAAGATTTCTGGCTCTAGATGGAGTTATTTATTTGTAAAGTGAATCTGATTAAGTCGAGCCAGCAAGAAATGTAACAATCTTTCCGACGTTTCTTGTGCCACATTTTCCACATTTTATTCAAATTGATAATTTAATGATGTTGTAGATTCGATTGAAGCGACGCCACACAATAATACAGTCAAGTAATAATGCTCCGCCTACATTTCTTCTGCATTTCTGTACACTAGGTTTGTTTATACATATAAACTGATAGGAAACTCTATATGTAAACAGGTGACAAATCTGATCATCAGAAGTGGATTCTGTCGAGTAGGTGTTTCGTCACATAAGCTCCAAGAAACACTACTTGGGTAGGGTGGGAGAAGAATAGATTTGCCTCTGTCTTTGTTATTAATAGGAAACTCTTTATACAGAGCTACGCGGCAGGAGCCAATCTGATCATCCGGAACAGACCCCCGGTCGAGCATGTGTATTGGGCCTTTAACTTCGTGACACTCTAAGAGAGGTGGACCCGCCTGGGTCATGACTTCCAGGCGTCGACCTCCTGCTGCATTGACTCGGAAGCTGACAATATATTCGACACAACATAACTACACTTACTCTACACAACACTTCCTGGTCGAATCTACTGCCCCTACAAGCGTGGTGTACTTACATGTCTTAGCTTTAACCCAGCACATTGATGTCCTTTTCGTGATAGCAGCAGTTCATATATACACTGGTATAAAGATGAATGATGAAAAACATGAGGATGGCACCCACACACACACACACTCGCACGCACGCACGCACACACACTAACACACAAACACACACACACACTAACACACATACAAAGATACACAACCATCTGTTACTACACAACACACGGCACTCTTTTGAATATTCGGACAACCACCTTTAATAAAATCGATTCTCTACGATTGCTCGTTAATTGTGCTCATTTCTGTAGAACAAAACGAAGAAACATAAATACAAAACATTGCAATTGGCAGTTAAAAATTTGTTGTTTAAGCTTTCCTGAAATAGAAATCATATAATTGTGAATTAGCTTGCAGCTAATGCCGTTCTATTTTTTTTTTATTTGTACATCATATCCGCTATAATCAAGTAAGATTGTTCAAGCTATAATAAACTTTACAAGCATTCAGGTTTCTTCCTTTTATCAACACGCTGCATTGTGAAAGTAAACTTCTAATATAGAGCATAATCTGATCGTTAGAAATGTATTATCTCCATGCTTTCTTTTTCCACCAAGTTATTTTTCCGTCTTTTATCTTTTTGTGTCTCGGAAAATTACGATATTCTCGTCATTAATGAGATTTAGATTGAGTGATATATTCCAGAAGGACTAGTCATTTAGTTCTGCATCATCCACTATTAGTACCTTCTTTATTATCAAGAAATTGCAAGATTAAGTCAATGTGCGTTATTAAAGTAGCGGAGATGGTCCGAATGGCCAACCAACAATTTGTTTTGGAGATGATTAACAGGAGACGCCTTATTGTGTGTGTGCGCATGTATATGTGTGTCCAGGAAATGTGGCGGCAAGAAAAGGAATTTGTCAGTTTCCTTTGTGTAATATTGAATGTATTGACACAACATAAGAAATGGATTTGTACAAACAAACATACACAATCATGGTAAAGACAGAAATATTTAAAAAAATACTAAATAATATAAGGAGAGAGAGAGAGAGAGAGAGAGAGAGAGAGAGAGAGTTACATGTAGGAAGGTTATAATAATACTGGAGAATATGCACGTAGTGAGCACATATGCAACATAACATAATAAAACATAACGGTTATATGATAAAATACTATGACATCAAATAGTATATAAAATAGCATAGTATAGTATAGCATAGTATAGCGTAGTGTAGTGTAATGTGGTGTAGTGTAGTGTAGTGTAGTGTAATGTGGTGTGGTGTGGTGTAATGTAGTGTAGTGTGGTGTGGTGTGGTGTAGTGTAGTGTAGTAAGGTACGGTACGGTACAGTATAGTGTAGTGTAGTAATGTACGGTACGGTACAGTGTAGTGTAGTGTTGTGTAGTGTAGTGTTGTGTGGTGTAGTGTAATGTAGTGCAGTGTAGTGCAGTGCAGTGCAGTGCAGTGTAGCGTAGCGTAGTGTAGTGTAGTGTAGTGTTGTGTAGTATAGTGTAGTGTAGTGTAGTGTAGTGTAGTGTAGTGTATTGTAGTGTTGTGTAGTGTATTGTAGTGTTGTGTAGTGTAGTGTTGTGTAGTGTGGTATGGTGTAATGCAGTCTAGTGTAGTGTAGTGTAGTGTAGTGTAGTGTAGTGTTGTGTGGTGTAGTGTGGTGTGGTGTAGTGCAGTGTGAAGAAGTGTAGTGTAGGGTAGTGTAGTGTAGTGTAGTGTAGTGTAGTGTAGTGTAGTGTAGTGTAGTGTAGTGTAGTGTAGTGTAGTGTAGTGTAGTGTAGTGTAGCATAGTGTAGTGTAGTGTAGTGTAGTGTAGTGTAGTGTAGTTTAGTAAGATACGGTACGGTACAGTGTAGTGTAGTGTAGTAAGGTACGGTACGGTACAGTGTAGTGTAGTATAATGTAACACGATACACTATGATATAATATGATAAGATATATCATACAAATGACACGACTTAACATAATATAACGTTATCAACATAATCACATGTTTTTTTTTTTTAACAGTGTCATTATCTTGCATATTATGACATGGAAAAATTGAGGGCCGAAGAGATAGAGGGAAGGAAAGAGAACATATATCAGACATCTTAAGAGAATGGCTTGGCAGAAGGTCAACAACAGAAATGATAAATAACTGTCGAGATCGAAAGTTGTGGAGAGACATGATCACCTACGCCAGCAGGCCCGGTACTTGATGATGATGATAAGTATGACATAAACATGACCAGTATCAAAACTAAGTGAAAACGATTAGCGGTTTATAATTGATTCCTTACTTTCTGTTCATTGAACCAAAACTTATATAAAACCGTCACCACCTTCCCGCTGTGACCTGGAAATAAACTAATTACGTCTGGCCTGTAGTGAAGGATAGATAATGCACGCTGGTAACAAAAAATTCCATACAGAAGTCAGATGTATTTTATCGTAAACCACAGATATCACTGCTTGTTGCAAACCCCACAGAATATTAATGGTATTTATTTCAAGAACGACGATGAAGCGGAGTAGCCGTAGGGCGAACACAAAATAAGAACGAATATGTTATATCTTCTGCATTTTCTTCTTTCCTTCCTCATCTGCCTTTCAGCGTCGAGGGGAGATATAATTTGCGGTCTTTTGCTCTTCTGTTCGCCTCTGCTACTGTTATGTTTCCTAGTGCTTCTAATATTCCATCGACCCATCTTTTTCGTGGTCGACCCTTGGGTCTGGTGTTCTCACAACGTTTGTTGAAGACTCGTTGTGTTGTGTTTTGTTCTTTCTGCTTTGTCACGTGGCCAAACCATTTTATCTGTTGTTTCCTTAGATATTCTATAAGTAAAGTAAAGTACCCCTGTCACGCCAAGTGGCGTATAGGGAAATATGGTGTTAGTGACCCTATATTTTACAGACCTTCAGCACATGATTTTTGGGGTAATGTGGTCGGTATTACGCCCGTGCTGCTTTACTTTCCCAGAAAAAAATTCGGTACCCATTTAAGGCTGGGTAAACCCGGAAGCCGTCAGTTGGGATCGAACCCTACCCCTTGTCCGTGGTAGTCCAGTTCACTAACCACTGAGCTATCGCGGCTCTTTATATATTCTATGGCGGGGGCTATTCCTAGCTTTTTTCACAGTTCTTCATTTCTAATCTTGTCTCTCAGACTGTTTCCTGTCGTTCGTCTAACACATTTCATCTATGTAGAGGTTATTTTTCTTATTGTTTTGCATCTAGGGTCCAGGTCTGGCATTGGTAGCACAACGTTGGGATGAAGATTGTATTGTAGAGTGCTCGTTTTGCCTCGAGAGTTATTTCCTTGTTGGACAATAGTGGTGATAACTGTCCGATGATTTGACAAGCTTTGTTGCATCTTGATTCTATCTCTGCTGATTGAGAATTATCGTTTGTCATTAGACTTCCTAGGTATTTGAATTCCTCTACTTGTTTTGGTTGTCTGCCTTCTATAATTATGTTGATGTTCTGTTTATTTCTGGCGACATTCATGACTTCTGTTTTGTTGGTGTTGATTTTCATGTTGTATTTTGTGCCTGAGATATTGAGTTTGTTTAAGTGTTCTTGTAGGTCTTCTATTGTTTCATGTATTAGTGCCTGGTCGTCTGCAAATAAAAGCTCGTTGATCTCCACTGTCTCTGATGGGTTGGCTAGCTTGCATATATAGTCCATGTATGTAATAAACAGTAGAGGGGATAGTACGCACCCCTGTCTTACACCTGATCTAACTTCAAAGTGGTATGTGTAGCCTGCTGCTGTTCTGACTCTGCAGCTGCTGTTGATGTAGAGACTCTTAATAAGGTTGGTTAGATGTTGACTTACTCCGTATGTTGTTAGTATCTCCCACAGCTGTTCTCTGTTTACTTTGTCTAATGCTTTTTCCAGGCCAATGAAGGCTATGTATAAGTTGTGATTGTGTTCTGTCGATTTTTCTGCAAGCTGTTTTAAATTGTTATATAGTTGAATTAATTAATAATTTGAAATGAAAACAGTGTTCTTGAAATATAATTAAAACATTACATAAGTTTGAATTAGATACACATCGGCCATGGATTGCTCATCGGGTGCAAGTAAATTAATTAGTGTTATTTAAATGCCTGAAATAATAACACGCAGAGGCTGGAGTTGAATAACAAAGAAGTCCCAAAACGTTAAACATTACATGGGATGAATGCGGTTATCAGCTCATAGTTGACTGCGACATGATCAATGAAGAAAAATAATTGAGATTATATTCCAACTTCCTCAACTAACCAGTCTGGCCCAGCAAGAACAAATCTAAAAATGAAGCCAACTCATAACTGATCAACAGAAAATAACTTTTAACAGCCCAAAAGGGCAGATATCACAGTTTGTAGTAAACCAAAACATGAGGCGTCTACGACCACCTAACGTCCATGTAAAGCAAACGATGAAAAGAAAAAGCCCGGACAGACAGAGACCTTCATCTTGAGCAACCATTTATTTGAAACAGCTTTCTCTCACACTAAGTCTTCAATAACCTGCACGTGTTAGTAATCACAGTCTACTAGGAAAACAGTCTTATACAGAGTATCGATTCTTTCATGTTGGCATCAGGTCGGTCGAGATTGAGATGCTAATCTCAAGAAATGTCCTGCACAGTCGACACTTAGGGGGAGCTAACATTATGCTGGCGATTGTAATCTTGGGAAAGAAAGGTTTCAGGCTGTTGTGTGGGATCTAGATCTAGGAAACCTTGGGATGGATGGTAGGAAACATGGAAGGTGGAAATATAGCTGTTCTATGAGACGTCACAAAATGGTTCCACCTTCATTGTTTTGTCCGCAACTGATCAACCACAAATGGTATCCACTTTCCTTGTTTTGTCCGCCACTGACCAATCACAAATGGTATCCACTTTCATTGTTTTGTCCGCCACTGACCAATCACAAATGGTATCCACTTTCATTGTTTTGTCCGCCACTGACCAATCACAAATGGTATCCACTTTCATTGTTTTGTCCGCCACTGACCAATCACAAATGGTATCCACTTTCATTGTTTTGTCCGCAACTGATCGACCACAAATGGTATCCACTTTCATTGTTTTGTCCGCGACTGACCAACCACAAATGGTATCCACTTTCATTGTTTTGTGCGCCACTGACCAACCACAAATGGTATCCACTTTCATTGTTTTGTGCGCCACTGACCAACCACAAATGTTATCCACTTTCATTGTTTTGTGCGCCACTGACCAACCACAAATGGTATCCACTTTCATTGTTTTGTGCGCCACTGACCAACCACAAATGGTATCCACTTTCATTGTTTTGTCCGCCACTGACCAACCACAAATGGTATCCACTTTCATTGTTTTGTCCGCCACTGACCAACCACAAATGGTATCCACTTTCATTGTTTTGTGCGCCACTGACCAATCATAACGGATATCGACTTTAATATTTTATCCGCCACTGACCAACCACAAATGGTATCCACTTTCATTGTTTTGTCCGCCACTGACCAACCACAAATGGTATCCACTTTCATTGTTTTGTCCGCCACTGACCAACCACAAATGGTATCCACTTTCATTGTTTTGTCCGCCACTGACCAACCACAAATGGTATCCACTTTCATTGTTTTTCCGCCACTGACCAACCACAAATGGTATCCACTTTCATTGTTTTGTGCGCCACTGACCAATCATAACGGATATCGACTTTAATATTTTATCCGCCACTGACCAACCACAACGGATATCGACTTTAATATTTTGTCCGCCACTGACCAATCATAACGGATATCGACTTTAATATTTTATCCGCCACTGACCAACCACAACGGATATCGACTTTAATATTTTGTCCGCCACTGACCAACCACAACGGATATCGACTTTAATATTTTGTCCGCCACTGACCAACCACAACGGATATCGACTTTAATATTTTGTCCGCCACTGAACAACCACAACGGATATCGACTTTAATATTTTGTCCGCCACTGACCAACCACAACGGATATCGACTTTAATATTTTATCCGCCACTGACCAACCACAACGGATATCGACTTTAATATTTTGTCCGCCACTGACCAACCATAAATGGTATCCACTTTCATTGTTTTGTCCGCCACTGACCAACCACAAATGGTATCCACTTTCATTGTTTTGTCCGCCACTGACCAACCACAAATGGTATCCACTTTCATTGTTTTGTCCGCCACTGACCAACCATAACATGTAACGACGTTCATTGTCTTCTCTACCACTAACCGAGGCAAAGAAAATAAGAGGAAGACAACGAAAAAGTAGAAGATGACGTTTCATTAAAAATTATCTTGGAAAGGAACAAAGATAACGTGTAACTGTTAACGACAAATTGTGAAAGGAATTTCTTCGTTAACAGCAATGTAGATAGACAGAGCAGTACTGTCAAAGCGAAGGTAAAGAATGCTGCAGTCTGAACAGGAGATGTTCATATAACCAGAGGTCACACGAGTGCAGACTAATATCATCGTTTCCTCTTTATTTGGATGTGATAATATTGGTATTACGGTCAAGCCTTCCTTCAGTATTTTCAATGCTGCTTGACATTCTGGCGTCCATCTAAAGTTGTTAAACTTTCTCGTTAGTGTAGTTAATGGCTCGGCAATGGCTGCGAAGCCTGGTATGAATCTCCTATAATATCCACACATCCCTAAGAAACTCCTCACTTCTCTCACCTTCGTGGGCGGCGTCATCTCTCTTATGGCTCGTATCTTATCACTATCTGGCATTATGCCCTTATTATTCACTGTGAACCCCAAATATTTCACCTCTGGTCGTAAGAACTGATTTTTGTTTAAATTTATCTTTATGTTATGTTGTCTGACCCTATTAAATACTTGTTGTATATGTTGTATGTGCTGTTGCTTGGTTCCCTTGATAAAAATGACGATATCGTCTATGTATACTTGCGCGAATGTATCGAGTCCTTGAAATGCTTGGCTCATCAACCTCGTGTACATGCTGGCGAAGTAAATGACAACTTTTGTATATAATAAATGACAGCGTCATTTACAATTATTGTACTGCCCAGATAATAAAGTTATTGTTCTTCAATTTCAGTCCGACTCCCAGCTAGAAATAAATGGGTACCGGATATATTAATTTGGAGAAGACATTTATAGCAAGGAAGATCAACATCTTAACCAAGTTGTTGTCCAGCATGTTAAAGTGTAAATATTAACTTCCCTGAGATTTTCTGGTTTACGAGACATCAATTGAATAAACTCATAATCTCATGAATACTCAAAAAGTATGTGGTTTCAAGACATCAATGAGACATTAAACATGAAAACAGAAACATGACAACAGAAGTGGGAGGTCTGGCATGATATAAAGATTCTTTCAGACGGGCTATGGTGAATGCAACGTTCTGTAAAGGAAATGTGACCTGGTGATGATGATGATGACGTATTAATAAAAACTACAGACTTAAGTATAAGTCTTGCCATTGTGATGTTGCTATATAGTAAATAATACTTGTGGTAATACTTTTCTATACCTTTTATTCGTAGTATCTCAGACATGAGCTTGAAAGAAAACATTTCAAAAGAACAGATAAGAGACGAATCAAAATAAAAATACATGTCGAACTTTAGAAGAAGATGGCATTGGAACTACATCATTCATGTGTTGAGAATGCATAAGGAAAGACTTCCCATTCCTGTGGAAATCATCTGGTAAAAGAAAACAAGGGAGACCCAGCGAATCGCTACGTAGAGCAATTACTGGCGAAGGCATATCCATGGGACGAAGAAACAACCAAAAACTACAAGAACTAGCAACAAATCGTCAATCGTGAAGAACAAGGCCTTCCGCCCTTGTGCCGTCTTCGTCCCGAGTGGATAGTGAATGAATGAAACATTTTTCATTGACTATGACCAGTGAGTGACGCCACATGCTAGGATGCATACCATCCTAAAGAAAACCTCTGGTAACAAATTTAAGAGACTGAGCGAACACTCAAGATGCTGATGTCGAAAACAAGATTTGAAAAAGTACATTTCCGTTGCAGAAATTTCAAGAAAAACCACAAGGTAAGAAGAAGAGTGGTACAAGCACTTAAAACGAATATTAGAGGGAAGAAAAGAATCAACTATGACTTGCTGTGTGTATGGCCATGTTCTTCGACAATAGGCACACATTTTGAGCAATATACACAGCACTACTTCCATATAAAAGTCTTTATACTCTCATCATCAAGTACCATGCCAGCAAGCGTAGGTGATCATGTTTCTCCACAACTTTCAATCCCTACAGTTATTTATCATTTCTGTTGTTGACCTTCTGCCAAACCATTCTCTTAAGCTGTTTGATAACTTTTCACTTTGCTTAACTCTATCTTTTTGTCCCTAAATTTTCCCAGTTATCACACTATATTTCAGCTGTGCCATTACCATTACATGGCCACAAAATGATGATTGTTTCTTCATAATATTAGAAATTAGCTTTCTTTTTGTGGTGATCTTTTTCAGAACGTTTTCATTACTCTTCTTAGCTGTCCATGGTATTCTCAACATTCTTCTGTAAAAACACATTGTTACAGCCTCCAGTGTTTGCATAGTTTGTTGCTCTATTTTCCATGATTCACATCCATATGTTAAGACTGGTTCTTCATAACAATTGAGAACTCTTTTTCTTGTTTGCGTTCTCAAAAATGGATCTGTACAGTATCTTCCACATTTTCTGGAAAGTTGACTTTTCCTGAGCTATTCTGCATCTGGCCTCTGTTGTACACTCTCTCATCTGAGGTTAACATTGTTCCGAGAGATTTAAATTCATTTACATCTTTTAATATTGTTCAACATGTATTTATTGTGCATTGTGGTGATGTATTTTTATAGGCAGCAGCCATTACGTCTGTTCTTTATGCTATTAAGCCTGAGTCCTTTATTTTTGCTTTCTTTCACTATAATGTCTAATATTTCTTGTAACTCATTTTCACTATTAGTGATTAAGACTGTATCATCTGTCATCATCATCATCATCATCATCATCATCATCATCATCATCATCATCATCATCATCATCGAGTGCCGTCTCCGCAACGAAGGTTAGTTACCATGGAGTGCCATTCTGCTCTGTTTCTTGCTTTGATGGGGCAGGTTGTCATAGGCTGATTTGTCCATCTTTTGATGTTACTCGTCCATGTTAGTCTTGGTCTGCCTCTGCCTGTTTTACCTTGTATTTTCCCCTCCAGGATTGCTTTTAGTAGGCTATTGTGTCTTTTAACATGGCCCAAAAATCGCATTTGTCTTGTTTGAATTGTGTTTAATAGTTCTCTTTTCATTTTTAGTTGTTTCAAGATTTCTTCGTTTGTTTTCTTTTCCTTCTATCCAATTCTACCTATTCTTCTATATATCCACATTTCAAAGGCTTCAATTCTCTGTTCTGTTTTCTGTCCAATGTCCATGTTTCTGCACCATATAGGAATATTGAGAAGATGTAACATTTTGCTATTCTTAGTTTTAGCCCAGGTGTTATTTGTCTTTATGTTAGTATGTTCTTCATGACATTAAAATTACTTTTTGTCATTCCTATTCTTTTGTTTATTTCAGTTGTACATTTTCCATCACTGGTTATAGTATGTCCAAGGTAGTTGTAGCTCTGAACTGTCTCCAGGTCTATTCCTTCAATTTTGATGTCCTTTTGTGGGTTTTGAGTATTTCCTTTGTTTATGATCATAGTTTTAATCTTTTTGATATTCATATCTAGTCCATATTTTTTGCTTATCATGTTTATTTCATTAAGTAATTGTTGTAGATCTTTAGGATTTTCTGCTAGTTGTACAGTATCATCAGCATATCTTAGGTTATTGATTATCTTTCCATTAATTTGTAGGCCTGGCATCTCTATGATGTTTTTAAAGATTTTCTGAGTGTATAGATTGAACAAGCTTGGTGATAGGATGCATCCTGTCTTACTCCTCTTTTTGTATCATCTGTACTTATTTATATTATGACCTCCAATTGTTATTCCAGACATGTCCATGATGGATCTTAAAATAATCTCACTATAAATGTTAAACAAATCTGGTGACAGCACAGAACCTTGCCTAACACCCTGTTTTATTTGTTGAAATATTTCCAATTGATTTCGAAGTTCTTTTGCCAGCTGTTTGTTGCCAGTAGATGTTCTTTATTATTCTTAGATCGTTGCAGTCAACGTTTATACCTTCTAAAATTTTGATTTTTTTCTTAGTGCTTAACTTTGACATATGCTTGGTCATAATCTGTGAAACATAATTATACATTTGTTTTCACCTATATAGCTCTTTCTACTACTTTATACACTATCTCTCTCAATTATTTCTTCTTCATATCACATTCCCATTTATTTGTACAGTACGTATTTTACTTATTTATACTGTACTTATATTTCATTTTTTTAAATATTGTATCTCTCTATCTCATTTACTTATACTTTATTCCTCACTCTCCTTTAATTATACTGTACCCCTCTAGGCCACTTATATAGTGACATGTTGCCTTTGACATGCATATTTTTCCACCTTTACCCTGGAAACGTAACAACCCTTTCCTGTAATGATGGATTTATTTCTTCAGAGACTGTAACTCTACTACCCCATCATCTTTCTGTTATATATATATATATATATATATATATATATATATATATATATATATATATATATATATATACATATATATGTATGTATATGTGTGTGTGTGTACTTGTGCTTGTGTGTCCGTGCGTGCGTGTAATTGTTTTTTTTCCACTTTGTAGCGTTTGTTATGCATTTTCTCGAAGTTGATTTTATACGGCAAAATAATTATGGTTAAATGAAAGAAATTATATTATGCTATGCGGGATTGATAAATGAAAATATTGTGATACAAAAAAACCGAGAAAAAAATATAAAAATGGCTAATAAAACCAATGTTATTATATTTAAAAAAAATATTTCTGAGGATATCATAATTGGAGCTGGTTTATAAATTCAATGGAAACTTGAAACAAATTAAATTCATATATCAATTATGGTAAAAGTTGTGCACATGTTTTACAGAAAATATGCATATTGTCAATTAAAGTAAATGGAAGCGAAGGCGCGCCTACCAGCACCAGAGCTGGAAGTTGTCAGCGACCCACAGCTGATGGCTTGCGCCAGGATCGGTGAACCAAAACCATCCAGACCCTGCTCCACCTCTCCGCGGTGCCTCCAGTAACAGACTAACCTGTCTAGTCTGGCCAAGAGTGCAGGGATCGAAGAGGGAAGATAACCCGGTACTCAAAAATTTCGTGCTGAAGTTGGATGTGTTGGGCCGAAAGGTGTAAATATAACAGTTATACTGCAAACCACAACACAACGCAAACACGTCCACTACGTCTTTGTAAGGGCGGATGATGAAGAGGAATATTCTAGTCTACTACGATACTCTAGAATACTTTAGTAATCGGGCAAACGCAACCAACCAACCAATCAACCAACCAACCAATCAACCAACCAACCAACCAACCAACCAACCAATCAACCAACCAACCAACCAACCAATCGACCAATTAAAGTAAATTTATTATTAGATTCATGTGACATGATGAAGTAGCTGAACTTGTAAAAATTTCTCATTTATGATCTCCTCGTTCTTCTGTTAAAGTAAGCTAGCCACTACATATGAAATGCCATCTATAATAATGAAATAATTCTGTTTCACATATTATATTATCTCTATTAAAACGAATTCATTTTAACAAAGTAATCTCCCAATCCTAAAAATGATTTTTTAAAAAATAAATAATTTTTTTTCTCGAAATATAATTCCATTTGTATTAAATGGAAAATAAAATTTTCCAGTATTTCATTTATTTATTTCTTCAATAACTATGAGCTCCTTATAATACAATAATCTAATTCCTCAATAATTATGAAAAATCTAATTCCTCAATAACTATGAACTCCTTGTAATACAATAATCTAATTCCTCAATAACTATGAACTCCTTGTAATACAATAATCTAATTCCTCAATAACTATGAACTCCTTGTAATACAATAATCTAATTCCTCAATAACTATGAGCTCCTTGTAATACATTAATCTAATTCCTCAATAACTATGAACTCCTTGTAATACAATAATCTAATTCCTCAATAACTATGAACTCCTTGTAATACAATAATCTAATTCCTCAATAACTATGAACTCCTTGTAATACATTAATCTAATTCCTCAATAACTATGAACTCCTTGTAATACATTAATCTAATTCCTCAATAACTATGAGCTCCTTGTAATACAATAATCTAATTCCTCAATAACTATGAACTCCTTGTAATACAATAATCGAATTCCTCAATAACTATGAACTCCTTGTAATACATTAATCTAATTCCTCAATAACTATGAACTCCTTGTAATACAATAATCTAATTCCTCAATAACTATGAGCTCCTATTAATATAACAAGCGAATTTATCAATAAATATGACTATTTTCCAAAACAGAAAATGATAAATATTTCTTCCAGAAAAATTAATTTCTCTTTTTGACCACCAAAAGACAACCACATTCAAGTTATGCATACAAAAGGAATCGTGGGAAATAAAGAGAACTACAAAATGAATGCTTGTGAAGAACTACATCACATACTCCAATATGCATTGCAGTCATTCATTCCAATAATTTATCAGTCTCGTATAGAACTATTTATTATACTCTAATTTTTATCGCTGTCATTTATTTCAATAATTTATCAGTCTCGTTGTATAGAACTATTTATTATACTCTAATTTTTATCGCTGTCATTTATTTCAATAATTTATCATTCTCGCTTGTATAGAACTATTTCATATACTCCCATATTTATCGCTGTCATTCATTTCTATTTAAAATCATTTATCATTCTCATCTGGAATACATTTTTCCTATTTCCTTTTCACTTTTGTATTCTTCTTCATAAATGGAGTCTTGATTACTTTTATCTCTTTCGGATGCATTTTCAACTCTATCTTCTTTACTTTCTTCGCCTAATTCTCTACAAATTCGTTCCCTTCCTCTTCTTTTACTAATTCTGACATGTCATTTGACTTTTTTCCCTCTCCTTTCCGCCTTCTGCTCAGTTTTGCGTTTCCACCTTGTTTTCTGCCTTTTCATTCACTTCTGTTAATTCTTCTTTTACTTTTAAATCTCCGGTGCATAAAGGAACTAAATTACCAACATTTTCTTCCATCAATTTCTCTTCTTTCTTCTCTTCTCTGCAGCACTGCCTATCCTTTCTTTATATCTTTATTTTTCTTTTTCTTTCTTTCTATCTTTCTTTCTGTAAATTCGTCGTATTCTACAACATCTCATTCTGTAACGTCTTATAAATTTACACGAAACTAATCACATATTGGAGCCGCGATAACTCAGTGGTTAGTGAACTGGACTACAAAGGACAAGAGGTAGGGTTCGACCCTACCGACGGCTTCCGACGGCTTCCGACGGCTTTACCCAGCCTTAAAATGGGTACCGGATTTTTTTCTGGGAAAGTAAAGCAGCACGGGCGTAATACCGACCACATTACCCCAAAAATCATGTGCTGAAGGTCTGTAAAATATAGGGTCACTAACACCATATTTCCCTATACGCCACTTGGCGTGACGGGGGTACTTTACTTTTTTTATTACTTTTAATCACATATTATTTTTAATCTCCTCTCATTAGGGGTTGTATGTTTAGTAGGCTTTCGTCTTTATCTCTTCAACCTTTACTCATCTTTCATACAACAATAAGTATCAAAAAGTAACGGATGCCATATTTGCCTTCTTCTTTCTGCTAATACGGGATCTTAACAAGAATATCTTCCAGATGTTCTTAACTACACCCCTGTCCTTGAACTGTGAGCTCATGTCCCACCCGCCCCTAGTCAGCTCCAAAAGCAAGAAACGTAACTGCTGTGTCACACCAGCACACGTAACCGAGCACACACTTCAGCAAAGAAAGAATGCGCAAAAATTGCGCGTAACAATAACCATGACAACTGGAAATACCCATTGCAGACAACTCTGGCAAGAGATGTATATCTATTGTTAGGTATTATTTAGTTAACCCTTGCCAATCCAATGATTTAATTATTTCAATGGTATACAAACACAAATTGTTAGTCTTTAAAACATAAAAAAATAAACAGTTAATTCAATAAACAACCATAAAATATGACATCTTCGTCAAGTAAGTAGCTGTTATATCTTCTCAACATTCCTGTGTGGTTCAGAAACAGGGACATTAGACAAGAAAACAGAACAGAAAAGTGAAGCCTTTGAAATGTGGATTTACAGAAAAATAGGAAGGAATTGAATGGAAGGAAAAGAAAACAGAAACGATGAAGTTTTAAAACAACTAAAAAGGAAAAGAGAACTACTAAATACAATTCAAACACGACAAATGAGATTTTTTTAGACACGTTATATGACACAGTAGCCTACTAAAAGTTATTTTTGAACCGGAAACACAAGGTAAAAGAGGCAGAGGCAGACCAAGACTAACATGGACGAATAACATCAAAAGATGGGCGAGTCGGCCTATGACAACCTGCACTATCAAAGCAAACAACACAGTGGAATGGTGCTCCATGATAGCCAACATTCGATGCGGAGACAGCAGTCAATGATGATAATGATGATGATGGTGAAGATGATGATGATGATGACGATGATGATGATGATGATGAAGATATGCTTAATAATGTTTTTTTCTTAGTGCACACCTTGATAAATAAATACCCGCTTGTAAATAGTTGAACAGCAACTCACAAAAATAGTCATTGGACCAAACATCAGACTGGTCATTCCTTCTTTCATGGCCAGCTGGTCCTAAAGAGTACGTACATTAACGCTGATTCTCTCTGTCTTTCATTTGTGCATGCTGACTTTGATTTGTTCATATTTTACTCTTAACCACGGCTCCACTGATTAACTCGTTAGTGACACCTTTTTCTTTCTATAGATGACGTTCAGGTAAAGATAAAGTACGAGTCTTGAATCCGTGTCTTAGAACGCGAGTTTTCACCCATATTGACTCGGCCGCCTATCCAGAAGTGCTCAGAGACTTCTGAACAGTGTCGCTTCAAGCATCGAAACTCACGATACGAGGCAGCATTCCTTACCATTCCCGGAGTATTACTACCTGGTACCCATTTCTGCCAGCGGCTGGGTCGACCGCGAGTGTATTTTTATTTCCAACCATGAGTACAATTCACACTGCTTCCTGCGGGATCGATAACGTACGCCACCACAACTGTGATGTTCTTTTGTATTTTATGATTGTTTTAAAATTTATTTAACTAAGACAGGGGTGAAAATAGATTTATTTAACTAGAACAATGGGTGAAAATAGGTTTATTTAACAAGGGCAGGGGGTGAATATAGGTTTATTTTACTATGACGTGTGATGAAAATAGGTTTATTTAACTAAGACAGGAGTGAAAAAGGATTTATTTAACTGAGACAGGGGGTGAAAATAGGTTTATTTAACTAGGACAGGGGGTGAAAATAAGTTTATCTAACTAAGACAGGGGGTGAAAATAGGTTTATTTAACTAAGACAAGGGGTGAAAATAGGTTTATTTAACAAGGACAGGGTGTGAAAATAAGTTTATCTAACTAAGACAGGGGGTGAAAATAGGTTTATTTAACTAAGACAAGGGGTGAAAATAGGTTTATTTAACTAGGACAGAAGGTGTATGTGTACACTGCGACTGTTAGAAGTTATTTATGTAACTAAGAGACCAATAGAAATCAAGTTTATGTAATGTGTTACATTTATGTAGTGGAGTGTTTGAAATTAAATTAATGTAATTTGTAGCTTATTGAACAGTGAAGGTGGGGTTTAAGGATAAAAGAGGGAGTGGGGATAATTTTAAGTGTCCGAAGGTGCATTGAAAATACGTTAAACCAAGGAGACTGTAAGGTTGTGAGTATTATTGCAATGAAGATGAGTTTCTGGAAAAAAAGTAATGAGGATGTTTTTTTATTAATTAAAAAGTAGCTATAATGAGAACATATTATTAATAAGAAAGTAGCTATATAGGGTGATTTTCTGGGGAACAATAAAAGGGAACAAAATAGATAAGGGTGATGCTATTTTTAGTCAGGAAGTAGCAGTAATGATGATATTTTTCATAATCAGAAAGTATCAGTAATGAAGATATTTATTAGTCAGAAAGTAGCAGTAATGCGGAAGTTTTTTTAAGACACAAAGTAGCAGTATTGTGGATGTTTTATTTGTCAAAATGAGGATGTTTTTATTAGTCAGAGAGTAACACCAGTGTGAGAATGACTTTCTGGGGGAAAAGAGGCAAGGATGATGCCATTTATTTTACACAGAAAGTGGCAATAATTAGCATTTTTTATTAGTTAAAAAAAGCAGGGAGGATGACTTTCTGACAAAAAATAGGCAATGATGTTATTTTTGGTCAGAAAGTAGCAGTAAGGAGAATGTTTTTATTAGTCAAAAAGTAGTAGTGAGGATGACTTTTTAGGAAAAAGTAGGTAAAGATGATGTTGTTTATAGTCAGAAAGTAGTAGTGAAGATGACTTTATGAACGAAAATAGGTGATGATATATGATGATAATGAGGGTTTTTAATATATCAGATTGCAGCAGTGATGACTGACCTTCTTCTGAAGCTACAAAAGAAGTAAAGGCATCAAGATGCATAGAGATGCGAAGCTGCTGTAAAGCTAATGATAATAGCAATTCTAAGAAAAAAAAAGAAAAAAAGTGGTATGGTGACAGCTCTACGTGGTAATGGAGAAAACAAAAATCGACGTTACTGCCAAGTAGGCCTTCTGCTGGAACAACAAATAACAACACACACAAAATATATATAAGGATATGTAAACAAATCCAACTACATGGCGATTATATAGTTAGATACTCAAGAAAGGAAATAACAAATGTTCACTTCCCTGTGTTCCAGAGCGTGGTCAACCACCGAATGGACTAAAATGGGAGGGCGGGATGACCAACTATGTATCACACTGACCAGGCAGTCAGGCGAGAAGATGGAAAGGAAGGGTTCTAAAAATATGCGAAGTTGGGTACAAGATGTGTATAAACTGTGCATATCTAACTCTGTGTGTGCACACCAAACAGATGTGTACAAAACATGTGTATATAACAATACCAACATAAATCTGTGTTTATATTGCCATAAAGCCCACAAAAGAAAACACAAAGGTGCCCAAATATGCCAACACACATGCAGACAAATATATCTGCATGCATAGGTTCGGTAGCGCATGGGGGTAAGAAATGTGTAGTAGGTGTCCTATGTGTATGAGAGCGATATGTTCATACCTTGGGGGGACAGCGAACCCAACTGGGCAATGAGGCGATTCTCAAAGGCGAACCGGCTGCGATTGCTGGAGTGACACGAGACAACACCAGTGACTTGCATTTTATGTTTACCACTAAGGCCAGGGGAGTTGAAATGTGCAGACACCGGGCTGCCAGTCTCTTGTGAGCATCACGAAGATGCTCACAAAATCTGACACTCAAGCGTCGTCCAGACTCACCCACATACATCATCTGGCAATGCTTACATATTATGGCGTAGATGATATTCCGTGACACACAAGTAAACCCCTCCTTGATGACGAATCGCCTATTAGGGAACAAGACGGAATCGGTGCAGAGCACGTAGTTACAATTTTTTCATGTTCGACATCCACAACGAACAGTACCAATGTGTTTGTGGTTTGAGCGGGGGAGGTGGCTCGTGACAAGAATGTCTCTCAGACTCCTGTCGCGTTTGAAGGCTACCAAAGGAGGATCACTGAAAAGTAGGCGGGTAGAGGGATATGAGTAGAGAATGGAGCGGTACAGGTTAAGGATCCTCACCGCAGCCAAGTTGTGAGGGTGGTAGGTGAGGGTAAATATGGTCCTATCGGAGGAACGGCGGGTGGATGGGGTGAGTGCGACAGACTGGAAATATAGAGCTCGCTGGAAGGCAGATTGGAGAACCGAATCAGGATAGAGACGACGCCTAAAGAAACTTAACATCAGGTGCGACTGTTGGAGAAAATCTTGATCATCCTGGCAGATACGACGAAGTCGTAATAATTGAGAATACGGAATGGAATCTCTGCAGTGAGATGGATGAGACGAGTTGTAGAGAAGATAACAGTGGGCGTCTGTGGGTTTGTAGAAGATGTATGAAGCTGCGAAGGATACGTATGAAACTACGGAAGCCGTTATGTGCTTACAAATGTATAGAAGCTGTGAGGATGTATTCATTTAAGGAAGGGTGCATGGAGAATGTAATCCTGGAAAAATGGGCCACGACATCAAGAGAATATAAAGTAAAGTAACGAATTGTCAATACTTTAGGAACCACTGGTAGACGTGACGATCAGCGAGACGAAAACTTGTAAAATAAGATTTGTAATGATTGGTTGGCCACTCAACTTCTCATGTTGCCATTGGTGTAATAATGTCACTCAATCCGTACAGTAATTTCGCTCTGATCGCAGAAAGCTAACAATCAAATATTATCTTCGCCCATTTTATATGGAGAGAAATTATAAAGTGAATACCGTTACACGAAACTTTTATTAAACAAGAGAAAGTCACACAAGAAAACAACAATAAATAAATAACTATTTATTTTGGGGAAATCCCGAAGGGAGACGAATATAAATGATACTGACAGAAAATATTTGGCAAGTATTCGGGAAAATACGCAATGAACAAAACAAAGAAGACGGTAAACAATAATAATAACAATAATAATACCAATACATTTATTATTAAAAATAATACGTTTCTCCTTAGCATTGCTCTAATGTGGAAGTTGGTTGGGGAAATTATATTTCTCTTGGGTACAACATAGTTTCCTTTCGGTTACTCCTTCCCTTTTGCATAGCCTTCTCTACTGCCCATGTTTGGGCTCTTTAGTCTATCTACTAAACCATGCTATTAATAGTTCTTCCCCACTAGTCCCCATTGAGACACTTCGGTGTTCTCCTATTCCCCTTTATTCTTTGCTACTTACCCCTCATATGTTTTTATTGTACCCCACTCTCTGACATCTCACTCTTTCCACCATTTGAGTACCTGTTATTCTACTGTTCTATTATTTCTCCTTTGTGTTTGCACACTGACCCCGGTGTGAACTCCTCTGGTTATGTGTGCGTTATGCGCACATTTCTACACATAAATGATTGTCCCTGTATGGATGTGCACATGCATGTATGTGTTCATATGTATGGGTATTGGTATAGGTATATATGCATGTATGTGTGTGCTTGTTTGTATGCATATATATATCCGGTTGTTTCCAAAATGGAGGAATTATTTTTCCCCGGCTTGGTATTGAACCGTTGATCAGAGGTTTAACAAGCCGCTATCGTAAAAACGATGTTGTTAATGAAACGTAGACCTGATACAGAATGTGTAAATTAGCAGTAGATAATAGTGATAGTTTTTTCGGCCCCAAAACAACAACAAAAATAGGATTCTGGAATGTGCGAACAATGGCCGCTCCGACGAAACATGCACAGGTCGCGAGCGAGATGGACAGATACGATCTAGATATTTTAGGATTAAGCGAAATGCGCTGGCTTGGAACAGGTAGGAGATCTATTGATAATAAAATAGTAGTTTTTTCTGGAAGGGAAGATGGAAAACACCGTGAAGGAGTAGGCATAATGATGACAGACAAAGCTGCAAGAAGTTTATTAGAATGGGAACCGGTAAACAGCCGTCTGATACGAACACGATACAAAACAAAACATGGAAGACTTTCAATTATTCAATGTTATGCGCCTACTAACGAAGCTGATGATGAAGTTAAGGACGATTTTTATAACCAACTGCAACAACTTATAAACAAAATACCAAAACACGATCTTTTAATTGTTATGGGAGACTTCAACGCCAAAGTAGGACAAGATAACGCAGGAGTGGAACATGTGATGGGGAGAGAAGGCTGTAATACAACAAGTCAGAATGGAGAAAGATTAATAGAATTATGTTTAATAGAAAATTTAGTTATAGGTGGGACATTGTTTCCACACAAAAATATTCACAAAACAACATGGATATCTCCTGATGATAGAACCTCAAATCAAATTGACCACCTATGTATTAAACAACAATTCAGATCATCATTAATAGATGTAAGAGCTTACAGAGGTGCTGATGTTAATAGTGACCACAACTTGTGCATTGGGAAAATAAGATTAAAATTTAGAAACCAACAGAAGAGGTCAATTACACATAAAATTGATAGTCATAAACTGAAAGATGAAGCCATAAAGGAAAAGTTTAACATAGAGCTAAGTAATTGTTATTCAGCACTCGGTGAAATAGACTTAGATATCAATGAAATGTGGGACTCACAGAGCAAAATACTAATGACAGCAGCAGAAGCAAGTGCCGGACTGAAGAAAATGGAAAAACGAGCTTGGATCTCAGACACCACATGGAAATACATCAAAGAAAGAAGAGAAGCAAAGAGAGCCGTGACTAATGTAAAGACAGATCTTGGAAAGGTTCTGGCAAAAGCAACATACAAAGAATTAGACAACAAAGTGAAAAGTTCGGCAAGAAGAGATACAAGAGCTTATATAGACAACTTGGCAGAGAAAGCAGAGACAGCTGCAATTACAGGAGACAGCAGAACTCTCTATACTGTACAAAAGATGCTGACAAACACCTATACATCCAGTGGAACACCAATTCTAGACAAATCTGGATTAATGCTAACAACAAGCGCAGACATAAAAGCCCGTTGGGCGGAACACTTCAAAGAAATTCTTAACCGTCCACTACCTCACAGTTTAATAGATTTTGAAGCTGAAACACCAGCAGCAGAATTAGATGTAAATTTAGATGACTTCACCTTGAGTGAAATAGAAACCACCTTAAAGCTAATGACCAATAACAAGGCTGCTGGAGAGGATAAGTTAACAGCTGAGATCCTCAAGGCAATTGATAGCCATAATTTAATACATCTCCAAAAAATGTTCAACATCATTTGGAAAACAGAGAAGACGCCTCATAAATGGAAAAAAGGAATCATTGTTAAGATCCCAAAAAAGGGCAATCTTAGAGATTGTAACAACTGGAGAGGCGTGACACTTTTGTCAGTTGCCTCAAAGTTATTCTGTAAAATCATCCTAAATAGAATAAAGGATTCAATAGATACAGTAATGCGTGAAGAACAGGCTGGGTTTAGAAAAGGGAGAAGCTGTCTTGACCACATTTTCACTCTACGACTTATATTGGAGGAACACATTGAAAAGCAAAAACCTTTTGTACTTAACTTCATCGACTTCAAAAAAGCATTTGATAGTATTCATAGAGATTCTTTGTGGAAAATTCTGAAGCAATATGGTTTACCATCAAAAATCATAAATATTATCAAAGACATGTATGATGGTTACACATGTGCAGTTCGAACAGAGGAAGGACTGAGCGAATGTTTCCCAATAGAAACTGGGGTTAAACAAGGATGTATTTTATCGCCCTTGTTATTTGGAATTGTTATGGACTTCATAATGAAGAAATGCTGCACTGGTAATAAAGGCATCGAATGGATACAAGGAGACCATTTGGAGGACCTCGACTTTGCTGATGACATAGTTCTCATCAGCAGTCAGATAAAAACGATGCAGGAAAACACAAATGAACTATCATCAATAGCCAGCAAAATTGGGCTTGAGGTCAATCATGAAAAGACTAAAGTCATGAAAAGTTTAATTCCAACAAGTGACAAAATATACATGGAAAACAAACCAGTAGAAGAGATCGATCACTTTATCTATCTTGGAAGTCACATTGATCGAGAAGGGGATACGAGCAAAGAAATTAGAATCAGACTGGCTAAAGCAGCAATGTCTTTCAGAAGCCTTGAAAAGTTGTGGAAATCAAAACTCATTAGCACAAACACAAAACTTAGGCTATTCAAATCAAATGTACTATCAACCCTTACGTATGCGTGTGAAAGCTGGAAAACAACAAGAGATATAGAAACAAAGTTGAACGCATTCGAAAATAAATGTCTAAGGAAAATACTTGGTATAGAATGGAACGAATTCAAAACAAACGAGGAAATTAGAGAAATCGCCAATCAACCACTAATATCTTCAGTAATAAAGAAAAGACGATGGTCATACGTTGGACATGTGATGAGAAGAGATAATAATCGAATAGCAAAGCAAGCCCTCATATGGGAAACAACAGGTAAAAGAAAAAGAGGAAGACCCAGGGAGACACTGAGAAGAACATTGATGAGAGAGGCAAGAGCAGCAGGAATCGGCTCCCTCAATGAGATAGAACTGCTTGCACAGAACAGAGACAGATGGCGAGATTTAATAAAATATCTTTAAAAGAAAACTGCTAGAACAAAAATTCATATAGGAGAAGGTGTATCTTGGTCTACGCCCTATGGGCCGGTTACGGCTCGAAAGGTCAATATATATATATATATATATATATATATATATATATATATGTATGTTGATATATATACATATGTGCATGTCTGTTTGTACTTGTGCATATATATACACGCATCTGCGTGTGTGTATACATGTATTTATGGGCCCCTAGATATTTTCAGACATTGTCAGTGTCTTTGTAGTCGAGGTAACCCAGACAGCGTTCCCCCCACTCATGTATTTTTAGAACCTTTCACCTGACCAGAGGGTATAATTACAGCTACACCCGGGACCATTCCTTTTCCATTCTGACCACGGTCCACGACACAGGGAAGTCATTTTTCTTTTCTTTAACCAATTTCGATTATTTTGTTTTGGTTGTTTCGTTAATAGTTAGCTATGTAAGATTAGTTTTATTTACTTATATATCTGTGTGTGCGTGTTGTTTGTTTGTTCCTGCTGACGGCCTTTTGAGCCGAATCGTCGTTCAAATCTGTGTCGTCTACCAATCACGTAAAGCTTTTACCATACCATTTTTTCTATTTTCTTCAATTTTCCCTCACATTCAGCTTTACTGCAGCTTCGCATTTTTATGCATTCATTTGCATTTCTTTGCCTTAACCCCTCACTAGTACAAAAATTGGTGAGTACAGCCGAATGTTATCTTCCCTGGTGCTATTCCATCACCCCGAAAAAAAGGTCAGGTATCACTTTAGCTCAAAGAGGTCAGCACAAAAAGGGAGCTCTTAAGAAACCTCAGAAAGAAACAGTCAACATTTATCGGACACATCGTGAGAAGAGGAACATTGGAATACTTGGTTACAACTGGCAAAATAAAAGGAAAGAGAGATCGCGGACGACAAAGAGAGAAAATACTGGATAACTTGGTGTCATGGCATGGAAAACGGTCAACAACAGAATTTCTACGATGCACTGTAGATAGAAGATTGTGGAAGGACATGATCGCCTACGCCAACCACATGACGTTGATGACCACTTTAGCTACATCGACTTGAGAACGTTGTATGAATTTTTTTATTTCCTGCTTTTATAAACGAGCCACTTAGGCTTTGTTAATATTTTATCCCAAAATGCAATGTGCTACCAACATTTGGCACAATTTGTTAGTGGCAAGAAACTGCGTCCAAGGATATTGGTTCAAAGTTTGGTCTTCCTGTAGATAAGCAGCACAAATATAAAATATATGAGATATTAAGTAATATGCGGGTCCGCAAGTCGAACTTCCAGAAAGCAATGTAAAATAAACACAAAATGGTATTAAACAGCTAAACAAATACAGAGAGGAGACAAGCTTCGACTTTTCGACAAAAGCCGCCATCAGGTAGCAAAAAAAAAAAAAAAAAATTACAAAGATCAACAAATACTAATCTAATGTGACCAACAACAACGGAAATTTTGACCACCGTTTCTTTTCGCCATTTTTCGCCAGTGTTTGAATTTATTGTTCACATTTCTTGTTTACTTCAGAATAGTATTTGTAGATTGTGAATACCGTTATGGGGGATTACAATTTTTTTAATGAAACTTGTGGTGAGTCAGGAATCAACAAGGTAGAATAATACAAATTTAGTAAGAAACTTGTGGTGAGTCGTGAATCAACATGGTAGAATAATACAAATTTAGTAAGAAACTTGTGGTGAGTCGTGAATCAACATGGTAGAATAATATAAATTTAGTAATAAACTTGTGGTGAGTCGTGAATCAACATAGTAGAATAATACAAATTTAGTAAGAAACTTGTGGTGAGTCGTGAATCAACATGGTAGAATAATACAAATTTAGTAAGAAACTTGTGGTGAGTCGTGAATCAACATAGTAGAATAATACAAATTTAGTAAGAAACTTGTGGTGAGTCGTGAATCAACATGGTAGAATAATACAAATTTAGTAAGAAACTTGTGGTGAGTCGTGAATCAACATGGTAGAATAATACAAATTTAGTAAGAAACTTGTGGTGAGTCGTGAACTAAATGGACAGAGCCTCAGCACCCCCAAACAACATCCCTCGATAGTGTGTGTAAAAGACGAAAGGTCCAACGGCTTTTTGAACGCCGAGTATTTTTCTCACGACCACATTACACCATTTTTCATCAATTTGCTATGCATTTCTACCAGTACACTGATATAAAATAGAAATATAAAACGATTAATTACAGAAGTAATCAAGTTTCAAAACTCAACAACCCCTTACAAGATAAAAAAATCAATTTTCAGCGGCACATAACAAATATTGATGGATTACATGTTATTTCCGCTTCCACTTAAACATTCTGGAGAGATTTTTTTCTTCTCCTTTAATATTAGTAGAAAACTCAACAGAATTTACGGGGAGGCTGAACTGAGAGAAATGACAAATCGTTTGCAAGATTCATACTTGTCACGACAAACATTTCTTGGGAAGTTCGATTCATTTTTTTTTTACATGTAAGAATAGAAATAAAATTAGAGATAGCGAAACGTGAAAAACTATATAGCATTTTTAAAAAAAAACATCACCGCAATGCACAATAAAGACAAGTAGAAAATAATGAATTTCAATTTCTGGGAACAATGTTAAAATCAGATGGTAGATGTTCAACAGAGGTAAGATTCAGAAAATCCCAGGCAAAAAAGCAGTTTTCCATAAATGAGAAAGATATTGTGCAATCCATTTTTGGCAATAGAAACAAGAAAATGAGTTCTTAAATGTTATGTCGAGCCAGCCTTAACATATGGATGTAAATCATAGACAATGTGACAACATATAAAAAAATCACTGGTGGCTGTAGAAATGTGGTTCTAAAGATGGATGTTGAGAATATAATGGACAGCTAAAAAGAGTAATGAAAAAGTTCTGAAAGAGGCCAAAGCAAAGAAAGAGCTAATTTGCAATATTAGAAAGAAACAATCATAATTCTTTGGCCAAGTAATGAGAAGGGAACAACTGGATTATATTGTAATAACTGGCAAAATTGAGGGACGAAGAGATAGAGGGAAGCAAAGAGAAAAGATACCAGACAGCTTGAAAGAATGACTTAGCAGAAGGTCAACAACAGAAATAATAAATAAAAGCAGGGATTGAGAGTTATGGAGAAAAATGATCATCTACGCCAGCAGGCATGGTACTTGATGATGATGGCTCTTTTGTTATTGCCTTCTTACTGTATTTTTACAATAACACTGTTTTTATTGTTTTAAGTCAATCTGAACTCATTCGCAAGATACACACTGCCACAGATACACGGAATCAGTATTAACCGTGAACACATTTTTGCTGGCATAGTGATTTGCAGCTGTTGAATGTCAAGGCTACAGACCGTCTTATGAATATCTTGAGAAAATATCACCAAGAAGATCTTGACATATGTTAGATAGGGTGTAAAAATAGATATGGTAAAGTGTAGAGCACGTGAAAGATATTAACAGTAAACAAAGCAACACACATACTTACACACACTGAATGATTCATTAATGCGATCGAGAAAAAGTATAAAGGAGATTATGTGTATACGCGTGTCGGAGAGAGACAAAAACAAAGGAATAATAATCTTAAGAGATAGAGAGAGAGCGAAAGAGAGAGAGAGAGAGAGAGAGAGAAAGAGAGATAGAGCGCGATGAAAGTCCTGCAGAAAGAAATAAAAGTATACAGGCGTAGAAATAGAAAAGAGAAAATGGAAGAAAGTGGACTGTCATTACTATTGGCGCTCAAGGAGTAAAGTACACGGTCATCACCATATTTGATCATCTACCATTGATAGTTGACAAGCTAAAGACTACCATTGATAGTTGACAAGCTAAAGACACAGTTTGAGTTTGTCACAAAGATACATATGAAGTCTGTGTGAACATCCTCATCATCCATCGTCATCGTCATCATCATGATCATCATCACCACCATCATCATAGACACAATTATCATTATCATCGTCGTCATCATCAAGAATTTTGCTTGCTGAATAGAGGTGAATATAGTAAGTAAAGTACCCCCGTCACGCCATGTGGCGTATAGGGAATATGGTGTTAGTGACCATCAATGTTACAGACCTTCGGCACATGATTTTTGGGTTAATGTGGTCGGTATTACGCCCGTGCCGCTTTACTTTCCCAGAAAAAAAATCCGGTACCCATTAAAGGCTAGGTGAACCGGAGGCCGTCGGTTGGGATCGAACCCTACCTCTTGTCTTTTGTAGTCCAGTTCACTAACCACTGAGCTATCTCGGCTCAGATGTGAATATGTCTCTCCATAATTTGCAGTCTCTTCAGTTGTTTATCAAGACTGTTGTTGACTTTTATCCAACCAAGCCATTTTTTACAAATTGGCTAGTACCATTTCCCTGTTTCTTTTATCTTCTCTTCCCTCAGTTTTTTTTTCCATTTGTAACAATTAGGTCAGGTTTTCCCTTCACATTACATCGTCATACAATGTTGACCTTTTCCCCGAGATTTCGGTAACAAACTTTTTTGTTGCATTTTGCTTCTTTTAGAGTAGCCTCGCCAAACTTTCACTGCATGTCGGTGATCGCAACATTCTTCATGTCAATGCACCCATGACGTAGTCTGTACCGTCACCATCATCATTATCCAGTGCCGTTTCCGCATCGAAGTTTGGCTACCATGGAGCGCCATTCCGCTCTGTCTCTTGCTTTAATGGTCCAGGTTGTCATAGGCTGACTTGTCCACTTTTTTATGTTATCAGCCATGTTAGTCTTGGTATGTCTCTGTCTCTTTTACTTTGTATTTTCTCTTCGAAGATTACTTTTAGTAAGCTGTAGTGTTTTTTTACATGTCTCAAAAATCTCATTTGCCTTGTTTCAATTGTATTTAGTATTTCTATTTTCATTTGCAGTTGTTTTAAGACTTTATCGTCTGTTTTCTTTTCATTCCATTCAATTTTTCCTATTTTTGCTATTCTTCTATAAATCCATATTTCAATGGCTTCAATTTTCTGTTTTGTTTACTTGTCTTATGACCATATTTCTGCACCTTACAGGAATGTTGAGAATATGTAACATTTTCCTATTCTTAGTTTTAGCCATTTTTGCTAGAACAAAAATTCATATAGGAGAAGGTGTATCTTGGTCTACGCCCTATGGGCCGGTTACGGCTCGAAAGGTCAATAGATAGATAGATAGTTTTAGCCATGGTGTTATTTGTCTTGATGTTAGTATATTTTTTCATGGAATTAAGATTCTTTTTTGCCATTTTTATTATTTTGTTTATTTCAGTTTACATTTTTCATCACTGGTTATAATATATCCAAGGTAGTTGTAGCTCTGAACTGCGTTCAGGTCTATTTATTCAACTTTGATATCTAACTTGTAGATTTGTACCGTAGAGTTTCATATTCATGAGTATGAGCCTGTACGAAGAGATATTAATAGCTGGGCTGTGTATAGCAGAGCCGATATGGTGATATATATTGCTCGAGCAGAGGACGGAGGACCGTTTTGAAAGAGTGAAAGTTGATAGGTTTAAGCAAAGTTGGTGAAGCTCGACATAGAAAAGATGCGAGTTCAAATGCAAGAAAAAGAAATAGCCAGGATTTGTCATACCAAAACAAGGTAGATATCAAAACGAAGAAAAGGTGTGGTCGAAATAAAGTGTGAAAGACTGTAGAACGTTTAAGGAGGTGAATGGCTTCTGTGTGGTTTACATGAGGATTTTGCCAAATGTTTTGCAGGTGGAGAAACACGTGATAAATCTACAACAGAGAAACGCCCGTTTCCGGTAGACCTACTTGTGCCAGAAGGCTTAGATCACCTAAGAGAAGATTTAGTCAGAGCTCAGCTGTAGACTTAGCCAGATGTTAATAGGGAGCTAACTCTAAATACGGTAGCTTCACGCAGCTTCACTGAAAGCTACAGAGGCGTGTCTGGGATAATCATTTCTGGTTGGAGAAACTGATACATTACCTGAAGTTTCAACTGAGTAATCCTTTTACATTTTTGCCCCACAATTTGTGTAAAACTCAAAGGGCCTGCTTCACAAGAAAAAAAGTAGATATAACTTCTACCCTTATGAAACAAAATCATGATTCTGACTCAGCATAAACAAAAGAAAATTGTTAGAATCACCATAGAAATATACCTAACCACACATTCATACATGAGCTCTGGTTCTACAATGTTGCAATTGAAAGTAACTTGTATCAAGGGGAATTAACAAGAACAACAAAGTGTCGCGTCACTCCGGTTTATAGCAAGTATGGCGTTAGTGCGCAATTTAGTCCACCAGCAGTACATTGTTGGGTACCGTGATCAGCACTACGCCAATGATGCTTTCTTTCCTAGAACAAAATCCCGGATGTCCAATTAAAAGTTTGTGAACCTAGAAGTTGTCGGCGAGTATGGAACTGGATGATCTGTCCTCAGTAGGTCCATTTACTAACCGCTGCTCTATCCCGGTGTCCCTAAGGAGAACCTGCGTCCAGTTTTGTCACATTCCTTAACCTAGTAGGGATGCTAAAGAAAAAGAGGGCCGACTTACAGAAACGCTGAAAGGAATATTGAGACGAGAGGCAGCAACATAGACACCTTCTCCCTTGCCAACATTGGGAGACTGATTTAGAACACAAACATATGGCCAGATGCAGTGCAGATCCCCTGCAAGGTCAACAATTTTTTGTTTGTTTGCCACCTTTTACATCTGACGAAATCCCTAGAGACTAGGAACTGAATTTTGCGTGTTAATCCATTTTCCCACTCGCCGAGCAGGCAGATAAGTCCGACTTTGGAGGTACTCATATTTTTTTCCGTTGCAGAGTAATTGACGTTTCAAGCCGTGTCTCGTTGCTGAGACCAGGGGTGATTGCCGCAGAGAGAAATGATAAATAAAAATCCCAACCAGTGCAGCCGGGATTTGAACCCACAACCTCTCTGTCTTGAGGCCGACGACTTTCCTCGAGACCTACAATCCCCCTGGTCCACATTTTGATAACAAATATTGTTGGACTACAGTATTGATCTAGGAAACGATCTAACAACATCAACTTTCATTGCATTGCCTAAAAAGAATGGTGCAGTTGAATGCAGTGATTTCAGAAGAATAAGCCTAATGAGCCAGGTAACAACAATTTTACTAAACGTTATACAGGGAAGGAATCAGAATAAAATCAATACTGTATTATAAAGGAAGGAAAGGTGAGTTTTTTAGGACAACAACCAAACTTATTTATTTTGTGACAAAGAGATTGCGTACAGGATAGCCGGGACTGCCATTGGGCCAGGGGCGTTAAAAAAAATTGACGTAACTGACACAACAGCTCTAAAACGGAAGAGGATAACTAAGCGGAGTATAATATAAACGTTCTAGGAATGATGGGACGGAGTGCCACGAAGGGTGAACGCAGGTAAAGCATTCTCAGTGGAAGAAAACGATGAACTTTCAACCAAAGCAGGACAAGAACGATCAGTAGACGATTCGGTGGTTATTGGAACTAACTGCTGAACGGATATTGGAATGTCCTGATTGTGGTGACGCCTTTCCGAACTAAAGACTTTACTGATTATTGTGAATAACTTTTGCATTAATCTCTCTCTCTCTCTGACAATACGAAAGCCCTGGATTAGGAGGAAAGTATTTGATAACTTAGAATAGCCATCGATCAGGAAAATATGAGAATAGGACAGGAATGTGGAAATTAGTGACTTCTTCTTCTTCTATCTTTCCTCCATTGCCGTTGGCGTCGAGGGGAGATACAATCAGTGATTCTTTACTCTTCTGTTGGCCTCTTCTGGTGTTATCCCTCCTAGTGACTCTAGTATTCCCTTTATCCATCTCTTTCTCGGTTTTCCTCTTACCCTGGCGTTTTCGTAGCGTTTGTTTATGTCTCTTTGAGTCATTGTTAGTTCTTTTTGTCTTGTTATGTGGCCGAATCAATTTATCTGTTGTTTCTTTATGTATTCGCTGGCTGGTTCAATTTCGAGTAATAAGAGGACTATAATAGGAAATAAAAGATTGAACAGCCAGACTCAAGGGAGGTAACGTCCAATGAGGATGTGTGGCGAACAAGGGTAGGAACATAGATGTAAGAAATAAATACTGAATTTAGCTGAGAATGTTACCGCTAAAATAGTAGCATGTGATAGGAATAGGACACCCGAAAGACAAGTCAATGATAGCAATACGTTTACTAAGTATTATTGTTTATGTTCACGTATAGGCGTGGAGGGGCGTGTATGCATTGCTAGATATGTCAGATATCAATTATAAAAGAGATATAAAATGTTCACTGTGACATTTCACAGTTTACAGAAGGTAAGCATCGACATTTCACAGTTTACAGAAGGTAAGCATCGACATTTCAGTGCCGCACCCTGTCGAGAAACACCGACTAAATATGACGTCATTGACTGTTCTAGTGCATGGCCTGGGGCTCCCACGTACTGGATAAGTCGGTGTAGACAGAATAGTTATTTCTGAATGAGGTCAACATACCAAGACATCGGTGTCCCAAGATAATACAGGCAATGAGGGTGACGGTTGCAAGCATTCAATAGCAGAAAATGTCACCAGGTAATTGCTGAGGCAGAGAATTGCCATTTTCGGTGATCAAGTCGCGAGAGAAAGACAATTGTGGAAGGACATGATCGCCTACGCCAACTGGTATGGCACATGATGATGATGAGTCACGAGAGAAGTAGAGGGAGAAATAAGAAGTAGCAGGCGAGATGTTAAAGAGCTGAACAGATTATTTACTTGCCCACTGACCAAATTATCGGTGCAGCAGCAGTAAAACAAGAGCGTAGACAAATAAATAATTACACTTCTATTTCCGGTATGTAAAAGAGCTTATAGAGCATTAGTGGTAGTTCGTTGGCTAGGCAATAAAGTGAACGTGGGATCGATCCTACCGTAAAGCTCTCCAGTCGGCTGAAGTGAGAAAGGCTTAGTAAACTGGTGAAAGTAATGACAGAGGTACAGCACTGGCGCCATCACCTCCAAATGTCTTGGCCAAGTTGTACGGTAAACCTTAACTACCCTACAACTTTATATCATGGAGACATTCCTACTTTTTCTTAAAATTAGCCTGTACATGTTGGTGAAAAGTTTTTTTCTTTAATCCAATAAGGAATTAATTGAGAGACGAGTAGAATGAGCTCAAATTTATCTCAGAGTTTGATGTTGCGCTAATCTCAGAATTTAGAGCTGAGTTTCTGAAATATTACATTGCCACTTCAGCAATGACTCACCAGTCACCACACCAACCTCCACGACAGTCCTATACTGGCTGCACTCATGTCCTCACTGTTGCTGGCACTTCAGGGCTCATAATTGTCTCATCTTTGAACATACTCTAACAGAAACGATAACTGCGTGGTCCTCTTACGCATTGATGATTGAATAACAATGATGTCATAATGAAAACACACTGTTGTAGTATATCAGTGTGGTCATCACAACGAAAGGAGAACGACCACGCGAAAATAATATCGGCTGCGAGATATGGTGACACAAACTCAGAACATTTTGGTAGTGATTTGGTATGCTATAGAAATTACGACTCAGTTCTAAAATAAATAGCTTAAGCTATTTCGTTTCGTAAGACTTAATTCCATTGTCATATTAGATTAACTGCAGACGGATTGTGTGTTTATAAAACATTTGAGAAACAAGGATTATGAGTGAGAGGAGCCTAGAGAAGCAAGAATGATGAATCGTATTTGTATGATGGAATCGTAGGATGGAAGTTGAAAACGATTCTATGAGTGAACGGGGATGCTGGAATATGTGATGAAGGAAGAAACGAATAACGGCAGAAGAACAAACGGATTAAGTATAGGATAATGGATGACTACTCAAGACTATACAGATGAACAAATAGAGGCATACTATGATGATCTAAACACAGTTATGAAGCAAGTGAAATCATCAGACATCTTGATTATAATGGGTTATATGAACGCTAAAGTCGGAAAAGGTAAATATAAGACCATTATAGGAAATCATGGTCTAGGAAATAGGAATAACAGAGCAGAAAGATTAATACAATTTTGTGAAGAAAACAGACTGATAATATGCAACACCTTCTTTGAGCAAGAGAAAAGGAAATTATACACATGGAAAAGCAATGGAGACAAGAAGAGGAAATAAATAGATTACATAATGATAAAAGACAGATTCAGGAACAGCGTCAAGAAAGCCAAAACCTACCCAGGAACAAATATTAATTCAGACCACAATCCTGTAATGATAAAAATGAAAATCAAATTAAAGAGAAACAAACAAAAAACTAATTCAGCAACACCAATAGATCTAACAGCGTTAAACCAGAAAGATGTAAAAGAAACTTATACTGTACAAGTAAAGAACACATATCAGAAGCTGCTAGAAGAGGGGATTGAGCAGTACAGAAGAGAAAATCCTGAAGAAAAAGTCACAACAAAATGGCAATGCATAAAAAACAGCATGCAAGAATCCTGCAACACCTTACCCAAAAAGGAAAGTAACAAAAAACAAAAATGGATAACTGACAAAATCTTAGAAAAAATGGAAGAAAGAAGACAGACGAAAAACACTGCCAGATACAAGGATATAGACAATGAAATACGGAGAATGTGCAAAAAGGCAAAAGAAGACTGGCTCAACCAAAGATGTCTAGAAGTCGAAACAATGCAAAGTAAACAAAACTTAAGAGAGATGCACACAGGAATAAAGAGAATGACTAATAAAGACAAAAAAGCTGCAGGAAACGGATGTATCGCAAACAAAGAAGGAAGAATGCTGACAGACATCAAATATATAATAGATAGAGGGCAAGAATATATAACAGAATTATTTCATGACGAAAGCGACAAAAAGCCAGATATAAAATGTACATACAACTATAAAATCCTGAAATCTGAAGTAGAAAAAGCTACAAAAACTATGAAAAAGGGAAATGCAGCAGGACCTGACAATATACAGATAGAGATGATACAGGCTATAGAAGATTTTGGCATCGAAGTGATCACAGACATATGCAATGACATATACCATACAGGATACATACCAAACGATCTAAAAACATCAACTTTCATTGCATTGCCTAAAAAGAATGGTGCAGTTGAATGCAGTGATTTCAGAACAATAAGCCTGAGCCAGGTAACAAAAATGTTACTAAACATTATACAGGGAAGGATTCAGAATAAAATCAATACTGAATTAGATGAGCAACAATTTGGATTCAAGAAAAACAGTGGGACAAAAGAAGCCATATTTAGCATGAGAACATTGATTGAAAAAGTACACAGAAGTAAACAAACCAATATATGCCTGCTTTGTAGACTACACCAAAGCATTTGATAGAATACACCATAACCAACTTATAGACTGCCTAAAGGATATAAATCTAGACGACACAGACATACGACTAGTATGTAATTTGTACTGGGAGCAACCAGCAATAATAAGCTATAACAAGGGGAACTCTACACCCATGGACATAAAAAGAGGAGTAATACAAGGATGCATCCTATCACCAAGCTTGTTCAATCTATACACTGAGCAAATCTTTAAAAACATATCAGAGATACCAGGCCTAAACATTAATGGAAAGATAATCAATAACCTAAGATATGCTGATGATACTGTTCTACTAGCAGAAAATCCTAAAAACCTACAACAATTGCTTAATCTGATAAACATAACAAGCAAAAAATATGGACTAGAAATGAATATCAAAAAGACTAAAACTATGATCATAAACAAAGAAAATTGTCAAGACCTACAATTAAATATCACAGTTGAGGGAATATATCTGGAGACAGCCCAGAGCTACAACTACCTGGGACATACTATAACCAATGATGGAAAATGTAAAATTGAAATGAAGAAAAGAATAGGTATGGCAAAAAGTAATTTTAATGCCATGAAAAATATACTAACAACAAAACAAATATCAACAGGGCTGAAACTAAGAATGGGAAAATGTTACATCTTCTCAATATTCCTGTATGGTGTAGAAAAATGGACATTAGACAAGAAAACTGAACAGAAAATTGAAGCCTTTGAAATGTGGATTTATAGAAGAATAGGTAGAATTGGATGGAAGCAAAAGATAACTAACGATGAAGTTTTAAAACAAACGAAAATAAAAATAGAACTACTAAATACAATTAAGACAAGACAAAAGAAATTTTTGGGGCATGTTATAAGACACAACAGCCTACTAAAATTAATATTGGAAAGGGAAAATACAAGGTAAAAGAGGCAGAGGCAGACCAAGACTAACATGGACGATTAACATCAAAAGATGGACAAGTCAATCTATGACAGCCTGCACCATCAAAGCAAGAAACAGAGTAGACTGGCGATCCATGGTAGCTAACCTTCGTTGCGGAGAAGGCACTCAATGATGATGAATGGATGACTACGCTCATGTCACGAGGATATAAGAGGGACGTTGAAGCATTTTGTTTACAAATGTAGTAAGTCCACGGTGGATGAAGGATGAAAGTGAAAAATGAAAGAGAGAATGCTGAAATCTCCAAGGTGGAAAGATAAGACTGGGGGTTACAACAGAGATTGTGTGTCAGGGGCTAAGTTTTACAAAGTGACTGAGCATCAAAGAGTAACTGGTATACCTAACCGATGATGGGAAGGGGGATGTCCAAAGAAGACTTGTGAAGGGATGGACTGGTAACGAATATTTGTGATAAAGATGACTAATTTATAGCGGAATTAAAAGTAGTATGGCTATTTGAAATAAGAAGGCCAGAATTTAGAGAAACGAACTGCTGTGAACATATGAAGGGAGGAAAACCAAAAGTGGGAGAACATAATTATTGGACCTGAAAAGACAGCCGGCGCTATGCTCGGAAATGTTAACCGGAAGTTACGAGATAAAGAGAATAATAAAAAAAATGGATCCTGGATTAACGTGAAAATATGAACATTTAAGAAGGCATAAGTGACGTGAAAATCGTTATGCGATTCGCAATCGTCATGGATGAGTAAGGTCGGGCTATTGAAAGATAGTGATTACGATGGATATGTATCGGAGGGTGTGGTAGGTTCTTCCAGGCCAGTCAATGACATACACGCCTTGCAGTGTTTTGTAGGGCAATAACAAAATCCTCTAGTTTACATGATCAGTGACAGGTCGTTCTCAATGTGTCCATGTGTGACAATACTGGTCACTGGTTTTCATTATTCTCAGCCAGGCCGTCTATGATCTTTTTTCTTTTTCCACTTTACCGTTGTTGGGCCTCTTGAGCGATCCAGCTCAAATATCAGCTTCTTCTCATTTGATTCAGCAGATTAAAGTAGTTCACTGTTGCTGATTTTCTTTGACTGCAACGAGTTTAGAAAATTGTATGAAAAGGTGGCCATGCTTTTTTTTCATTCTCTTCACAAACGTTAAAAAACTGTGAGTGGGCGTTGGAAGAAAATAAAAGTAGGGCATTTACAGTAAACTGATATCAAGATTGCTAGCGAGAGACAGAGAGGACAGTACTAGGTCAGGGTTCTAGTGAACTAGTTATTCTAGCTTAACTTAGAAACCAGGTCAGTGAGTAGTGAAACTACAGGAAAGTTGAGCAAGATTGGATTCAGTTTGCAATTAAAAAAAGTAGGCGGCGGTTAATTAGACCTATCTCAACATTAGCTCTTGCTAATTGCCAGATCTACCGGATTAATAATATGGCGTTTTTCGTAGCTACAGAAGCAAGTTGTTAATTTTCGATGGTAGCTGCCAAAGTTCTGTTTTACCGATAAACTTCTTTGGTATCTTTGTTTCTATCAAAATTTTAATGACAGGGTCTGGTAGCAAAATGAAAAAAAAAGAAATTTCTGCTGTGATGTCCTATTTCTATTTTATTGCGTCCTTAATTTTCTAACTTTGATTCAATTGCTGAGTGTTGTTACGTCATTACTTCAGATTATTTGACCAAACAAATTTTCCTTATTTTATTTTATGTTGAAGTTTAGAAAAGGAGTTTAGAAATAGAAACAAATCAATATCTATGATCTATGTGACCTGGAGGTTAAAGGTCACGCTTGGCTACAGTAAGAAAAGGTAACAGGCAGCAATAACGAATAGGAGAGCTCAAACTGAGTTTATGGGAGAGCACTAGGAGGCAAAGTACTTCACACTTTTTTTTAAATTGGAGAAACAATGTTGGTATTTATAGAAGAAAGCACCGAGTTTTGACACATTAGTTTTAGTTGAAAGTACACAGTTGTAGCTAACGTCACGATGGTTTTGAGCAACGTTTTGATAAGTGGTTGTTCATCATCATCGAGTGCCTTCTCCGCAACGATGGTTGGCTACCATGGATCGCCATTCCACTCTGTTTCTTTCTTTGATGGTGCAGGCTGTCATAGATTGACTTGTCCATCTTTTGATGTTACTCGTCCATGTTAGTCTTGGTCTGCCTCTGCCTCTTTTACCTTATTTTTTTCCTTCCAATATTACTTTTAGTAGGCTGCTGTGTCCTTTAACACGCCCCAAAAATTTCATTTGTCTTGTCTTAATTGTATTTAGTAGTTCTCTTTTTATTTTCAGTTGTTTTAAAACTTCATCGTTTGTTATCTTTTGTTTCCATCCAATTCTACCTATTCTTCTATAAATCCCCATTTCAAAGGAATCAATTTTCTGTTCTGTTTTCTTGTCTAATGTCGATGCTTCTGCACCATACATGAATATTGAGTAGATGTAACATTTTGCCATTCTTAGTTTCAGCCCTGCTGATTTTTGTTTTGTTGTTAGTATATTTTTCATGGCATTAAAATTACTTTTTGCCATACCTATTCTTTTGTTTATTTCAATTTTGCATTTTCCATCATTGGTTATAGTATGTCCCAGGTAGTTGTAGCTCTGGACTGTCTCCAGATGTATTACCTCAACTGTGATATTTAATTGTAGGTCTTGACAATTTTCTTTGTTTATGATCACAGTTTTAGTCTTTTTGATATTCATTTCTAGTCCATATTTTTTGCTTGTTATGTTTATCACATTAAGCAATTTTTGTAGGTCTTTAGGATTTTCTGCTAGTAGAACATTATCATCAGCATATCTTAGGTTATTGATTATCTTAAGTGGTTGTTGCGTTTTGATAAGTGGTTGTTGAGTTTTGATAAGTGGTTGTTGCGTTTTGATAAGTGGTTGTTGCGTTTAGTTATTTGTTGCTTTGTCAGATAAACAACGAATTGAAAAGCTTTTCAGAAGTATCAGTGTTGTGCCTTGAAAAGCAATTAGCGATGAACATGGCGAGCAGAAGTCTCAATGTGCGACCAATCAGGGGTTGTCAAAAATTGAAAGTGTACCAACGTGCTGAACAATTGGGTGGTTGTTTGTTAAGACAAACGTGACAGTCTTTCGATGATGCGAAACATAACAAGACTGACAGACTTCCATGGAATATCTCTACCTTCTCCCGAACATGGCGGTTCTACTTCGGTGTCAAACTAGAAGCAATAAATATTCAATTCCTATTACATTATCAAACATGTATAATCAACCAGAGAACTACGAAGAACGTGCTTGATGATTTTTTGAGCAGAAGAGTTAATTTTGTTATCTATATATCTATCGTCCTTTCGAGCCAAAGACGGCACATAGGGCAGAACCACAATCTCAAAAACAGAAACCTTGCGTGCCAAAATGGCACATATTGCGGAGATCACTGCTTCTAAAATCTATGTCTCTGTTTCCATAACAACACTTTTTACAATGACAGCTTGTCAAGCCATCGATCAACCTCCTTAGTCGCCTCTTACGACATGCCTGGAAGGTCACAGTGTCACTATTCTTTACTTCCCTCATAATGAAGCCCCGGTAACACACGGGAAATTTTGTTATAGATAAAGGAAAATAAGAAAGTCGAAGGGAAGTAGTAATTAGTTACCCAGAGTAAGACATCTTGTAATTAGCTCATTGACTTTGCTCAAACATTGCTAACTTTTCAAGAGTATTTTATCACTTATCAACATACCAGGCAACAGTATTTTCACATTAAGCAACGTTCTCTCAGCAATCTATGATTATTTTGACAAGTTTTAACTAGAAGCCCAATTTATGCGAAAGATATTAGTAGTTCATGTTAGCAAATCGAATAATTCAACCAAATCGGTCATATAGACCCGGAGTTAAGTTAATAACCAAGTCACGTATTCACTACACGGATTGTGGTAGCGTCATGCGGAACGTTGCTGTTCTGGCCAAGTTCATTTTCAGGATTTGCTGCAGCGTTGAGGTTAAAGTGGAAAAGAGGAGGTATGGTTATCTATTCAAAACGTTCACGTGTTTCACTTGTTAAGGTTGATGAGGTCTGAGGGCCAGTCTTTTCGGGGAGATGTGATAAATGTTAGGTCTTGTGTTGAAAGTGAGCACTAGAAGCAACTATTGACAGTTACAAGTAGACAAGAGAAGGCTATAAGCTGCTGCCTGGTTTACATTTTTTTAAAAGTGAAATATTAACATAGTTAAAATGAGATGAAACAAATTGAATAAAACACCACAGTGATCCCTTTTTCCCAGTGCTGCAGAGTTCGTTTACAATGCTGAGATTTACTACATAATCAAGAACGTTTGGGGTAGATATGGACACTACTGGAGTTCATATATAGGAAAACAAGACTCACGATCACGGTCACGTTGGAGATAGTCCAACTAATTACAAGTTGGAATCTTCTGGTTGTATTTTTCCAATAATTGTGGAAAAAAAATGCCACAAGAAAGGAAGACATTAAAGAACAAATTCCGGGAGGTTGGAAACAACAGGAAATGTCTGCCACTTATAGCATCGTTTTGCACACTAAACACATTATAAGAGTGTCATTCACATTTAGAGTACTCATGGCGCAAGAATATTCGTGTTATTTAACTAAAAATATCCGTGTCATTGAGTGTAAATCAATGCGACGAGATATGCACACTTACAGTATTAGAAACAATTGCAGCAATTATTAGCTCGTTACGTTACAGATGTTATTGCACAAACTGACACGTTTCTCGGCTCACAACAGCGTCAGTAAAGCCTGACAACTCACTTCATCGCTCCGGAAATCGAGATTTGGAGAAGAGAAGAGCAAATTAAGTATTGATGTTTGCAGCGCCGCTCAAAGCGGTTGGTCTGTGCAAATATTACAATCAATGTTTGAGTGAGTGTTTGTCTGTTGTAGGGGAACGTGCTCAACGAGTTTAGAGCACTAAACTTTATGATTGATAAAGAGCATATAAAGAAGGAAACAAAATAAGCTGTACTTGTAACATGAATCAGCGTAGTTCCAAGTACGCGAGAGATACCGGGGAAGATCAAGAAGAAGGTGGACGTAAGATTGCACAAATGATCTCTGATTGATTCTTGTGATAGGGGGTCATATCGCGCAGGAACAGGAAAAAATACAAGTTCAAAGCAGTTGTCAAGGAAGCCATGTTCTAACAGTGTGACAAGCTTGACCATTTAACGCTTAAGACAATTGTTCACTGCAAATTTTGTGTTTAGGATAGAAGTTCTTTTTTTATTTTGTTCTTCTTGTTCTAACATTCTCTTCCACATCGGGCGTCAGAGAAAAATATAAAGTACTAGTTCTCTCATTTCTAGCAGTCTCAATTGTTACCATTATATAGGGTTGCACCTCTCATTTCCAGCAGTCTCAATCGTTGCCATTATATAGGGTTGCAGCTTTCATTTCTAGCAATCTCAATCGTTGCCATTATATAGGGTTGCAGCTCTCATTTCTAGCAATCTCAATCGTTGCCATTATATAGGGTTGCAGCTCTCATTTCTAGCAATCTCAATCGTTGCCATTATATAGGGTTGCAGCTGTCATTTCTAGCAGTCTCAATGGTTATCATTATATAGGGTTGCAGCTCTCATTTCTAGCAGTCTCAATCGTTGCCAGTATATAGGGTTGCAGCTGTCATTTCTAGCAGTCTCAATCGTTGCCAGTATATAGGGTTGCATAGCTCCCTTCATGTTACCCCTTCATCTCCATCTGGTTCGAACTGTGATGATGCTTCCTTTTTTTTCTTGTACATGAAATGTATTTTAAATAATAAAAGCAATTTCTGGATTTGAAAAAGCCGTTTTACTTCTCTGTATGTATTTCAAACAAGAACAGAATCAAACGAGAAAAGCGATTTACCGTAATAAGGGAAGGACGTCAAAAAATTTAGGACGCTTTAGGGATATCAACAGTAAAAAAAAAAAAAAAACACATAAATTTGCATCTAACTATTCAATAATAGTAAGTTTTAAAAATGTATTCTAAAAAACCGTAAATATAAAACTAAAACTAACGAAAGAGATTTTAAATAATAGTTCTACCAAATTATTATTCCCATAGGAACAAATAAACTAAAAATAGGACAGAAGAAAGAAATAAATATAGATAAACAGGGGTACTACAAATCTGAGGCTACATTGACAAAAAGATAGCTCAGTGGTTAGTGACCTGGACTACAATGGACAGGAGTTAGGGTTCGATCCCAACAGACGGCTTCCGGGTTTAGCCAGCCTTAAATGGGTACCAGATTTTTTCTGGGAAAGTAAAGCGGCACGGGCGTAATACCGACCACATTACCCCAAAAAATCATGTGTTGACGGTCTGTAAAATTTATGGTCACTAATACCATATTCACACCACCACCGTCACTATATATATATCACTATATGTAGTATATTCCATACACGCCTGTGCGCCGCCGGGGCCCGAAAGAGGAGTAAAGAATAGCGGCGCTGTACCCTACCAGGCATGTTCGTTAGAGGCGAGAAAGGAGGGTTAGGCATGGGACTGGCTATCCCATACTGTAAAAAAAAATTAAGCCGAAAAAACTTCACAAACATGGACAAGTCAAAGAGAGAAAAAGTAAATCCGCCATCCAGGAAAGATAAGGGCTCTCTGTCTAAGAGACGTATGACGCAAGCCGGAGAAAGTCGTAAGGAGTCCGGGTTGCCGACTCACCCTTTGTCTACCAGGAAATCCTCCAGAATTAACACCTGCAATGTACGTACCCTAAACCAACAGGGGTACGAGCCCTAAGGGCAAAGGGAAATGCTGCACAGGTAGCAGCAGAAATGACAAACTACAAGATATATAATCTGGGAATGTGTGAAACAAGATGGCTAGGAATCACTAACATAGAATTATGGAAATGTACCAGTCAAATACAGGGAGCCGCGATAGCTCAGTGGTTAGTGAACTGGACTACCACGGACAAGGGGTAGGGTTCGATCCCAACCGACGGCTTCCGGGTTCACCCAGTCTTAAATGGGTACCGGATTTTTTTATGGGAAAGTAAAGCAGCATGGGCGTAATACTGACCACATTACCCCAAAAATCATGTGCTGAAGGTCTGTAAAATATAGGGTCACTAACACCATATTTCCCTATACGCCACTTGGCGTGACGGGGGTACTTTACTTATTTTACTTACCAGTCAAATACCAGTGAATAAAGAGATACAGCGAAGACGATGGCGCTGAATAGGACACACAATACGGAAGCCAACTGAGAGTATTACACAACATGCCCTTTTTAAGATCCCCAGGGGAAAAGAAAAAGAGGAAGACCAAGGAATTCTTGGAGAAGACAGATATAAACAGAGATGAAGATGATGGGGAAGACATGGAATGATCTTAAAAAGAATGGCAAAAACAGAACGACTTGGAAAGTGTTTGTTGAAGACCTATGCTCCACTGGGAGCTAATAAAAGGCAGAAGAAGAAGAAGAACACCATATTTCCCTATACGCCGCTTGGCATGACCGGGGCACTTCATTTGACTTGACATTTACAAAGGACGAACATAATGATATTTAGTTCTATACCTTCTCTTTCTTGCTCATAATTCTTGTCGTCGCCGTTCTCTCCCGTCCCCCATCTCTTCCGACCCAGCTACTGTCTTCTAAAGTCGCATTTCGATGACGGTTAATTCCCTTTCAGATTTGTCGCGAGCGCTCAAGATTGCTTCCGGGAGCCTACGACGATTATACGTTGATCATAAGCATATATTCACCGGGTGTGTTCATATTACAATGGATTAAATGCGACATGAAATTGATCACTTGTTTTATCAATAACAAGGTAATAATATATAATAGGGAAGTATGTAATACAGGGTAATATGATTAGTTGAAATAGCACGTCGAGGAATTGTTTTGGCCAAATTACCTTAGGACTGTCCAAGGGACAAGGGACGGGCACACGGGGTTATTGCTCTCAAGTGTGTCATTAATTTACATTCTGGGTTTGAGAGCTCGCAACAAATTCAAGAAATATTTACTAAGTATGAGAAGCTTAACACAGCAGTGGTAATAGTTGGCTGTGATGGTGGTGGTGATGCTGTAGCGATGATGGCTGTGATGATGGTGGTTGTGATGGCTGTGATGGTGGTGATGATGCTGTGATGATGCTTTGGTGATGGTGGTTGTGATGGTTGTGGTGGCTGTAATGGCTGTGGTGGTGGTTGTGATAGTGGTTGTGACGGTTATGGTTGTTGTGATGGTGGTGATGATGCTGCGGCGATGGTAATTGTAGTGGTGGTTGTTGTTGTCATGGTTGTGGTGGTGGTTGAGATAGTGGTGGTGATGCTGTGGCGATGTTGGTTGTGATGGTTGTGGTGGTGGTTGTTGTTTTGACAATCGTGGTGGTGGCAGTGATGGTGGTGGTGATACTGTGTCGATGGTGGTTGTGGTAGTGGTTATTGTTATGGTTGGGGTGGTGGTTGTTGTTGTGTTAGATGTGGTGGTGGTGGTTGTGATGGTGGTGGTGTGGTGGTTGTTATGATGGTTGGGTGTGGTGATTGTTGTGATGGTTGTGGTGGTGGTTGTTGTGATGGTTGGGGTGGTGGTGGTTGTTGTGATGGTTGGGGTGGTGATGGTTGTGGTGGTCGTTATTGTGTTAGTTGTGGTGGTGGTGGTTCTGATGGTGGTGATGCGGTGGTTGTTATGATAGTTGGGTGTGGTGGTTGTTGTGATGGTTGTTGTGATGGTTGCGGTGGTGGTTGTTGTGATGGTTGGGGTTGTGGTTGTTGTTGTAATAGTTGGGGTGGTTGTTGTTGTGATAGTTGTGGTGATGGTGGTTGTGGTGGTGGCGATACTGTGGTTATGGTGGTTCTGTTGGCGATAACGATGGTGGCGGTTGTGATGGCGGTATTGGGTATGATGGTGATGATGGTAGTTAATATGTTGATGATGGCGATGATGGTGGTTGCGATGAAGCTGGTTATGATAGTGGTTTTATGGTGATAGTGGTTATGATGCTGCTGGCAGCTGTGATGAAGGTGGTGATGATGTTGTTGGCGATAAAGATAGTGGCGACAACGACAGCAGTGGTCATGGTATTTATGATGCTACCGGTTGTGATGATGATGATAGGGGTTGTTATCGTACTGGTGGTTGTGGTGGCAGCGAAAGTGGTGGTGATGGTAATGATGGTAATGATGGTAATGATGGTAGTAATGGCAGCGATGGTGGTTGTAGTAGTTGGTGGAGAAGTTATTGAAAATGCGGAGCTGCTGTAAAGCTGATGATAGAGCAGAAAAGGAAAAAAAAATAATAAATGGTTTGGTTACAGAGTAGTTATAGCAATAGTACATGTAGTAGAAATAATTGTGCTCCACTATCAGCTTATAGTTATTAATGTTGAGTACAAAGGAAAAGGGGTGGGGTGGGGGGGGGCGAAATAGATGTCAGTTACTCCCTGAATTATTCCATCTATTTCTGTTCTCTGCTTTCTGTGGTACGCTTCTTACTTCCTTGATACTAAATATAAATTTTAATTGACATTTGATAATCGCTGTTAGAACGTGTCCGTTTGTAGCACTAAAGTATTATAAACAGTTCCCACTAAATTTAATGAAGCTATTATACGCAGAGGATTTGAGCCATGTTATTGCAAGCTTTAGATACAACAATATTCAAGATAAGCGTACACATATAATGACCTATTTGTTTTTACATTTTGTATAATCAAAATAATCTAAGCAAAAAGACAGAAGTAATGGTAACAACAAAGAAAAAGACATCACCTCGGTGCAAAATGAAGACAAGTGGAACAATATTAAAACAGGTAAATGAATTTAAATTTTTGGGAACTTTGTTAACCTCAGACGGAAGATGTACAAAAGAGGTGAGATGAAGAATGGCACAGACAAAAGCAGCTTTCCAAAAAATGAGGAAGACACTATGCAATCCATTTTTTACAAAAGAAACAAGAAGAAGAGTTCTTAAATGTTATGTAGAGCCAGTCATAGCATATGGATGTGAATCATGGACAATAGGACAACAGACAAGAAAATCACTGGAGTCTGTAGAAATGTGGTTTTACAGAAGAATGTTGAGAATACCATGGACAGCTAAGAAGAGTAATGAAGATGTTCTGAAAGAGGTCAAAGCAAAAAGAGAGCCTATTTCCAATATTAGGAAGAAACAATCATCATTTTTTGGCCATGTAATGAGAAGAGAACAACTGGAATATATTGTAACAACTGGATAAATTGAGGGACGAAGAGATAGAGGGAAGCAAAGAGAAAAAAAATACCAGACAGCTTAAGAGAATGGCTTGGCAGAAGGTCAACAACAGAAATGATAAATAACTGTCGAGATCGAAAGTTGTGGAGATACATGATCACCTACGCCAGCAGGCCCGGTACTTGATGATGATGATGATGATAATCAAAATAAACAGAGGAACATTTTATTCAGAAACACTGTTATAGATAATAGATGGATGGCTATTTTCGTCAATTTCGCTGGACACAGTACTGAACCACTAAACGTAAGTTCTTAGTACAAAGTAAAACTATAATAAGGAGGCGAAGGCGCGCCTCCCAGCACCAGAGCCGGAAGTTGTCAGCGACCCACAGCTGATGGCTTGCGCCAGGATCAGTGAACCAAAACCATCCAGAACCTGCTCCACCTCTCCGTGGTGCCTCCAGTAACAGACTAACCTGTCTAGTCTGGCCAAGCGTGCAGGGATCGAAGAGGGAAGACAACCCGGTACTCAAAAATATCGTGCTGAAGTCGGATGTGTTGGGCCGAAAGGCGCAAATATAAGTTATACTGCAAACCACAACACAACGCATACACGTCCACTACGTCCTTGTAAGGGTGGATGATGAAGAGGAATATTCTAGTCTACCACGATACTCTAGAATACTTTAGTCATCGGGCGAACGCAACCAACCAACCACCAAACTATAATAATATAATTATCTATTAATGTCATTGATTTTTGTTTCGGCAGTAAAACAGGGTCAATTTAATTTCGGGGACCAAGTGTAAAAAAAAAACAAACAAAAAAAAAAAACTATCCCCGCTAATCAGGAGACCCAGGGTTTAAGTTCCGCTTGCGGCAGATGGATCACTTGAGGCTTGCAAATAGCTGTCAGCTCAGCCACCAGAAAAAGTAGGGAACATAGTTCAAGCTCTAGAATGTTTGACATAAATCAGCAGCGCTACAGAGTTCACGCTGAATACGACTCTCATTAGGAGTTTTTTTTTTTGTAACCACCGGCTCGGCAGACAAGCCTTTATTTGTTGTATTGTAATCGATGTTATGATTTAGATATTATCAATACCATGCCTCTGATGTTATCAATACCATGCCTCTGATGTTATGATTCTGATGTTATCGATAGCATGACTCTGATTTTATCGATGTCATGACTCTGATGTTATCGATGTTATGGCTCTGATGTTATCGATGTTATGATTCTGATGTTATCTATAGCATGACTCTGATGTTATCGATGTCATGATTCTGATGTTATCGATGTTATCGATGTTATCGATGTTATGACTCTGATGTTATCGATGTTATGGCTCTGATGTTATCGATGTCATGACTCTGATGTTATCGATGTTATGGCTCTGATGTTATCGATGTTATGACTCTGATGTTATCGATGTCATGACTCTGATGTTATCGATGTCATGACTCTGATGTTATCGATGCTATTATTCTGATGTTATCGATAGCATGACTCTGATGTTATCGATGTCAGACTCTGATGTTATCGATGTTATGGCTCTGATGTTATCGATGTTATGACTCTGATGTTATCGATGTCATGACTCTGATGTTATCGATGTTATGGCTCTAATGTTATCGATGTCTTGACTCTGATGTTATCGATGTTATGGCTCTGATGTTATTGATGTCATGACTCTTATGGTATCAATAGCATGACTCTGATGTTACCGATGTCATGACTCTGATGCTATCGATAGCATGACGCTGATACACATCTCAAACTTCTACTTCTTCTTCTTCTAAGCATTAGTCAATAACAAATATTTCTTCTGGTGCAACAAAAAGCCAACCCAAAATCATCATCAACAGCGAAGAACTTGAAATTGTAACAAACTATGAATGTGTGGAATATGTTGTAACTAACAATGGAGACTGTCAGAAAAGATAAAAAAAAGATTAGCAATAACAACATAAAAATTAAATGCTACCAAGAATATATGTGGCACAATACCAGCAAGGTAGTAAAATTAACATTACTGAGTACATGTATCTCCCCGATAGAAACATACTGTTATGAATCATGGACAATCTCGGAAACCGCAAAGAAGAAAATAAGTTCATTGGAAATGTCACAGAAAAATCCGAACGATACCTTGGATAATGCCAAAGAGCAAAGAAAACATATTAAATGATTTAAACATTGAACAGAATTGGTTTATAGACGTCATTCTGCAGAGGAAATTAAATACTATGGCAACGTGGGCTGGAAAGAACAATAATGGAAGGCATGGTTTCTGGGAGACGAATCAGGGGCAGGTCAAGAAGATGGTTTCAAGACATCACGGAGGCCTTGAACTTGACAACAGAAGTGGGAGATGAGGCTAGAGACAGAGATTTTGTGAGACAGGTTGTGGTGATTGCAACGTTCTGGCAAAGGACATGCAACCTGATGATGGTGTAACAAGAACTATTAAAGTTATCGCTCTTTAAAAAAAAAAAAATGGACGTTCTATTGTGGTGTAGCTGCTAAATGCAGACCACTGACGGGTTTAGGTTTACTGAATGGAAATATGGGAATCAAGAAGTCTACTAGCACCTGGGCTGAGAGCTCACACTCACAACAGATTACATGACAGGATAGACGAACAGAAGAGATGAACCGAAGCCCTATTTGATCTCTTAATGGAATCCTTGGAAATAGACTAACCAGTTTAACCATTCGAACAGGGATCGAAGAGGGAATTGTATCTGGTACTCAAAAATGCACTACAGTGACAGGTGTGTCAGGCCGATGGGAACAAATGTCATGACTAACACGTAAATTAGCGACACAACACATCTAAGTTTGAATAACGTTCTTTTAAAGGCGGACACCAGAGAGGAATAGCCGTTGGGTGAATTCAGCAGAAGAGGAGGTGGAAACATGGGGCGAACCTCATATTGTAACTGGATATATTGGATTTTTAATGAGAAACATTCGCAGTAAATTTTCTTTCAAGTATTTTGTGGACCACGACGAGTAGCAATGAAGTTCAGTTATTAGAAATTGTTTTCCCCGCTTAGTTCAGAATTCTTGTAATTTACTTCACATCCATGTAAGTCAGTGATATGTCTCGTTTTAGCAGGTTGACAAATGGGACAGAGAACAAATACTAGTAGTGAAGAGACATATTATATTAAACTAAGAAATGAATTCAATCGTTACAATCACTCTTTCGAGCAATAAAAGAAAGAGTACAAAAATGTAAAAGAATTGAAATCCCACTTTTCTGTTGTTTTGATCATGTTTTTATAACCTTGGATAGTGATAGTTACATTTTAATCAAATTCGAATAAATATATAGTTATTATAATTTGTTAGAATGTGCTTCTCACAAAAGAAACAAGTGCTAGAATAGACGGTAACTGATGTCTTGCTATATAAAATATCTTAGAATAGACGGTAACTGATGTCTTGCTATATAAGATATCTTAGAATAGTATAAAGTATCTTAGAATCGACGGTAACTGATGTCTTGCTATATAAGATATCTTAGAATAGACGGTAACTGATGTCTTGCTATATAAAATATCTTAGAATAGACGGTAACTGATGTCTTGCTATATAAAATATCTTAGAATAGACGGTAACTGATGTCTTGCTATATAAAATATCTTAGATGAGTGAAGAAGAAACGTTGTAAATTAATCAGATCAGGCAATTAGTGTTAAGGGCACATTACCCTTCCTTGCTGTTCATACCTTTCCCAATTGGCCAGTCAGTAGAGTCATGGCTTCAGCTGGGTCAACTGACAAGAGTCAAGTTGGTATTCAACCAGAATTCAATTTATCGCTAAACTAATGCGCTAACTATCGCGCTACTGACACCTTGAAACATTTTCTTTATAACGGGCGTCTTAACCTTCCATAACCAACAACACACGCGATCATAATGACTGACTCACAAAGGCATCTTTCGTCGGACTCACAAAAACAGACTCCGAAGGGAGTAGGTGCACTTACTTGACATGTCTCCAGTTGATAGACTAACTCGGATATATTTCCCCGGACACACCGGAAGTTCGTGGCAATAAGATGGTTGACAGGTTGGCGGGGTCTGCCATTGGGCAGGAAACATTACAATTGGATACATATGCCAATGCGAAGGCTTTAAAAGGACACCACTCACAAGATGATGACAAGATAGCTGAGGATAAACCACACGTCAAAAGAATGGCGAAACACGGCGCTACGAGAAGCGAAAGCAGGAAAGCCTCAGTGGCACAGAAGGCAATACGATCAATCAATGCTGGACAGGAACAAACAGTAGATGAACGCAGCGATGGTTGCTGAAACAGGCAGCAGAGAGCATACCTTGATTGCTGGACGGCAATTCGAACTAACGACAAAGAGACTAAAGACTTCCCATACCGACTCTGTTAATATACCAATACGACAGTCGCATAGAACGTGTAAAAAAAATTGCTTTTCTATATACAATTTTCTAGATTAAATGTAATTGCAAAATAAATTTTCTGCTAAGACTTTCACATTTCTTTTACCTTTTTTGAAAAGTAATCCCGTATTTTTATTTTAATGTCTCGTGCATTTTAAAATTAATTTTGCAGTTTCAAGTTACTTCTCTTCCTGTTAATTAAAACAATTAATTGTATTGCTAACAAATATTGACAGGGAAGGAGAACAAAAATAAAGGGTCGATATTCCCAAGATTAAATCCAACAGCCGAAGGGAGAACACACAGACTATACTATTCAGGGTCCTAAATGTTCATTGTAGACTAAAAGCAAATCTCCACTCAATGCAATCAACTCAGACCTTCATTACACATGCAAGGTTGATGTTCAGGTTCCACTACGTGTCATGCAAATAAGAGAATTGTAGAGAGGACTAACTCACACACACAAATAATATGGTGACAAATAAGTCATGAGGTATCCGTGAGCAGTGAAAACTTCCTGCTACCTGCTAGATCCATGGAAGAACCAATCTCTCTGTGTAGTGTATGACTGAATACAGGAAACTGACCACAGGAAAAGGAGAAACTGCTTTCCGTTGATTAGTCTTTCATTATTTATTTAAAGTAGTCATATTTTTATCACAAAGTCGTGTTTAGAGGAGACAACAATTGGAGCTCTAGGTAGGCCTTGTATAAACTGCATAAGATGCAAACTAATCTGGCAGCAAAAGAATAAACTTACGTAAGCATCCATCTACATTTACTGTTTGCTTTGTTTCCAAAGACTTTCGAACTTACTTGTGAGTCCATGTATTGTCGTTGATTGTAAAGGACGGAACGCTTTCTGTCCTTGCAGAGATACACACATAAACTATGGTAGAACTTACATGCTCAGAAACAAATTGTATTCCATCACAAAACACACACGTCAAATGTTTGTCCATGGGAAAGAAATCGACATCGGCCTCTCCTACAGGTTGACCTCTCTAGGTAATGATGTCTGTCTGGCAGCCAGCTCTACGCGAAGTGACGAAAGTTGGTCTATTTTTAGCAGACAAGTACGTCTGCCGGAAACTTTGTAACTTGACACCCACAGCCAACCCTGTTCCTTGTTGCTGCACACTTTGGCGCTAAAGACAACGTTTTATATCTGACAGCACTCGGTTTTTCTTGTTATTTCAACTTGGAACTTTAATTCAATAAACCGCCTTCGCTGTTTTCATTAACCGACTTCTTCCTCTTCAGTTTGGCTTTTCGTGGCAAGGCGCTGTGCCAAAGAGTACGGGTTCGATCCTGCTTAGGATAATATATTGTTCTTTGTTTTTTGTTGTTGTTGATTATTTGTTATTTTTTTGAGTGCTGTAAACATACTTCTTCCTCTGAATTGATTCGCTTCTCCCTCTTCATCCTGAAGCCCGGATGTTGTTGGGGCCTTCTCACAGACTTAGTCAATATTCTTAATTTCTCTGCATCTTCAGTTATTCTTTGGGACTGCAAAGTCGAGGGATGTCCGTTCTTTGACGTTATTAATCTGCTTACCGTGACGATAATTTAATATGAAACTGGAATGTTTTGGAAAAAAAAAAACAGCTAAAAATTGAAGGATAAAATAGATAAAGAAAACAAAGAGAAAATATATCGAGCAGTATAAGAGAATGGTTTGGTAGGCTTCTCGTATTGCGTTATTGTCAGGCTTCTCTTTTTTGACTTATTCTTTCAGTTTGGCCAAGGTAGAAAATAGAAAGTCTTGGAAGAAAAGTTCACAAAACAGCCTTATCAGCTCGTCATATGGTGGATTTCGCGTAGACTAGACAACTTTATGCGCGATAAGATAGGCGAACAAAATTAAGCACGTTTGCAGATAAAAAGTAATGTAATACTATAGTAAAGGGTGTAATCTTGTTCTTCTTCTTAACCCTCTTCTTCTTTCCTTCTTCTTCCACCTCATTTGCATTTCAGCGTCGAAGGAAGATATAATTTGCGGTCTTTTGCCCTCTGTTGGCCTCTACTGCTATGTTTCTAGTTGTTTTAAACACTCAATAAAACCACCTTGTTCGTGGCTGATTCTTGTGTTTGGTGTTCTTTCAACGTGGAGGGAAAGCTTGTTATGTTGTGTTTTCATCTTCCTACCTTATCACGTGGACAGACCTTTCTATCTGTTGTTTCTTTATGTACTCTATGGCGGGAATTATACCTACTTTTTTTCTCAGTTCTTCACGTCTGATCTGATTTCTCAGGCTGTCTCCTGTCATTCGTCTGCCACATTTAATGACGAATCATTTCAGGAGAAGAGTTATATTTTCAACAGTCGAAAAAAATCACAAATAATCAACAGAAAAAAAAAACAAAGAACAATAGACAGCCCGATCCAGAATCGAACCCGTATTCCTCAACACAGCGCTTTGCTACGAGAAACAAACCCTAGAGCACAAGTCCAACTAAGCTACCTAAACAAGTAGCTATAATTGGCAATGCTATGGTCATGACTACACATGCGTGACATCGCCAATGATAGCTACTTTTTTAAAGTAGCTTAGTTAGCCGTGTTTTTCAGCGTTAGTTTTTCATGTCAAGGCGCTGTGTCGAGGAGTACGGGTTGCACATGCGTGAAAGACATCGTCAATGATAGCTACTTTTTTAGGTAGCTTAGTTGGCCGTGTGCACTAGGCCTCCACTCCTTTTAAAGGCAGCTTTTTTATTTCGTGATCTATCGCATCGGATGTTTCCCTCCATAATAATTTTCATTTATTATTATTTGTCTCCCGTATCACATTTAACCTCGGTTGTAGTTATTTTCCTTATTGTTTTTGCATCTAGGGTCCAGATCTGACATTGGTAGCACAACGTTGGGATGAAGATTATATTGTAGGGTGCCTGTTTTGCCTCTAGAGTTATTTCCTTCCTGGACAATAGTGGTGATAACTTCCCACGATTTGACTGACAACATTTGTTATAACTTGAGTCAATTTCTGCTATTTGCGAATTGTCGAAGTGAACTCACAATGCAACACAGCTTGTCAAGTGAAAAAAATTGTGTAGAATTTACACAGACTCAAATGAACTGGACTGCAAAGGGCAAGAGGTCGGGTTCAACCCTGATCGACGGCTTCCGGGTTCACCTAGCCGTAGATTGGTACCGGATTGTTTCTGCAAAAGAAAAGATGCACGGGCGTAATACCGACCACATTACCCCAAAAATCGTGTGTCGAAGGTCTGTAAAAATTATGGTCACTAGTACCATATTTCCTATACGCCACTTGGCGTAACGGGTTTCTTTACTTACTTACACAGACTCAAATACATTGTCATGATCATCGTTAATCTGTAATGGTTACTTTTACAATCTTTATATTCCATCGAACGTCGAAGAATGCACAGTTTCAGTTATCGCAACGCTCAAACTTGTGTTATATATTTGTACAACTTTCTATATTCTGCTCTTTTATTTTACTCTAGGTCTTCGTCTTTCTCTTTTCTATATTCCCCTTCTACAATCACGAAGATTGTTCTTCAGGTAAACAAACCATTCTAGATTGTTGTTTCACATTTTGTTTTCACATTTCAGTTCACATTTTGTTATATGTCTATTCTTTCTTACACTAGTAGCATTCCAAATTTGAATGTATCTCGTCACTAGCTAATTTCGGGAGCCACGATAGCTTAGTTGTTAGTGGACTGGACTACAAAGGACAAGAGGTAGGGTTCGATCCCAACCGACGGCTTCCGGTTCACCCGGCCTTTAAATGGGTACCGGAATTTTTTCTGGGAAAGTAAAGCGGTACGGGCGTAATACCGATCACATTACCCCAAAAATCATGTGACGAAGGTCTGTAAAATTTATCGTCACTAACACCATATTCCCTATACGCCACTTGGCGTGACGGGGGTACTTTTTTTTACTAGCTGATTTCCTCAAAAGATTGAGCATCACAAAAATAATCAATGTCGTAATCGTCATTTTCGGTTGTGTCATGTGATAGTGAGGATCGTTTAATTTCAAAGCAATTGACCTAAACATCTCATCACAAACCACCATCTAGCCACTTTATCCCTACGACATATCAACACAAACCATTCTGAAGCCACTGTTTTCCCTGCTACATCTGACCACAAACGAACCTCCAGTCACCGTTTTCCCTGCGACATCTCAACACAAACGATCCTCCAGCGACTGTTTTCCCAGCTACATCTCAACACAAACGATCCCTCAGCCACTGTTTCTTTGCTATATCTTAACACAAATCATCCTATAGTCACTGTTTTCCCAGCTACATCTCAACACAAACAAACCTCCAGCCACTGTTTTCCCTGCAACATTTCAACACAAACGAACCTCCAGCGACTGTTTTCCCTGCAACATCTCAACACAAACGATCCTCCAGCCAACTGTTTTCCCTGCAACTTCTCAACACAAACGAACCTCCAGCCACTGTTTTTCCTGCTACATCTCAACACAAACGAACCTCCAGCCACTGTTTTCCCTGCAACATCTCAACACAAACGATCCTCCAGCCACTGTTTTCCCTGCAACATCTCAACACAAACGATCCTCCAGCCAACTGTTTTCCCTGCAACTTCTCAACACAAACGAACCTCCAGCCACTGTTTTTCCTGCTACATCTCAACACAAACGAACCTCCAGTCATTGTTTTCCCTGCGACATCTCAACACAAACGATCCTTCAGCCACTGTTTCTTTGCTATATCTTAACACAAACCATCCTATAGTCACTGTTTTCCCTGCTACATCTCAACACAAACCATCATAAAGCCACTGTTTTCCTTGCACTTTGTCATTATAAAAATGATCGTTCTATTATGTCCGCTTTATCTATTCGTATTATGGTAGAACTTCACATGCTTGTCTTCTATAGATTCTATTTAGGTTTTCCATGTCTTTCTTTCTAAGCACATGTTCAATAAATGCTGTACATCTTCCTTATTTTGTCGACATTATTATTAATTTTACTACTTTATTCTTCCAATTTCTAATCTCTAAAACAACACCTTTAGGCTGCAAAGTTAACTTCATATAATCAACTTATCATTGTTGCTCATCTTTGTTACTAAGCACAATGTATTTTCGTTAATGTGTGATGGACGTGCTTCATACAGGGGAACGTGCTGAGGAGGGGTGTGAGAGCTATGGAACTGTCCGTTGTGCAATGAAGACGATCTGTCAACCAAACTAGACTCAAGTTAGAACACAGCCAAATAACGGATGGAATGTTCTGTTTCATAGATTTCTTGATAAGGTAGCATCATAGATTTGATTGCGCCAGTGACATCCTAAAGACTTTAATATATTTTCGGCATATAATCAATGATACACACTTTTTGATGTGACGGTTGCGCGATGTAAAGCACAATTTAACCGCAATATTATATTTATCAATAATAACATCATATGACAGATGCACTGCAGAAATTAGAAGTAGAAAAGGACAAGCAAAGACAGAGTTCCATCGAATGAAAAACAACCTATGTAATAAATCATTGGCAGTTAATGTTAGAAAACGAGCCCTAAAGTGCAACATGAATCTGTTCTACTATATATAAGCGAGTCATGGACGATAATTAAGACAACACACATAAAATTAGAGACACATGGGATGTGGTTTATCAGAATAATATTACAAATTCCAGGGATAGCAAACAATTACAAATGAAGAATGTTTAAAACGAGCTGGAGAATACAAAAATATCATCAAAGTCATAAGGAAGAGACAATCTACAATTATTGGACATGTCATATAAAAAGAAGGTATTGTAAATACTATAACAACAGGCAGAATGAATGGAAAGAAGAGCAGAGGAAACCCAAGAGAAAAAATATTGAACACATATCCAAATGACATAACAAAAGATCTCCGACTGAAACTATGACATTTATGAAGAACCGAGTGATGTGTAAAGACATGATAGCTTACGCAATCGGCATGGCACATGGTGATGATCATGATGATTGTATTGACTATTTTTGTTAATTTCTTCAAGTACCACACACTGTACACACATCCTTCAGTATGTTAATCTATTTTCACACACTCGCGCCATCATCCACTTGGAATGGCAAAGTGGTTTCAGTACGTCCTCAATTTCGTTGGAATCAATTTTCACACAATAGGGCTCTTTGAAATTAACCTTTTGTGCACTATTATCGCCCTGGACTTGGTAATGTCAAGAATATTAGAACCACGATATTACGTGATGGTTTGAAGCCCGACTTTATTTATTATTTATTTTGGCCATTCACGTTTCAACTATCTACGCTGTGATCTTATCCAATCATTATATATTCCAATACAGTAAATATATATACATGTCAACTGTAAATAATCGAAATAGTTAACACTACATTACAATAAGATTTAATTAAATACGATACATATTATTTATTAAAAAAAAAAAAGACCCGGAAACGTGTGCACTATGAGCGAATCATTTCAAGGTTGGCTCCAGCGTCTGTTTCTCGTGGCAAGGGGTTATAGTTAGTTATGTTTAGTCGAAGGCCCCGGTATCACTGAAAACGAATCAAAATCCATAATTGCTGAACCGCCTGTGCCAGTGGAACTTTCCGGATTAACATCTTATCTCATTGAAGGATCTAAAGAAAGAAAGGCAGTTGCAGTCCCCATCATAGCAGCCACAGCACACGCCAAAAGACATAAGGCCATGAGGCACCGAAAGACATAAGGCCATGAGGCACCGAAAGACATAAGGCCATGAGGCACCGAAAGACATAAAGCCATGAGGCACCGAAAGACATATGGCCATGAGGCACCGAAAGACATAAGGCCATTAGGCACCGAAAGACATTAGGCCATGAGGCACCGAAAGACATAAGGCCATGAGGCACCGAAAGACATAAGGCCATGAGGCACCGAAAGACATACGACCATGAGGCACCGAAAGACATAAGGCCATGAGGCACCGAAAGACATAAGACAATGAGGCACCGAAAGACATAAGGTCATGAGGCACCGAAAGACATAAGGCCATGAGGTACCGAAAGACATAAGGCCATTCGGCACCGAAAGACATAAGGCAATGAGGCACCGAAAGACATAAGGCCATGAGGCACCGAAAGACATAAGGCCATGAGGCACCGAATGACATAAGGCAAGACGCTGTGTCGAGGTGTACGGATTCGATCCTGCTTCGAACAATTCTTCGTTGTCTTTTTTCTGTTGATTGTTTGTGATTTTTTTCCGAGTGCTGTAAACATACATCTTCCCCTGAATTGTTTCGCTGATCTATCGCCTCGGAAGTGTCCCTCCATAATAATATGCATTTATCATTGTTGTTTTGTTATGGTTATGGAAGGCCCTGGTATCACTGCAAACGAATTAAAATCCATAATTGTTCAACCGCCCGTGCCAGTGGAATAATCCGAATTACTAACTCATCTCCCAAACAAAGAAAGGTAGCTGTAGTCCCAATCATAGCAGTTACAAAGGATATAAGGCGAAACAACACAGAAAGTGGACACAGCCAACTGTTCCTTTGTCATACGATATCATCGTTCATTGTAAACACTTGAAATATCAAAACACGATCAAAACGGATGAAAGACACAGCTCACGGTGTGCACAGTGTATTTAATTTATCATTATTTGTGTCCAGTGCACTATGAGGCCTCTTCAATGATTATGCAGCCTTCATTACCATTCCATCAGTGAACACATGGCAGCAACCAAGCTGAAGTTTCGGCATGAAATATAGAAGGGAAGGTCAGGTTACAAAAACTTCAGAAACTCCCTAGAAATTAACCTCAATACATAAAACGTACCAGCTATAAACGATCACTAAAATGTAATTCTGGAACTTTTTGACGATTATTTGTCATTATTTATCATGTTTTCATGCTAAAAAATGTGATGGTAAATTCAATAAAAATAAGCAAGTCTTTGTTGTAAACGCTTAATTCAAGAGATAATGTCATATTAATTAGGTTCTGATAATTTATTTGATAAAACTAAATCTCTCTTTCTCTCCCTCTCTCTCCACCTCTTGCTGTATATATGTACATGTGTATCTGTATTTTTCTTCCTTTCTTTCTTTCTTATTTTCTTTCCTTCTTCGTTCTGTCTTTGTTTGTTTGCTTCTTTCTTTCTTTTAATCATTCTTTTTCCATTCCTTCATATATCATAGCTCACCTTCTCATTTATATTTTTCTATTTTCATCCATCTTCTAGTCTATTCCCCCTTCCCTCTCCCCCAATAACAAGATGACCCCTAAAAATAGAAAACGAACGATCCCGTCATGCACAGCAGCTATAGATATGAATCTAATTACACTAGATTGCTCATGTGATCAAATATACAACATTGTAGTGTTTGATTTACATGGATTGGAAATATTAATCTACATAATCCGAACAGAGAAATATTGATACCAACATCTAGTGAGCCTGGAATTAATCTGTGAGCAAATAGTGCTGTATTGTTATTTTTTCCCTGATTAATTAACAGAATAATTAAATAAAAGGTTTTTCTTGTTGAAAATTTCGTATTTGTTTTTAATATTTTATTTATCCAATCTTCCCATATCGATTTTAAGCTTGTTTTAAATTAATATTTGCAATTTTTTTTATTTGGAAATTCCACAGATCTCGTATATATTTAGTATTTAATCTCTTAATGTAAAATTTAATATTAGTGCTTATCTTTCATTCTTCGTTAATACTTTTTCGCATCCACTTCTTCTTATACCTTTCAGCTCCCTGTGGAGTATACGTATTCAACAAACACTTTTCAAGCCGTTCCGTTTCTTGCTATTCTTTTAAGATCATTCAATGTCTTCCCCATCATCTTCATCTCTGCCCCCACCTGCCTTCTCCAAGAATAGTTTGATCTTCCGCTTTGTTTTTCCCCTGGGGATTCCAAAAATGGGACTGTTGTGTAATACTCTCAGTTGGCTTTAGCGGTGTGTGTTTTATCTAACTCCATCGTCTTCGTTGTATATCTTTGTTCACTGCTATTTGACTGGTACTTTTCCGTAATTCTATGATGGTCATTTTTGTTCTTCTCCATGTTTCACGGCCATATAATAGAACTAACTTAATATTGGAGTTTAACATTTTAAATGTTGTATTTCTTATCCACTAATATCCTTATTGTGAATGCTGTTTTTTTTCTATCACAACATCCTCTCTCTCTCTCTCTCTCTCTCTCTCTCTCTCTCTCTCTCTATCATTATATATATATATATATATATATGTGTGTGTGTGTATGTGTGTGTGTGTGTGTTTGTGTGTATGAGCCGTGTTTCTATTTTAAGTTTACTATTAACTTATGGAGCTCCAGAGATGCAGATCTACAGAAGAAAGAGAATAATTGAATGGACACGAAAAGAGAACAATCAATGAAATGAACAGATAACATTAAAAGATGGACAGGAGAACACGTGACGATAGAGTATCATGAAGGTAAATGGCAATGTAGCATAATGCTCCACGACTGGCAATGTAGCATAATGCTCCACGACTGGCAATGTAGCATAATGCTCCACGACTGGCAATGTAGCATAATGACTGGCAATCTTCGATATGGAGACGGAAGGAAATGATGATGATGGCGATGAAGCAAAGATGATTGGAATAATCAATGTCTTGACAATCATTAGCTCGCTCTCAAACAAATTCTCCATTTGTTGTTTCTATCAGGAGTTAAATTAGCATTCACTCCATTTTTAGCATATTCATTATTTCTTTAGCTAAATAATTTATAATTAAAAAAAACGCCCATTAATTTTTATATGACCATGAAAAATACAACATCTTAAGCTACCAAAACGAGGTAGTTAATAATTAACAAATCACAAAAATAGATTGGTTAGAAAATTTAGGGCAGTTAAATTGGCTTTCAAATTGTGTGATTTATAATTTAATAAGCTAATTATGTTGTTTTATATGTAAAACCATACTAGTTTGTAAACATGACATGACGACTCAGAATATACACCCAGCAGTCTAGTAAGAGATGGCTGCAGACCGCAGTCTTTGGAAACACCATCTACAGCTCCAACTCAAGCAAGAAACAAGACAGATTCATAGAAATACAGAATACACGGCGAAAGGAAAGAAAAAAACATTTCCTAGGGACGCTGCAAAATCCTTAGTCAGCTATGACTGTCGAAGGCTACTAAATGTAGAAGATAGTGTCCATTTGCGTTATGACTTCTTATTTTATGATACAGGAAAGTTACAGCACTGATCCTGAACTCCATGAAGCCTGCGAGGTTCCCTTCCCCATATTATTTTTAAAAATAAATTTAGTTATATAACTTATTTTTAGCGACAGTGTTAGGAACTTTATTGTTTTTTTCCCCTTCGCTCAAACAGTGTGAATTAATTTTTTTATTTTCATCTGCTAAAGGTTCTTCTATGAGCTCTACCGAAATATTAGACAAGCTTTTCATTTTCTAATTATATTTCTATTCTATTATTTTGGTGTTAGAAGCTCAATCGCACAAATCGTGACACTATAGAGGCCTTTGGAAATAGAAAACTAAACGCTCTACTTGAAACTGACACCCAAAACTTTGGATATGAAGTGAAGGCTCTACATGAAACTGACACTAAAAGCCTTTTGGACATAAGATGAACGCTCTAAATGGAATTGACACCATAAACTTTTGGATATGAAGTGAACGCTCTAAATGGAATTGACACCAAAAATATTTTGATGTGAAGTGAACGCTATACATGGAATTGGTGCAAACAACTTTTGGGCATGAGATGAACGCTCAACTTGAAGTTGACACCAAAAACTTTTGGACATGAGGTGAACGCTCTACTTGAAACTAACACCAAAAACTTTTGGGCATGAAATGAACGCTCCACATAAAAATGACACCAAAAACTTGTGGACATGAGGTGAACACTCTACTTGAAATTGACACCAAAATATTTTGGACATGAGATGAACCCTCTAATTGGAACTGACACCAAACACCTTTGAACGTGAGATGAATGCTCTACATTTAATTCAAACCACACACTCATGAATGTAAGATGAGCACCATAAACTCAAAACTACAACTACCTCCCAACTTTCCAGAGGCTTCCAACCATCTGCAAAAAAATACAAAACAACTGTCTATATTCTGATACGTGTTAACATAAACATATTTTCCCTCCCTCAATGCCTCGCTTATTAACTTTAACGTACTCCCTACTTCACTACAAATCATCATCACTCTTGATTTAAGCAGATAACCTTGTCACAGAGACAGTGTGAAAGTTTCTGGCTCTGTTTTCTAAACGACAGCCCTGATAGATAATGCATGTATCACCAGCTCTTTCTCCCATTAGAATGTTCGTTGAAACAGCTTTAAGCAGTTAAGGAAAGAAATATATGTAAAGACTACCTATGAATAGAACAAATTCTGCAAACATCGCTGTTCTACTCTAGTGCAAGTGTACAGGTAATCATATAAGCAGGACATTATTATTTCAGCCAGAACGACCCGAAGCGCGTTCCAGTAAATTTTGATAGACTTCAACAACTCTAAGATACATATTTTATCATCATCATCAAGTACCGAGCCTGCTGGCGTAGGTGATCATGTATCTCCACAATTTTCGATCTCGGCAGTTCGATCATTTCAGTTATTGACCTTCTGCCAAGCCATTCTCTTAAGCTGTCTGGTATTATTTCTCTTTGCTTTCCTCTATCTCTTCGTCCCTCAATTTTCCCAGTTGTTACAATATATACCAGCTGTTCTCTTCTCATTACATGACCAAAAAATGATGATTGTTTCTTCCTAATATTGGAAATTAGCTTTCTTTTTGCTTTGACCTCTCTCAGAACATCTTCATTTCTCTTCTTAGCTGTCCATGGTATTCACAACATTCTTCTGTAAAACCACATTTCTACAGACTCCAGTGATTTTCTTGTCTGTTGTCCTATTGTCCATGATTCACATCCATATGCTAAGAATAACTCTACATAACATTTAAGAACTCTTTTTATTATTTCTATTATCAAAAATGGATTGCATAGTATCTTCCTCATTTTTTGGGAAGCTATTTTTGCCTGAGCAATTGTGCATCTCACCTCTTTTGTACATCTTCCGTTTGAGGTTAACAAAGTTCCCAAATATTTAAATTCATTTACCTGTTTTAATATTGTTGGCATTATATAAAAACAGCCGAAGTGGTCCAACAATAAGGACAAATCAAATAATAACATAGAGGTAGAAAATTCCAACATCAACGAGCTACTCTCCGCAGACGACCAATGCCTAATATATGAGGATGAAAACCTGCTACAACAGCATATAACATCTGTAGATAAAAGCTGCACAAACTACAGTACGAAAATTAACACAGCAAAATCAGAGGCTATGAGAATAAGCAAATTAAGACACCCATTAAACATCAAGATCAAAGATAAAGAAATAAAACAAGTAGAGGAATTCAAGTATTTGGGCACAATGTTCACAGAAGATGGAAAACTAGACAGAAAAATTGACATGCTTGCTTGCTTGCGTTCGCCCGATGACTTAAGGAGTGTACCTCGTCATCATCCGCCCTTAAAAGGACGTTAAGTAGGCGTGTCTGCGTTGTGTTGTGGTTTACAGTATAACTGTTATATTTGCGACTTTCGGCCCAACACATCCGACTTCAGCATGACATTTTTGAGTACCGAGTTGTCTTCCCTCTTCGATCCCTACTCGCTTGGTAAGACTAGACAGATTAGTCTGTTACTAGAGGCACCACGGAGAGGTGGAGCAGGGTCTGGATGGTTCTGGTTCACCGATCCTCGCGCAAGCGATCAGCTGTGGATCGCTGACAACTTCCAGCTCTGGTGCTGGGAGGCGCGAACCGCCTCCAGAAATTGACATGAGAATACAAAAAGCAAATGCTGTCACATACCAGCTTTCACCATTGCTAAGACATCCATACATTTCTATGCCAGCTAAACAACAAATGATAAATAGCATTTTCATACCAACTTTGTGCTATGAAAGTCAAACATGGACAATTTCTAAATCACATTTAAGAAAGATCAATACATGTGAGATGCGATGCTTGAGAAAAGTAACAAACAACACAAGAAGAGATAGAATACCAAATGAAACCATAAGAAAAATGGTAGGAACAAAACCCTGCCAAGAATATATAGAACAACAACAACTAAATGGTTTGGCCACCTGGTCAGAATGAATCCTTACCAATCACCATCAAGGGCGTTCTTCTAGAATGCATGGAAAAAGACCAAGAGGAAGACCCAGAAGAAGATGGATAGATGCAGTTACAGAGACATATAACAACAAAGGAAAATCACTAATTCAGACAGTTCGAGCAGCTCAAGAACGACAAATACTATAAACCACGACACCTTTAAGGTATCAGTGAAAAGATGAAGGAAGAAAAATATTGTTCCACTTGTCTTTATTTTGCACTGAGGTGATGTCTTTTTCTTTGTTATTACCATTACTTCCGTCTTTTTGCTATTAAAGCTGAGTCCTTTATTTTTGCTTTCTTTCACTATAATGTCTAACATTTCTTGTAACTCATTTTATTGTAACATATTTTATAAGTAAATTAAAACTACGAGGCATGCTCAAATTAAACCCGTTTCAGTGGCTTTTGGACAAACATATGCATGATACATCAGAGGATATTATCTTGGGAAGGTGAGGAATGTCGCTTCGCATCTGAGTTTCGATGCTTGAGGCTACACTATACAGAAATATCCGAACATTTCTGGATAGGCGGCCGAGCACATATGGGTGCAAACTCGCGTGCTAAGACGCCGGTTCAAGTCTCGTACTTTACCTTTACCTTTACATCAGAGGGTGTGGCAGAATTAAATAATGCAATTGTTATGAAACATGTACTTACCAGGGTTCTTTAGAAAAATTCATCATCGGCATGTAAACACGCATCCCAATACCTGGGTAGACAGCGGATGATGTCCGAAAAAAAATGACTTTGGTGGCTCACAGAACCATTTTGTCACTGAGGCTTATGTAACAATTTTTGTTTGTTTTGTTGTTTAATGGAACAGATTACAGAGTTCCTGTACACTCTTTTGTCAGAGAAGAGAAGCACTGCATAAATCATGTTAATATTAATTATCTTCGCAATATTACTCATTAAAGGTATTATATGATGTTGCCTTTACTAAAACTCTTTTCTCCTGTCTCTCCCTCTTTCTCTCTTTATTTTTCGCTATTTCTCTCTCTCTCTCATTTTCTCTATCACTCGCTATTGATATATATATATCTCTCTCTCTTTTTCTCTCTTTCTATCTCTATCACTCACTATTTCTCTCTCTCTCTCTCTTTCTCTATCACTCGCTATTGATATATCTCTCTCTCTTTTTCTCTCTTTCTATCTCTATCACTCGCTATTTCTCTATCTTTTTCTCTATCACTCGCTATTTCTCCCTCTCTCTCTTTATCTCTCTACCACTCATTATTTCTCTCTCTCTCTTTCTCTACCACTCGCTATTGCTCTCTCTCTCTCTCTCTCTCTCTCTCTTTATCGCTAGCTATTTCTCTCTGTTTTTCTCTTTCTCTATCTATCACTCACTATTTCTCTCCTCTCTCTCTCAGTTCGAAAAGATCTTGGTCATTGTCCTTTTCCAATTGCGAGATTAGCTGTCCTCACCAGATCTTCCTATTGCTCTCACAATGTTTTTGCTTCTCTGCCCTATATAATTGGGTCAGGTGTGACGTCGGAGTTAACATAATTGTTGAAAGACTGAAGAAGGTGTCCCGGGGTCTGAGCCCCACTTCCGCTGCTGCCTCATCAACATGGCTTATTCCTAGACGGTAACAGTGGTTTAGGTAGAAGTCTGCAGTGGCGTGTTCTCAAGCGGACAATGATCTGGGTGTACCTTGGTAGCAAGTGCATGGGGTTGTGTATGTAATTTACTAGATCCTGCGTGTCATTTACTAGAAGACCCCGCGTGACGCTTACTAGACCATGGGCGTCATTTACTAGATCATGTGTGTCATTTACAAGATCCGGCGTGTCATTTACTAGATCCGGCGTGTCATTTACTAGATCCTGCGTGTCATTTATTAGATCCGGCGTGTCATTTACTAGATCCTGCTTGTCATTTACTAGATCCAACGTGACGCTTACTAGACCATGGGCGTCATTTACTAGATCCCGCGTGTCATTTACTAGATCCGGCGTGTCATTTACTAGATCCTGCGTGTCATTTACTAGATCCTGCGTGTCATTTACTAGATCCGGCGTGTCATTTACTAAATCATGTGTGTCATTTACTAGATCCTGTGTGTCATTTACTAGATCCTGCGTGTCATTTACTAGATCCTGCGTGTCATTATCTAGATCCTGCGTGTCATTTACTAGATCCTGCGTGTCATTTACTAGATCCTGTGTCTCATTTACTAGATCCTGCGTGTCATTTACTAGATCATGCGTGTCATTTTCTAGATCATGTGTGTCATTTACTAGATCATGTGTGTCATTTACTAGATCCTGCGTGTCATTTACTAGATCCGACGTGTCATTTACTAGATCCGGCGTGTCATTTACTAGATCCTGCTTGTCATTTACTAGATCCCGCGTGTCATTTACTAGATCATGTGTGTCATTTACTAGATCCTGCGTGTCATTTACTAGATCCGACGTGTCATTTACTAGATCCGGCGTGTCATTTACTAGATCCTGCTTGTCATTTACTAGATCCCGCGTGTCATTTACTCGATCCTGCGTGCCATTTACTAGATCATGCTCGTCATTTACTCGATCCTGCGTGCCATTTACTAGATCATGCTCGTCATTTACTAGATCATGGGCGTCATTTACTAGATCCGGCGTGTCATTTACTAGATCCCGTGTGTCATTTACTAGGTCATGATCGTCATTTACTAGATCATGCTCGTCATTTACTAGATCATGCTCGTCATTTACTAGATCAGGCTCGTCATTTACTAGACAATGCTCGTCATTTACTAGATCCCGCGTGTCAATTACTAAATCATGCTCGTCATTTACTAGATCCCGCGTGTCAATTACTAAATCATGCTCGTCATTTACTAGATCCCGCGAGTCATTTACTAGATCATGCTCGTCATTTACTAGATCATGCTCGTCATTTACTAGATCATACTCGTCATTTACTAGATCCCGCGTGTCATTTACTAGATCATGCTCGACATTTACTAGATCCCGCGTGTCATTTACTAGGTCATGATCGTCATTTACTAGATCATGCTCGTCATTTACTAGATCATGCTCGCCATTTACTAGATCAGGCTCGTCATTTACTAGACAATGCTCGTCATTTACTAGATCCCGCGTGTCAATTACTAAATCATGCTCGTCATATACTAGATCCCGCGTGTCAATTACTAAATCATGCTCGTCATTTACTAGATCCCGCGTGTCATTTACTAGATCATGCTCGTCATTTACTAGATCATGCTCGACATTTACTAGATCATGCTCGCCATTTACTAGATCCCGCGTGTCATTTACTAGATCATGCTCGTCATTTACTAGATCATACTCGTCATTTACTAGATCCTGCGGGTCATTTACTATATCATGCTCGACATTTACTCGATCCTGCGCGTCATTTACTAGATCATGCGTGTCATTTACTAGATCCGGCGTGTCATTTACTAGATCATGGGCGTCATTTACTAGATCCGGCGTGTCATTTACTAGATCCCGCGTTTCATTTACTAGATCATGCTCGTCATTTACTAGATCATGCTCGTCATTTACTAGATCATGCTTGTCATTTACTAGATCATGCTCGTCATTTACTAGATCCCGCGTTTCATTTACTAGATCATGCTCGTCATTTACTAGATCCCGCGTGTCATTTACTAGATCCCGAGTGTCATTTACTAGATCGTGATTGTCATTTACTATTGGTCGTTTCAAATCTAAATGTTCACGATTAACATGAAATATCTCCTCTTTCCCTGCACTTACAAACTTGATTTTTTGCATCTGGCCTTGTTTTTCCAAGGTCCCACCGATTTCACAAAATTTAATGATGTAGGAAGTATGCTTCATCATGAAGCAGCACTTTCCTTTGATCTCAGTGAATTTACGGATCTTTTTGCTCCTGGAGAAAATAATTTACCGTACATTAATGGAAATCAGCTTCTCGACATAGGCGTCTCTACACAACTTGAAAGTTGGAGGCGTTTATCAACTGTTTACTTTCTATTGTTTACTTTCTTTAAAATACTATGAGAATGTCAATGTTATAGCCTTTACAGACGGTCTAAAACAAATCAGCGTATAAACAGTTCCATTAATGAAAACTATTTAAACAATATACAACAAAGAATACATTTAAAAAAATTAATTATCCGTTGCGAGCGATAACGAGCATGACATATCAAGCAAAGTTATTGTTTATGGGTACGCATGTGACTAAAGAGTCCGATGTAAGCACGGGATCCTCTTCACTGTAAAGAGCTACATTGTTCGTTTTATGTCTTTCCATGTGACTTTCATTATTTTACGTAAACAAGACATATGAAAGTGATTTAGTTTCTTTGCATGCCTGCAGTACACATATCAAGAATCTTTACATTTTCAAAACGTTATCAACTTTAGCTAAAGATTGATCATGCGGACATATAAAAACGTCCATTATTATTTCATTTATTCTGAATCAGAGGAGTCTAACATATTGATTACTAATCTGGGCTGAACGAACGATAGTCCATCTTTTTTCCAATAGTCATTTTCTTCTTTTAAGACATGATCTTCACATTTGCACCAAAAATCTTTGTCAATCTGTGATAGAGCAGCATATGTCAGTCCTTTTATATCGCATAGTTTAAAACTTGTATTCTCAGCTGCCACCTGCCCTTTAATTTTTGCCCAAACGAGTTCAATGGGGTTTAATTGTGGATGATAAGGGGGCAGTCTCAAGCACGTATGACCATGCTGTTGAATGATTTTGTCTATTTGGAATACTTTGGTCTTTTGCGATTTCTTAACAAGTGACAGTAATTCAGGTTTCAAAAATCCCTCGTTAAATGGAATTCCTTCCTTTCTTAGCCAAATCTTTATAACATCTTTTGTACTGGTAGATGTAGGAATTTTGTCTTCTTCTGCCACAGCGTTGTGGTACGACGCGTTGTCCATTACCAGACAGGATGGTCTGTCTAGAATTGGAAGAAGAGTATTTTCAATCCACTCTCTAAATATATGGCCATTCATCTCGGTGTGATAGTCCCTGTTGTCAGTATAATTAGAGGTGAATATAAGTTCTGCATTTTTCACCAACCCTTCTTTTCGGCTGCCTGCATGTGCCATTATAATACGCTGTCCTTTTCCAGTGGGTACACATCTTTTAATACTTCCATCTGATAACTGCCATTCCTTTGCACTTGTGTGGTGAGAATTTATCCAAGATTCATCTAGAAATACAATATCATAACCTTGGTTACGCATTTCCCGTACTTCACGTAAATATTTATTCCTCATAGAAACTAAGTGCGGCTTCTCGCAGATGACATTTCTACCACTATCGTACTTTCTAAACGTAAAACCGATGCTTCTAACAGTTCTCCATAATGTTGTTTTCGACACAACAATGTCATTTTCTGCTCTCAGTCGAATTTTCAGTTTTCTTAAAGTCACAGTTTCTTTGGAATCGAACATTTTACAAATTGCTCTTCTAATCACTTCCTTGTCAAAACTATCTACTACTTTCTTTCTTCCTAGCGTCCTAGTCTTGATTGAACTGGACACTCCGTTAGCTTTAAGCACTTGTTTGAAAAAGCGTTTGCTTATACCCAATGCGTGAATAGTTCTCTTTTCTGGCTTTGAGATGCTTCGATACAGTTTTCCACGCTTAGCTTCTATGCAAAAATATTTATACACCTTTATTGCCACTGATTGCAATGTAAGGAACTTTACTTTTATACCCATTGACTAACAGATCACAAATTTAACGAAATTACCCAATAATTAGGATACGCCGTTGCACATAAATCACAACAAAACGACAGGAAATGGGATGCACCGGATATAAAATTATAACTATGACGCGTTTTGTGTGTTTTTTAGTGCTTAAAACAGGGAAATTGGCGCGCATTACGTTCAAGATGACAAGTCCGTGGGTGCTCACTCATATGAAGCGGTAATTCCTCCAAATATATGGTTTGACCAAAATGCCTTAAATTTGTATACTTCAAATAAAGAATATTTAAAACTATACGTTTGTTGGTGAGGAAATGAATGTACTTCTTGGGACCAAAAAATCACAAGACCATATGCAAAATTTCAGCATTATCAATCAATTGGTTGCAGAGATATGGAATTTTAAACACCTTCAAAATATTTTGAAACGACCTATAGATCCCGCGTGTCATTTACTAGATCCCGCGTTTCATTTACTAGATCATGCTTGTCATTTACTAGATCCCGCGTGTCATTTACTAGATCCCGAGTGTCATTTACTAGATCATGCTCGTCATTTACTAGATCCCGCGTTTCATTTACTAGATCATGCTCGTCATTTACTAGATCCCGCGTGTCATTTACTAGATCATGCTCGTCATTTACTATAGGTCGTTTCAAAATATTTTGAAGGTGTTTAAAATTCCATATCTCTGCAACCAATTGATTGATAATGCTGAAATTTTGCATATGGTCTTGTGATTTTTTGGTCCCAAGAAGCACATTCATTTCCTCACCAACAAACGTATAGTTTTAAATATTCTTTATTTGAAGTATACAAATTTAAGGCATTTTGGTCAAACCATATATTTGGAGGAATTACCACTTCATATGAGTGAGCACCCACGGACTTGTCATCTTGAACGTAATGCGCGCCAATTTCCCTGTTAAAAGCACTAAAAAACACATAAAACGCGTCATAGTTATAATTTTATATCCGGTGCATCCCATTTCCTGTCGTTTTGTTGTGATTTATGTGCAACGGCGTATCCTAATTATTGGGCAATTTCGTTAAATTTGTGATCTGTTAGTCAATGGGTATAAAAGTAAAGTTCCTTACATTGCAATCAGTGGCAATAAAGGTATATAAATATTTTTGCATAGAAGCTAAGCGTGGAAAACTGTATCGAAGCATCTCAAAGCCAGAAAAGAGAACTATTCACGCATTGGGTATAAGCAAACGCTTTTTCAAACAAGTGCTTAAAGCTAACGGAGTGTCCAGTTCAATCAAGACTAGGACGCTAGGAAGAAAGAAAGTAGTAGATAGTTTTGACAAGGAAGTGATTAGAAGAGCAATTTGTAAAATGTTCGATTCCAAAGAAACTGTGACTTTAAGAAAACTGAAAATTCGACTGAGAGCAGAAAATGACATTGTTGTGTCGAAAACAACATTATGGAGAACTGTTAGAAGCATCGGTTTTACGTTTAGAAAGTACGATAGTGGTAGAAATGTCATCTGCGAGAAGCCGCACTTAGTTTCTATGAGGAGTAAATATTTACGTGAAGTACGGGAAATGCGTAACCAAGGTTATGATATTGTATTTCTAGATGAATCTTGGATAAATTCTCACCACACAAGTGCAAAGGAATGGCAGTTATCAGATGGGAGTATTAAAAGATGTGTACCCACTGGAAAAGGACAGCGTATTATAATGGCACATGCAGGCAGCCGAAAAGAAGGGTTGGTGAAAAATGCAGAACTTATATTCACCTCTAATTATACTGACAACAGGGACTATCACACCGAGATGAATGGCCATATATTTAGAGAGTGGATTGAAAATACTCTTCTTCCAATTCTAGACAGACCATCCTGTCTGGTAATGGACAACGCGTCGTACCACAACGCTGTGGCAGAAGAAGACAAAATTCCTACATCTACCAGTACAAAAGATGTTATAAAGATTTGGCTAAGAAAGGAAGGAATTCCATTTAACGAGGGATTTTTGAAACCTGAATTACTGTCACTTGTTAAGAAATCGCAAAAGACCAAAGTATTCCAAATAGACAAAATCATTCAACAGCATGGTCATACGTGCTTGAGACTGCCCCCTTATCATCCACAATTAAACCCCATTGAACTCGTTTGGGCAAAAATTAAAGGGCAGGTGGCAGCTGAGAATACAAGTTTTAAACTATGCGATATAAAAGGACTGACATATGCTGCTCTATCACAGATTGACAAAAATTTTTGGTGCAAATGTGAAGATCATGTCTTAAAAGAAGAAAATGACTATTGGAAAAAAGATGGACTATCGTTCGTTCAGCCCAGATTAGTAATCAATATGTTAGACTCCTCTGATTCAGAATAAATGAAATAATAATGGACGTTTTTATATGTCCGCATGATCAATCTTTAGCTAAAGTTGATAACGTTTTGAAAATGTAAAGATTCTTGATATGTGTACTGCAGGCATGCAAAGAAACTAAATCACTTTCATATGTCTTGTTTACGTAAAATAATGAAAGTCACATGGAAAGACATAAAACGAACAATGTAGCTCTTTACAGTGAAGAGGATCCCGTGCTTACATCGGACTCTTTAGTCACATGCGTACCCATAAACAATAACTTTGCTTGATATGTCATGCTCGTTATCGCTCGCAACGGATAATTAATTTTTTTTAATGTATTCTTTGTTGTATATTGTTTAAATAGTTTTCATTAATGGAACTGTTTATACGCTGATTTGTTTTAGACCGTCTGTAAAGGCTATAACATTGACATTCTCATAGTATTTTAAAGAAAGTAAACAATAGAAAGTAAACAGTTGATAAACGCCTCCAACTTTCAAGTTGTGTAGAGACGCCTATGTCGAGAAGCTGATTTCCATTAATGTACGGTAAATTATTTTCTCCAGGAGCAAAAAGATCCGTAAATTCACTGAGATCAAAGGAAAGTGCTGCTTCATGATGAAGCATACTTCCTACATCATTAAATTTTGTGAAATCGGTGGGACCTTGGAAAAACAAGGCCAGATGCAAAAAATCAAGTTTGTAAGTGCAGGGAAAGAGGAGATATTTCATGTTAATCGTGAACATTTAGATTTGAAACGACCAATAGATCCCGAGTGTCATTTACTAGATCATGCTCGTCATTTACTAGGTCCCGAGTGTCATGTACTAGATCATGCTCGCCTTTTACTAGATCAGGCTCGTCATTTACTAGACCATGGGCGTCATTTACTAGATCCGGCGTGTCAATTTACTAGATCCTGTGTGTCATTTACTAGATCCTGCGTGTCATTTACTAGATCATGCGTGTCATTTTCTAGATCATGTGTGTCATTTACTAGATCATGTGTGTCATTTACTAGATCCTGCGTGTCATTTACTAGAACCGGCGTGTCATTTACTAGATCCTGTGTGTCATTTACTAAATCCTGCGTGTCATTTACTAGATTCCCCCGTGTCATTTACTAGATCCCGAGTGTCATTTACTAGATCATGCTCGTCATTTAATAGATCATGCTCGTCATTTACTCGATCCTGCGTGTCATTTACTAGATCCTGCGTGTCATTTACTAGATCATGCTCGTCATTTACTAGATCATGCTTGTCATTTACTAGATCATGCTCATCATTTACTAGATCCCGCGTTTCATTTACTAGATCATGCTCGTCATTTACTAGATCCCGCGTGTCATTTACTAGATCCCGAGTGTCATTTACTAGATCATGCTCGTCATTTACTAGATCATGTTCGTCATTTACTCGATTCTGCGTGTCATTTACTAGATCCTGCGTGTCATTTACTAGATCCTGTGTGTCATTTACTAGATCCTGCGTGTCATTTACTAGATCATGCGTGTCATTTTCTAGATCATGTGTGTCATTTACTAGATCATGTGTGTCATTTACTAGATCCTGCGTGTCATTTACTAGATCCGGCGTGTCATTTACTTGATCCTGTGTGTCATTTACTAGATCCCGCGTGTCATTTACTAGATCCCGCGTGTCATTTACTAGATCCGGCGTGTCATTTACTAGATCATGCTCGTCATTTACTCGATTCTGCGTGCCATTTACTAAATTATGCTCGTCATTTACTAGATCCCGCGTGTCATTTACTATATCATGCGTGTCATTTATTAGATCATGTGTGTCATTTACTAGATCATGTGTGTCATTTACTAGATCATGCGTGCCATTTACTAGATCATGCTCGTTATTTACTAGATCCCGCGTGTCATTTACTATATCATGCGTGTCATTTATTAGATCATGTGTGTCATTTACTAGATCATGTGTGTCATTTACTAGATCATGCGTGCCATTTACTAGATAATGCTCGTTATTTACTAGATCATGCGTGCCATTTACTAGATCATGCTCGTTATTTACTAGATCCTGCGTGCCATTTACTAGATCATGCTCATTTACTCGATCCTGCGTGCCATTTACTAGATCATGCTCGTCATTTACTCGATCCTGCGTGTCATTTACTGGATCCTGTGTGTCATTTACTAGATCCTGCGAGGGATTTACTAGATCCCGCATGTCATTTACTCGATCCTGCGTGTCATTTACTGGATCATGCGTGTCATTTACTAGATCCTGCGTGCCATTTACTCGATCCTGCGTGTAATTTACTGGATCATGCTCGTCATTTACTCGATCCTGCGTGTCATTTACTAGATCATGCGTGTCATTTACTAGATCATGGGCGTCATTTACTAGATCCGCCGTGTCATTTACTAGATCATGGGCGTCATTTACTAGATCCGGCGTGTCATTTACTAGATCCCGCGTGTCATTTACTAGATCATGCTCGTCATTTACTAGATCATGCTCGTCATTTACTAGATCATGCTCGTCATTTACTAGATCATGCTCGTCATTTACTAGATCCCGCGTGTCATTTACTAAATCATGCTCGTCATTTACTAGATCATGCTCGTCATTTACTAGATCATGCTTATCATTTACTAGATCCCGCGTGTCATTTACTAGATCATGCTCGTCATTTACTAGATCCCGCGTGTCATTTACTAGATCCCGAGTGTCATTTACTAGATCATGCTCGTCATTTACTAGATCATGCTCGTCATTTACTTGATCATGCTCGTCATTTACTAGATCATGCTCGTCATTTACTAGATCATGCTCGTCATTTACTAGATCATGCTCGTCATTTACTAGACAATGCTCGTCATTTACTAGATCATGCTCGTCATTTACTAGATCATGCTCGTCATTTACTAGATCATGCTCGTCATTTACTAGATCATGCTCGTCATTTACTAGATCATGCTCGTCATTTACTAGATCACGCTCGTCATTTACTAGATCATGCTCGTCATTTACTAGATCCCGCGTGTCATTTACTAGACCATGGGCGTCATTTACTAGATCCGGCGTGTCATTTACTAGATCATGCTCGTCATTTACTAGATCATGCTCGTCATTTACTAGATCATGCTCGTCATTTACTAGATCATGCTCGTCATTTACTAGATCATGCTCGTCATTTACTAGATCATGCTCGTCATTTACTAGATCATGCTCGCCTTTTACTAGATCAGGCTCGTCATTTACTAGATCATGCTCGTCATTTACTAGATCATGCTCGTCATTTACTAGATCATGCTCGTCATTTACTAGATCATGCTCGCCTTTTACTAGATCAGGCTCGTCATTTACTAGATCATGCTCGCCTTTTACTAGATCAGGCTCGTCATTTACTAGATCATGCTCGCCTTTTACTAGATCAGGCTCGTCATTTACTAGACCATGGGCGTCATTTACTAGATCAGGCTCGTCATTTACTAGACCATGGGCGTCATTTACTAGATCATGCTCGTCATTTACTAGACCATGGGCGTCATTTACTAGATCAGGCTCGTCATTTACTAGATCATGCTCGCCTTTTACTAGATCAGGCTCGTCATTTACTAGACCATGGGCGTCATTTACTAGATCATGCTCGTTATTTACTAGATCATGGGCGTCATTTACTAGACCATGCTCGTCATTTACTAGATCATGGGCGTCATTTACTAGATCAGGCTCGTCATTTACTAGACCATGGGCGTCATTTACTAGATCAGGCTCGTCATTTACTAGACCATGGGCGTCATTTACTAGATCAGGCTCGTCATTTACTAGACCATGGGCGTCATTTACTAGATCATGCTCGTCATTTACTAGATCATGCTCGCCTTTTACTAGATCAGGCTCGTCATTTACTAGACCATGGGCTTCATTTACTAGATCAGGCTCGTCATTTACTAGACCATGGGCGTCATTTACTAGATCATGCTCGTCATTTACTAGATCATGCTCGCCTTTTACTAGATCAGGTTCGTCATTTACTAGACCATGGGCGTCATTTACTAGATCAGGCTCGTCATTTACTAGACCATGGGCGTCATTTACTAGATCAGGCTCGTCATTTACTAGACCATGGGCGTCATTTACTAGATCAGGCTCGTCATTTACTAGACCATGGGCGTCATTTACTAGATCAGGCTCGTCATTTACTAGATCATGCTCGCCTTTTACTAGATCAGGCTCGTCATTTACTAGACCATGGGCGTCATTTACTAGATCATGCTCGTCATTTACTAGATCATGCTCGCCTTTTACTAGATCAGGCTCGTCATTTACTAGATCATGGGCGTCATTTACTAGATCATGCTCGTCATTTACTAGATCATGCTCGCCTTTTACTAGATCATGCTCGTCATTTACTAGATCATGGGCGTCATTTACTAGATCATGCTCGTCATTTACTAGATCATGCTCGTCATTTACTAGACCATGGGCGTCATTTACTAGATCATGCTCGTCATTTACTAGATCATGCTCGCCTTTTACTAGATCATGCGTGTCATTTACTAGATCATGGGCGTCATTTACTAGATCCGCCGTGTCATTTACTAGATCATGGGCGTCATTTACTAGATCCGGCGTGTCATTTACTAGATCCCGCGTGTCATTTACTAGATCATGCTCGTCATTTACTAGATCATGCTCGTCATTTACTAGATCATGCTCGTCATTTACTAGATCATGCTCGTCATTTACTAGATCCCGCGTGTCATTTACTAAATCATGCTCGTCATTTACTAGATCATGCTCGTCATTTACTAGATCATGCTTATCATTTACTAGATCCCGCGTGTCATTTACTAGATCATGCTCGTCATTTACTAGATCCCGCGTGTCATTTACTAGATCCCGAGTGTCATTTACTAGATCATGCTCGTCATTTACTAGATCATGCTCGTCATTTACTTGATCATGCTCGTCATTTACTAGATCATGCTCGTCATTTACTAGATCATGCTCGTCATTTACTAGATCATGCTCGTCATTTACTAGACAATGCTCGTCATTTACTAGATCATGCTCGTCATTTACTAGATCATGCTCGTCATTTACTAGATCATGCTCGTCATTTACTAGATCATGCTCGTCATTTACTAGATCATGCTCGTCATTTACTAGATCACGCTCGTCATTTACTAGATCATGCTCGTCATTTACTAGATCCCGCGTGTCATTTACTAGACCATGGGCGTCATTTACTAGATCCGGCGTGTCATTTACTAGATCATGCTCGTCATTTACTAGATCATGCTCGTCATTTACTAGATCATGCTCGTCATTTACTAGATCATGCTCGTCATTTACTAGATCATGCTCGTCATTTACTAGATCATGCTCGTCATTTACTAGATCATGCTCGCCTTTTACTAGATCAGGCTCGTCATTTACTAGATCATGCTCGTCATTTACTAGATCATGCTCGTCATTTACTAGATCATGCTCGTCATTTACTAGATCATGCTCGCCTTTTACTAGATCAGGCTCGTCATTTACTAGATCATGCTCGCCTTTTACTAGATCAGGCTCGTCATTTACTAGATCATGCTCGCCTTTTACTAGATCAGGCTCGTCATTTACTAGACCATGGGCGTCATTTACTAGATCAGGCTCGTCATTTACTAGACCATGGGCGTCATTTACTAGATCATGCTCGTCATTTACTAGACCATGGGCGTCATTTACTAGATCAGGCTCGTCATTTACTAGATCATGCTCGCCTTTTACTAGATCAGGCTCGTCATTTACTAGACCATGGGCGTCATTTACTAGATCATGCTCGTTATTTACTAGATCATGGGCGTCATTTACTAGACCATGCTCGTCATTTACTAGATCATGGGCGTCATTTACTAGATCAGGCTCGTCATTTACTAGACCATGGGCGTCATTTACTAGATCAGGCTCGTCATTTACTAGACCATGGGCGTCATTTACTAGATCAGGCTCGTCATTTACTAGACCATGGGCGTCATTTACTAGATCATGCTCGTCATTTACTAGATCATGCTCGCCTTTTACTAGATCAGGCTCGTCATTTACTAGACCATGGGCTTCATTTACTAGATCAGGCTCGTCATTTACTAGACCATGGGCGTCATTTACTAGATCATGCTCGTCATTTACTAGATCATGCTCGCCTTTTACTAGATCAGGTTCGTCATTTACTAGACCATGGGCGTCATTTACTAGATCAGGCTCGTCATTTACTAGACCATGGGCGTCATTTACTAGATCAGGCTCGTCATTTACTAGACCATGGGCGTCATTTACTAGATCAGGCTCGTCATTTACTAGACCATGGGCGTCATTTACTAGATCAGGCTCGTCATTTACTAGATCATGCTCGCCTTTTACTAGATCAGGCTCGTCATTTACTAGACCATGGGCGTCATTTACTAGATCATGCTCGTCATTTACTAGATCATGCTCGCCTTTTACTAGATCAGGCTCGTCATTTACTAGATCATGGGCGTCATTTACTAGATCATGCTCGTCATTTACTAGATCATGCTCGCCTTTTACTAGATCATGCTCGTCATTTACTAGATCATGGGCGTCATTTACTAGATCATGCTCGTCATTTACTAGATCATGCTCGTCATTTACTAGACCATGGGCGTCATTTACTAGATCATGCTCGTCATTTACTAGATCATGCTCGCCTTTTACTAGATCAGGCTCGTCATTTACTAGATCATGGGCGTCATTTACTAGATCATGCTCGTCATTTACTAGATCATGCTCGCCTTTTACTAGATCAGGCTCGTCATTTACTAGATCATGCTCGCCTTTTACTAGATCAGGCTCGTCATTTACTAGATCATGGGCGTCATTTACTAGATCCGGCGTGTCATTTACTAGATCCAGCGTGTCATTTACTAGATCAGGCTCGTCATTTACTAGATCAGGCTCGTCATTTACTAGACCATGCGCGTCATTTACTAGATCAGGCTCGTCATTTACTAGATCATGGACGTCATTTACTAGATCCGGCGTGTCATTTACTAGATCCAGCGTGTCATTTACTAGATCAGGCTCGCCTTTTACTAGATCAGGCTCGTCATTTACTAGACCATGGGCGTCATTTACTAGATCAGGCTCGTCATTTACTAGATCATGGGCGTCATTTACTAGATCAGGCTCGTCATTTACTAGATCATGCTCGCCTTTTACTAGATCAGGCTCGTCATTTACTAGACCATGGGCGTCATTTACTAGATCAGGCTCGTCATTTACTAGATCAGGCTCGTCATTTACTAGATCAGGCTCGTCATTTACTAGATCAGGCTCGTCATTTACTAGATCAGGCTCGTCATTTACTAGACCATGGGCGTCATTTACTAGATCAGGCTCGTCATTTACTAGATCAGGCTCGTCATTTACTAGATCAGGCTCGTCATTTACTAGATCAGGCTCGTCATTTACTAGACCATGGGCGTCATTTACTAGATCAGGCTCGTCATTTACTAGATCATGCTCGCCTTTTACTAGATCATGGGCGTCATTTACTAGATCAGGCTCGTCATTTACTAGACCATGGGCGTCATTTACTAGATCCGGCGTGTCATTTACTAGATCCAGCGTGTCATTTACTAGATCATGCCCGTCTTTTACTCGATCCTGCGTGCCATTTACTACATCCCGCGTGTCATTTACCAGACCATGCGTGTCATTTACTAGATCCTGCGTGTCATATAACAGCAACTTATGCGTCCATTTTGTTTTTCGTTTGTTTCGTGTGACTATCTTACCTCACTATAGTTCACTGGGTGAGTGTATCGAATTTTCCTGCCAGTTTTTGAAGAAAGTATCAGTTACTTCATTTCCAGGGGTGGGGGAGGGAGGGGGAAGGTAATTCATCTCAAGGCCACTTGAAAGACTGTGATAGCTCATTAAGTTCAGAAATGATTGAAATGATGTCTTGAGTAGAATGGGGGTATTTTTATATTTCCAGTGACCCTAGAAATGACTTGCAGTCTGTGAAGAAAACTGTTTTTAGTGGGGGGGGGGGGTTTCATTATTTTCTTTCTTTGAATGTTCTAAGGGCTTCAAATAGTGCTACACACTCAGTTATTTAATATAAGGATGTCTTGGATGTTGCAAAAGTATTTTTCGTCCCTCACCCATCACTGTATATTATATAAACGCTTCCTCGTTCATTTCTGAGGACGCATCTGGACGTTGGTCCATTAGTCAGGGTCATATATGATATTCATCAAATCTAGGGTCAAAGATATCATCTCAAGTGTGCTGGAGGCAATTTCCTTCTATGCTCAGTACCTCGGTACAGTATACTAGACAGATATCTTACTTATCTCAACTGTGCATTTTTTTAAAAAGTGAATTTCCATTTATTCTTAGTTCCTGTGATTGCATTATAGCTACTTCTTCTACCTTTTAGCTCCCATTATAGCTACTTCTTCTTCTACCTTTTAGCTCCCATTATAGCTACTTCTTCTTCTACATTTTAGCTCCCATTATAGCTACTTCTTCTTCTTCTACCTTTTAGTTCCCATTATAGCTACTTCTTCTTCTTCTACCTTTTAGCTCCCATTATAGCTACTTCTTCTTCTTCTACCTTTTAGCTCCCATTATAGCTACTTCCTCTTCTACCTTTTAGCTCCCATTATAGCTACTTCTTCTTCTACCTTATAGCTCCCATTATAGCTACTTCTTCTTCTTCTACCTTTTAGCTCCCATTACAGCTACTTCTTCTTCTACCTTTTAGCTCCCATTATAGCTACTTCTTCTTCTTCTACCTTTTAGCTCCCATTATAGCTACTTCTTCTTCTTCTACCTTTTAGCTCCCATTATAGCTACTTCTTCTTCTTCTACCTTTTAGCTCCCATTATATCTACTTCTTCTTCTACCTTTTAGCTCCCATTATAGCTACTTCTTCTTCTACCTTTTAGCTCCCATTATAGCTACTTCTTCTTCTTCTACCTTTTAGCTCCCATTATAGCTACTGGGACGAGAGAATTTAATCGAGTTGAGATTTTTTAGCTAAAATCAAATTACGAAATCTTTGCATAGACTGTATACATAACATAAAATACACCCTTCCATTCTAGACCTGACAATGTACGTTCCCGCAGGTTCTGCGTAATCTTGAAACTCATGAACCGCCCTTTCTCTAGTAATGATTGTGCGAGGAACCTCTTTTCGGTCTTTCTTTTCATTTTTTGCCGTCAAATATCTGGTTGCCTATTTGGAGCTGGATTCTATTTTCGTTCATTTTGAGAATATGTCCTACGTAAATACATGTCCTCTTGCTTGTAAAAGTAGAGCCCTGTCTTATTTAGCCTCTTCATATATTATCTGTTTGATATAATAATTTTGCAACTGATATTTAGCCATCTTCTAATTCCCTACAGCAAGTATACAATTTTGATAACAAATTCTGTTACAGCAAGCGATGTACAGACATACACAAAGGGGAAATAATTGGCCTACCTGGCATTTCTGTGTGTCGCTAAAGAAGGGCTTGAAACTCTAATGGTGTTATAGGCTTCGACAATTATTCTTAATTTGTTTCCAATATCACGACTTTTATTTGCTTCAAGTTCACTGATGTACAATACTAAGAGATTGAGAATAATGATCCACATTCTGGCGCTGATAATGATTTGTACTTTTTTATAAAACAAGTGAAACATCATCAAAAATGGCAGTTTTTTCCATTATCATATAAAACGCGCTAGTAGTTATATAAATAGGCAGTGTACCAATTGATAAATGATCAATTAAAATACAAAATAAACTTGAAAATGATATAAATCATATTTTTAAATTGATTTTTATGCTGTGTTGGCATGTGACGAGAGAGATTAAATTGGCTAATTTTATTTCTAGTTTAAATAAAAACTTCAATATAGAGCAGAAGCAGAGAATGAACGACAAGAAATGATAGACATAACAGTCAACGAAAGCAACAAGAAAGGTCTGATTAGTAGACAAAAAACAGAAGTAATAGCCATATCGAAGAAACAATCATCACCATGATGTGGCATAAAAATAAACAGGACGCGTCTGAAACAAGTGCAACGCGTCAAATACTTGGGCACAATAATAACATCAGATGGAAGAAGCACCACAGACATAAAATGCAGAAAAGTTCAGGCCAAAATAGCATTTCAGTAAATGAAAAACGTCTAATGAAACAAGTATATGCCAATAGAAGTGAGAAAGAGAGTTCGTCGTTGCTATATAGAGCCAATTCTGATCTATGAAAGCGAATCATGGACAGTTGACAAAAAAAAACGAATAGAGGCCACAGAGATGGGATTTCTCAAAAGAATGTTGAAAGTTCACTGGACAGCTAAAAAGACCAACAACGACATCCTCAAATAGGCCAACAGAAAAAGAGAGCTCCTAAAAACATAAGAGATAAATAATCATTTTGGAAGGACATGATCGCCCACGCCAACCGGTATGGTACATGCTGATGAAGATGATCAAACCCTCAGCGCCTAAGATAAATGTGAGCAAAAGTGCTGCTGCGTTTTGCTGAGAGGCAATATATCAAAGGTAAGATGGAAGAAATGTCGAAATTACCATTTTGTACTATTCTGTTCAGCATGTCCATGCAATTATTTCAGGGAACATCAAAGGTCATAAACTTTGTTTATCTTACCAAAAATGTACAAGAAATGTTCATGCATTTTTGGTGTTATTTCAAATAGGAAAGCTACCATTTATTCGTATTAGTCAAAGCTTTACTGACACTTGAACAATGTTGTCATATCTGGTGTCTGATTCTCATATATTGTCGAGATGACCGTGTATATAATAGAAAACATAGAATTCAGATTGTAATGTGGTATATGGCGAAATAAATTGGATGTTCAAATAAAGCAGGGATAATGTAGAGTAGAAAATAGGGAGTTCAAATACAGAAGGTAGTATAAAGTGTAGAAAATAGGGTGTTCACGTGTAGAAAGTAGTATAAAGTGTAGGAATAGGAGTTCAAATACAGAAGGAAGTATTAAGTGTATGAATAAGGGTGCTTACATTTAGAAGGAAATATAAAGTGTAGGAAGTAGGGTATTCATATTTAAATGGAAGTATAAAGTGTAGAAAATATGGTGTTCAAATACAGAAGGAAATGTAAAGTGTAAGAAATAAGATGTTCACATTTAGAAGGAAGTATAAAGTGTAGGAAATGGAGTGGTCACATTTAGAAGGAAATAAAGTGTAGAAAATATGGTGCACAAATACAGAAAGATGTATAAAGTGAAGGAAATAGGGAGTTCAAATACAGAAAGAAGTATAAAGTGTAGAATATAGGGAGTTCACATTTAGAATGAAGAATAAGGTGTAGAAAATATGTTCACTTTTGGAACGAAGTATAAAGTGTAGAAAATAGAGTGTTCAAATACAGAAGAAAGCATAAAGAGTATGACATTGAGTTGAAATACAATAGGCTAGTAAGTATATAGAGACCACCATAATAGATACTTAGGAGTTCGCAGTGAGATTATTGTTGAAGGTAAATAAGATATGAAAGAACTTCCACCTATGACAGGGCGAGAGAGAAGACTGAACAAGGACATAAAACTCATACACAGACAAAGATAAAATAAATTAAATACCACTAGCTATATGTATTATAATATGTATATACATACACGTGAAAGAGAGAAAGAGTATCATATCATATTTATATAATTCCTGTCACACGCCCCATATAAGTATATATAATGCTTATAATGCTAACCCTGCGACGAATACAACCTTGTTAACACAAACATGACAATATGAAGACAGTATTTTGAATGATGTTTCTAACTCATATCGTCATCCTCTTAGTAACTTCAGCGATCACATCAGTTTTTCCTTGTTGAAGATTGTGTTTATAATTAAGAAGAGAAGCAGAAGTATTACCAATAAACATTCTAAAATTAAAAAAAAATATGAATGCTGGATTACATGACATCTGTCTGTCTCTCTATCTGTCTGTCTCTCTGTCTGTCTGTCTGTCTCTCTGTCTGTCCGTCCGTCCGTCCGTCCATCTATTCATCTATCCACCCGACCATCAATCTGTCTGTCTATCTGCATTTCTGTCTGTATATCTGTCTGTCTGTCGGTGTGCCTGCCTGTCAGCTTGCTTATCCGTCTGTCCGTCCAATGAAGGACCGATTCCAAAATCTTGCATTGGGACGACTTAAGAGAAGCAGTTTTATCCACCAAGCCAAGCGTATTAGTAGACAAACACCAGACATGCCAAGAGCTGTTAACCCCCTACTGCCCATACCAGAACAGACTCCCTGGACAGAGGAATCTGGATTATCAGTTCAAATACGGACAGAAGTGAAAGGAATAGTTGATAAAGAGGAACAGAATAGTCTACAGCGAAAAACAATAACTCTCAGTTTCCTGGATGAAGAATACCCACAAGACCTATGGATTCGTGTGTATACAGATGGATCAGCACAGAATGCAGTAAAAAATGGGGGAGCAGGTGCATATATAGAATACCCAAATAACACTAGGGATATGAATAAAATAGCAACAGGGAAATATTGTCACAATTATGATGCAGAAATACAAGCAATAAAGTTAGCAATAGAAAAACTGCTGAACATTAATCTTAGCCCGCAGCCTGTAGTGTTTTTGACAGATGCAAGATCAGTACTCCAGGCACTACAATCCAGAAAATTACCACATCTGCAGACCTTATTGACTGAACTCTGCAAGCACCACAGGGTTGCCCTGCAGTGGATCCCATCTCACTGTGGAATACCAGGAAATGAGAAAGCAGATCAGTTGGCAAAGGAAGGTTCAACAGGCACACAACTAGATACACCTGTTACATACCATCATAAGAAACAGATAATCAAATCAATCAGAGGACCACAAGCCCCAAATCAGGATGCCTTTTATAATATGAATAGATATGAACAAGTTATCATTATACGTCTCAGAACAGGACACAATCGACTCCATAGTCACATGTATACAAAATTCAAGATCGGCACCTCAACTACTTGTACATGTGGACAGGCGCCCCAGACTGCTGAACACATACTTCAAGACTGCACTGAATATAGTAGACTGAGGAAAATCCATTGGCCCATAGATACAACACTACAGACAAAACTATATGGGCCACTGCAAGAATTACAAAAGACAGTAACATTTATACAGGAAACGACATTGCAGATATAGACAATGCTTCAGGCGAACGAAAGATAGATAGATAGATCCGTCTGTCCGTCTGTCTATCTATCTGTCTTCCTTTTCTGCTCTTTCTATATCTCTTTTTTTCTTTCTTGTGTCTGCCAATTTTGAAGAAAATAACAGCAATAAAAAAAATGACATCTCAAGAAGCTTGATATGAAGAATAAAGAGGATTAGGTAACATCAAAAGAGAAATAGAAATATAGGCAAGCAATTATGAGTGGCATATAGAAATTGAATTATATTTGAAGAAACTTTTGAAAGCTGAACTTTGATCGGTATACAATACAGTAATAAGAACAAACACAGAGAAAACATGGATAGGACAGGTAGTCAGCCATATTGTCTATATCAATTAAACGGGACAACTGTAATACTAGACATAGATCATTTATATGCTTCGTATTCTAACAACTGTGTGTGGTAACATATGGCAGTGTCATAAACAGCTGCAAGATAAATCATAAACCTTTGCTATACAAGTAAATCTTTTTTTTAAATAGCAAAGCAATGTCAAGTATATATATATATATATATTTATATGATACTATTGTAATTATTTCAGCATCGTCAATAACCTTCTCTGCTGGTCTATGTGATATGGTCTTTTCACAACGTTACTTCTTTAAATGTAACACTTATGTTATTGGCCACCTAAAAACCATTCACTTAAACTCTCTGGTATCTTTTCATTCTGCGTCTCTCTTCCTGCTTCAATCATTATTGCTGCAATAATATGCCCAAGCTGGTCCCTTTCTAGTTGTAGAGCCCAAAAATAATGTGATTGGTTAATGATTGACTAACATTGTTATGTATGTCGTATGTGGACTCTACATTGATAATTTCATTCATATCATTGAGAGAGCAGGGGGCCAAATCGATAACTTGTCGGGCTTCAAACCAGGATAACATGAGTTCGAAAACCTGTAGGTTTTTTTTTTTTCTATCGGAAGTGAAATAAAAACTCACAGTCTTACACATCACGGCGACTGCACGGGACATGCGCCCCTTATTCTCCGGGCCTATAAGTTCCCCCGGCATTCCTCAGACATTTGATAAAGAACGAAGCAGAAAGAGTTTTTTTTTTTTCTGTGGTACCATTTGAAGATAAAGTGTTTATTTTTCTGTGGTACCATTTGAAGATAAAGTGTTTTTTTTTTCTGTGGTACCATTTGAAGATAACGTTTTTTTTCTGTGGTACCATTTGAAGATACAGTTTTTTTTCTGTGGTACCATTTGAAGATACAGTTTTTTTTTCTGTGGTACCATTTGAAGATAATGTTGTTTTTTTTTCTGTGGTACCTTTTGAAGATAAAGTTTTTTTTCTGTGGTACCATTTGAAGATAAAGTTGTTTTTTTTAACAGACGATAAAGTGTTTTATTACAGGCGATAAAGTGTTTTATTACAAACGATAAAGTGTTTGATTACAGACGACAAAGTGTTTTATTACATTGATATACAATTATGTGGTGGTGCGCACAAGTGAAATGAAAAATGAATACAACACTCGCTTGACTATCAAAGTTCAAACTAAAAAGGTTTGTCGATTTGTTTTTCAAAATGTATCCAGATGACTAATGTTTTGTGAAGCAGCTCAGTGTGGCTTGTACACAATTGTTTAGCCAATTAGAATACCATGTATATATGTTACGTTTAGCGTTATTATAAATGCCGCTGAAGGAGAAGAATCTCTACAAGTATTTAATATAATTGAAGAATATTATCCACCTAACTATGAATCAACAGTAATAAAAGTAAAAAAAAAGGTAAAGAGCCCCGTCACGCCAAGTGGCGTATAGGGAATATGGTGTTAGTGACCATAAATTTTACAGACCTTCAGCACATGATTTTTTGGGGTAATGTGGTCGGTAATACGCCCTCGCCGCTTTACTTTCCCAGAAAAAATCCGATACCCATTTAAGGCTGGGTGAACCCGGAAGCCGTCGGTTGGGATCGAACCCTACCTCTTGTCCTTTGTAGTGCAGTTTACTAACCATTGAGCTATCGCGGCTCCCTCATCAACAGTAATAGAGACATGAAAGTATCGTTAAAGCATCAACATAAACATCCGTTTGTGACATACGCTGTCTTTTCTTGACCTTCATTTCACTGTCATTTAGTGCAGTCTCATTAAGTAAGGAAGATTCCCTATTAAAATGTGATAGCATTCAGTATTATTTTCACATCCTATTAAACTGGAGATTCTTTATCCTTTGGTGTTACTGGTTACCAAATATTGTTGGAACATTCAACGTTTGAAATCTTCGTCATCGATTGGGACAATATTACATCTGGTCCGCCGCGGACAGGACCACTAATCAATTGACCAAATAATAAATATTATACCCCCTCCTGCTTAATTACGTTTCACTATTTTTTCTCTCTTATTGTGCTCTTCAGCGCCGATTCTCCTTATATTATGGCAGCTTCTCTTGTATTTATTGCTATTTAAATTATATATATATATCATTTTACAGCCTTTATAGACGAGAAAAAAGTCCTCTCTGCAGACCCCACGCATGGAAAAATTCCGTAAAGATTTTTTTTTGTTTAAATAAATAAGAAAAAAAGGGTTGTTGAATTTTGTCAGCAGAATCCGTCGAAGTTGTTTTGAAAAGCAGCTTTCTCTCTTTGATGAATATGTTAATATTCGAGTGATCGTTCAGACATTCAAATGAACAATCTAGGATTATGCAGTCAGGTCTCACTATTTTTTGGTCTTACATTCTTTTATTATTTTGATTTCTTTCTATTACTATAATATGTAGGGAGCCGCGATAGCTCATTGGTTAGTGAACTGGACTACCACGGACAAGGGGTAGGGTTCGATCCCAACCGACGGCTTCCGGGTTCACCCAGCCTTAAATGGGTACCGGATTTTTTTCTGGGAAAGTAAAGCAGCACGGGCGTAATACTGACCACATTACCCCAAAAATCATGTGCTGAAGGTCTGTAAAATATAGGGTCACTAACACCATATTTCCCTATACGCCACTTGGCGTGACGGGGTACTTTACTTTTTTTTTTTTTACTATAATATGTAATACCAGCTAGCAACTATAAATGAAGACAATGAACTGGAGATATTAATTACAGCATGAGCAATAGTTCAATTGTAGATCTTTGCTCCACACGTAGAAAAAGTAGACTACGAAACTGTAAGAATAGAATCTGCTTGCAGAATTATAGACAAACAAGTGTTACACTTTAGGACGAAGTAATATGGAGGAATAACAAGAAACAATAATAAGAATATTGGTGAACATGGACATAGAGAGAGAGAGAGAGAGAGAGAGAGAGAATGAGAGAGAAAGGTTTATGAAAGCGAATTACTTAAAGTGAGAAAAAAATAAAGGCAACGTAGAAATTTAGAAAGGAAAGAAGTAAACAAAGAAAGAGAAACAGATCAAAAAGAGTTAAATTTATGAAAACGCAGAGATGAATAGAGAGAGAGAGTGAGAGAGAGAGAGAGAGAGAGAAAGTGAAAAGGTTGGGAGAGAGAGAGAGAGAGAGAGAGAGAGAGAGAGAGAGTGGGTGAATATTTATATCCCATAACGATAAAGAAACAAAGTATAAAGTAATGAAGCAGTGAATAACAATAAGAGGCTATGGACGTGCACTCACTAACCGTGTAATTTACCGCATCATTGATGACAGCAATCAAATGTACCGCCCTAAAGGGAGAACATCTCATAGCGCAGCTTATTTGAGGGCTTATACATGAAGCAGTGTCTCACAACACTAAAGACAGGCTGGTTGTAAAATGCGTCTGAACCGGCCATTAAAGTATCCGGTTTCAACAACGATAAGTTTTGATACAATAAAAAATGATATCTTGTCCACATCTCAGTTCCTGTCGGTATTAAATGAAGAGTTTAAACAAAAAATATCTGGTGCAGTGGTTCTCACATTTTTTTATCAAAAGCGTTCTTGAATTAATTAATTAATCTTTAACGTCCTATATATTTCTACACATATTTTGTTGCATAATTTATTCTATCCGCACACTGTAATTTTATCATCACCACATATCCCCTTGAATCCATATGTTAATCCTTACAACCTCAGTGGCAACATAACTAATTAGGATCCCTCATTGACTATTTTACGTCATTCTTAACACTAATTGACTGCAACAACTTGTCTTTATGAAAAACAGCTTAAACGGACGCATAATCAAAACTCACTAGCTACAGAGACAAGTCAACACCATTCATTAGGCATATAGACTCATCCTCACTACTCATTAGCTACATACAGCAATCATCACCACACATTAGCTAAATAAAGCAATCATCAACGTACATTAGCTACGTAAACTCGTTCTCACTACTCATTATCTACATAAACTCATTCTCACCGCCCATTATATACATATATACATTCTTATACCAGTTAGCTACATACAGCAATTATCACCACTCACTAGCTAAATAAACAAGTCATCAACATACATTAACCACATGCAGCAATGATCACCACTCATTACCTACATAAACTCATCCTCATCACTCATTAGGTACATAAACTCATCCTGATCACTCATTAGCTACATAAACTCATCCTCATCACTCATTAGGTACATAAACTCATCCTCATCACTCATTACTACATAAACTCACCCTCATCACTCATTAGCTACATAAAATCATCCTCATCACTCATTAGCTACATAAACTCATCCTCATCACACATTAGGTACATAAACTCATCCTCATCACTCATTAGGTACATAAACTCATCCTCATCACTCATTAGCTACATAAACTCATCCTCATCACTCATTACTACATAAACTCATCCTCATCACTCATTAGCTACATAAACTCATCCTCATCACTCATTAGGATTATACACTCATCCTCATCACTCATTAGCTACATAAACTCATCCTCATAACTCATTAGTAATATAGACTCATCCTCATCACTCATTAGCAACATAGACTCATCCTCATCACTCATTAGCTACACGTAGCAATGATAACCACTAATTGCCTGCATAAACTCAAAATCTTAAATCCATAATAGTGTTATAAGGCGAATACTCCCCCTAGTAAAATGGTAAAACAGTTAGTGATCGACACACAATGAATCTTGTTCATTATTGTAAGGTGGAGAAAGGAGGCGTGGGGTGGGAAAGTAATAACCAAAATTATCGCTTTTTTCAAGGTCAGTTGCTGTCTCTCAGATGTTGCCTCACACACTCTACTATTCTTCCACTAATCTCTACCAGGGTTTACTAAGTCTCCTCTCGATGGTCTTTCTGTTCCTGTTCACAAAGAGCAATAACGGTTTACTGGGTTTGTCTAAGCATGCATCCTCTCCAGAGTCTACCTATTATCACCATCCGCCTGTTTGAAAGTCGCTTATCAAACAGGCTTGATAAAGTCAATAGTACAAGATTAAAATAGGAGTCTGCAGGATGAAAATAATACATCAAACACAAGACAGATACAAATTAACGTCCTGTTTTTTTTTCATTCTGTTCATAATAGAGGCCTACTGGCCAATCTTATTTGTTTGTGTTCTAATACATAGCGACATATTTTGTTTCTTGGTCAAAATATATAACAGAATCTAGAAAAAAAGAAATTTAAGAAAATTAATTAAAATAAGAGGCTAACTTTTAACAAATAGGAAGGGTACAAAACAAGGGCAAACAAACACAACCATACAAGAGTAAAACAAACAAAAAATGGGACAAAAAGGATTAGAGGCAAAATAAAACGAATAGGGACAAAACAACATTAATAGAAAGAAAACGAAACGAACAGGAACAAAACAAAACGAACAGGGACAAAACAAAACGAACAGGAACAAAACAAAACGAACAGGGACAAAACAAAACGAACAGGAACAAAACAAAACGAACAGGGACAAAACAAAACGAACAGGAACAAAACAAAACGAACAGGGACAAAACAAAACGAACAAGGACAAAACAAAACGAACAAGGACAAAACAAAACGAACAGGAACAAAACAAAACGAACAGGGACAAAACAAAACGAACAGGGACAAAACAAAACGAACAGGAACAAAACAAAACGAACAGGGACAAAACAAAACGAACAGGGACAAAACAAAACGAACAGGAACAAAACAAAACGAACAGGGACAAAACAAAACGAACAGGGACAAAACAAAACGAACAGGGACAAAACAAAACGAATAGGGACAAAACAAAGCGAATAGGAACAAAACAAAGCAGATAAGGACAAAACAAAATGAATAGGAACAAAACACAAGATTAGGGACAAAATACACCAAACCGTGTAGGAAACAAAACAAAAGTGGGACTTAAACAACTGGGCAGAACAACCAAACATAAATTAATTAAAAGTCAGCTTATTTACATAATTGTAATTACACATTTCGGATTTAAGGAAAACACTTTATAAAGGTACCTATTAGTATAAGGTGGAGGGGGAGGCGGCGCTGAGTGGTCTGGAGGTAAGAATTAGGACTATTGCCTAGAAAGCCTCGGGTTTGAATCCCTCAATTTGCTAGGGGTAGGGGAAATTCTCTCTTAAAATATGTGATTTCTTCCTGGCTCTACAATCTCTTGGTGGTGAGGTTCTCTGTTTAATCCACTCGGATAACGGCAAAAAAAGAAGGTCATCTGTGCACTTTGCGTACGCTAATGAGCCATTGGCACTTGGAAATAGAATAGAGTAGGCCAAAAGTGTCCGCTGCCCGGGCAGAGTTCATTGTAAACATTTACCTAAAAACATCAAAACTCTTAACGATAAAAATGAGTGTACATTTGAAGAGTGAGAATGTCTGCCTGTACGGCGAGGTTCACCTGAGCACACAACAGCTGGTGTGAAAAACATGACAAACTGATATTTATGTAACAATCTGTGGCTCGGGACTTCGCGGCGAACGCAAACAGACAAACAACAACGCGTCTTATAGAGTGCGAAATAGTTAAAAGTTTGTGGTACAAAGAAACAGGTGAGGTTTTAGTTTCAGACAAGTTTTACAACGCCACTATCAGGTACAATGAAGCTGGATCGGAAGACACGACATAGTGAAAGCTTAAAAAAAATACATAAATAAGTAGCGGAGGAAGTTGTGATTATATGGAACTATGACTTCATTCAAAGAACGAGAATTGAGTAAGAAAGCTGTTTTAACCTTTCACGATGAATAACCAGAACGTGTGTAATGAAAAATAGAACAAAGAAACCTGAAACTGTGAAGATTGTTCAAACTATGCATGAAAAATTGCATGGAAGAAGTTTATTTGTCGAAAGTGCGCCATAAAAGACGCCTGTGCGTAGGTTAATAATGGTAAGGTTATGACCCAAGGAGAAAAAGTGTTACACATTAATTTTAACAAATGAGGTTTAAGTGCTCATTTGATTCACGTAATTTTAATACTGTTTTTCCAATGGTTTTCAGCAACAGATATTGTTGCAGAAAACAACACAGAAATATGGTCTGATTGGAAATATTATCTTATACCTGAAAGTGGGCAGCCTCACATTAAAAAACGCCCTTGACCTCTAAGAAGATTGAACAACCGGAAGTTCTAGCAGAAAATAAATTATCGCCAATTTAAGAAAGGCATTATTCAGACAGCAAATTCCAGAAATCATAACAGGAGAATAATATTTTCTGATTGCGACAACAATTACTTGGGTTATTGTTTTTTTTTCTTTCTGTTTTTGTTTTTAAAGGCAAATCCATATGTTGGAAAAATGCACTCACTTGCCATGTCGGGTTGACAAGAATGGCGAGAGAGAAGTGCTGAAGGAGGCAGTGCTTAATGCGTTCTTGATAATTGTTGTAATGTGGTGATGTTGATGAGAGCTGGGATGTGAATGAATTCATTGCAGGGCTCTGAATCGGGGGGGGGGGGGGGGGGGGAGAGAGAGATTTGATTGAGCTGAAATCGGTGAAATCGAGGAACGGTTGTGGAGTCTGTGTCGAAAGTACAAAGTGTAAGCGTTAATTATTTATAAATGTTTATACTTGTATACGGGTTTCCTTTTAGTAAAGCTGTTTTATAGATTGTTATATCTTCTTGTGCACTTTATTGGTTATGTTGCATTACTAGAAATAAGAACATATGTAGAAATAATGTGGGGAAAAGGCATATTAAGAAACGCATTGTAGTGGGTACATTGGAAGCAGATTTGGAAAAAAAATAGTGAAATAATGAGATAGCGTAATAGGAAAGAAAGAACAAGAGACAGAGATAGAGAGAGAGAGAGAGAGAGAGAGAGAGAGAGATAGAACGAAAGAGAAAAAGAAATATGGAGGCGAATGACTTAAAGGGAGAGAGAAACAAAAGCAACGTAGGAATGAATAAGTGAAATTGGAATGGAAAAGCAAAGGACGAGAGACTGCTCGAAAATAGTAACATTGTGAGAAATAGAAATAGATAAATAGAAAGAGAGAGAAATGGACAGAAAGAAAGACAGATAACGGGAGATAACGAGAGAAAGAACTAGATAGGAGATATGTATATCCCGTAACAATAAAGCGAAATAAAGAATGTTATTTACAATGTTAAAGATTTTCCCTTGGTTAATTTACTGCCGTATTGCTACCGTTAAATAAAGATTCTCAAACAAAGTTATGATTTATAACTTTGTCTTTGCTTCTTTATTTAAAACGCCTTGCATCGAATCGTGATGATAACACTTTCTCCATTTGTGAATCTCATAAAATGTAATCACTCATCCGTGAATATTACCAGCAGCTAGACACTCCGCTCCATCAATCATGATGAGCCAGAAAACCGCCCTGGGCTTGTACTCACGTGCTTGTGACGACCGCCTCCATGATGGTCTACCTGGCTTGATAAGCTCTACACTGAGAGTCAGCTCAATATGAACGTAGACTTTGTACATTTTTTGTTGTTGTATATTGTTTTGTTGATCCTTCTCTTCTTGTATTTTGTAAGGCTCGGTCTATTGGCATCAATGAACTGATTTGTCTATATATTGATTGAAAATTATATATTTTTTTCTAATATAAAAATAGTGTCCCAAACACACACACAAACACATACACGCACTCACGTTCACTCTCTCAAACACACTCTCTCTCAGACACGCAAACACACATTCTCATGGCCGAATTTAGGCCTAAGCTAAATAAACTACAACTCAGGCCCTCACAACCCAAAGGGGCTTCACATTTGTTTATATTGTAATCTATGATAGAGACCTTCTGGTGTGTTTTATATTTTATTGTTAACAGAGGGCCTTATAGTTTGATTTATTTGAGCATATTAGGGCCTTAAAGTTTGATATATTTGAGCATATTAGGGCCTTAAAGTTTGATTTATTTGAGCATATTAGGGCCTTAAAGTTTGATATATTTGAGTATATTAGGGCCTTAAAGTTTGATTTATTTGAGCATATTAGGGCCTTAAAGTTTGATTTATTTGAGCATATTAGGGCCTTAAAGTTTGATATATTTGAGCATATTAGGGCCTTAAAGTTTGATTTATTTGAGCATATTAGGGCCTTAAAGTTTGATTTATTTGAGCATATTAGGGCCTTAAAGTTTGAAATATTTGAGCATATTAGGGCCTTAAAGTTTGATTTATTTGAGCATATTAGGGCCTTAAAGTTTGATATATTTGAGCATATTAGGGCCTTAAAGTTTGATTTATTTGAGCATATTAGGGCCTTAAAGTTTGATTTATTTGAGCATATTAGGGCCTTAAAGTTTGATATATTTGAGCATATTAGGGCCTTAAAGTTTGATTTATTTGAGCATATTAGGGCCTTAAAGTTTGATTTATTTGAGCATATTAGGGCCTTAAAGTTTGATATATTTGAGCATATTAGGGCCTTAAAGTTTGATTTATTTGAGCATATTAGGGCCTTAAAGTTTGATTTATTTGAGCATATTAGGGCCTTAAAGTTTGATATATTTGAGCATATTAGGGCCTTAAAGTTTGATTTATTTGAGCATATTAGGGCCTTAAAGTTTGATTTATTTGAGCATATTAGGGCCTTAAAGTTTGATATATTTTAGCATATTAGGGCCTTAAAGTTTGATTTATTTGAGCATATTAGGGCCTTAAAGTTTGATTTATTTGAGTATATTAGGGCCTTAAAGTTTGATATATTTGAGCATATTAGGGCCTTAAAGTTTGATATATTTGAGCATATTAGGGCCTTACCAAGTCTAAGTCTGGCACTGGCTCACACACACATTCAAACACACAAACACATGTTCTCTCTCTCAAACGCACACACATATACTATATTCTTCAAGTGGTCTGTGGCGTGCCTTAGAATCAATAACTTGTGTGGAGAGTGGAAAAGGAGTGCTTACAGTATATATAAACCATATCTGGGAAACGAAATGCAAGAGAAGATAAGCACAGATACCAACTATAACAAATATGAAATAATATGCGGTGTGTGGAGCTGCAGAAAACATAAAATAAACATTAAATGAAATGCAAAAACTAGAGGAACAAATAATATATGTCGTAGGTTGTTAGGTCGCGTGTTTTGGAAGGTTACTGACACCAACATCACATACAAAACCATCTATCTAAAGTATTGAAACGAAGGAAACTCATCAAGAAATTGTACGCTTAAGGAAATAGAAGCTATTTACACTGGCAGGCTGATGTTGATTTATATATTGTCTTTTTAAATGCTATATATTATGTGCGAATGTTTATATTTATATATATATATATATATATATATATATATATATATATGTGTGTGTGTGTGTGTGTATATAAAATACACGCACATATGAGTTAGTTTTACTGACTAGAAAGCTAATGGTATAGACAAAAAAAAGGCAGCACAGATTGAGTATAATTACACAATCTGTGTTTTCATTGTAGATTTTTGTGGAAAATCTTACAATAGTTAATGAAGACATTTTTTAGCAGATAAACAGTTTTGTTAGCTTGACATCCAAAGGTCAACCTTGGCCAGTTTCAGCTGTTTATAAGTGAATTTAATTAAGCAACTGAGTAGCCTTCAAAGGTCTAGGTCGTCGAGCAGATATTAATAGATTTAATAGAAATGACAAGCTAATGGCATAAGAATTTGCTAACTAATTCTATTTTTAAAAATTGTTTTCTAAAATACGTTTGAAACGAACGCTTTCAAATAATACGTTTTTCTACTTAGTTATATGATATAACCATTCTCCTCTTGGTTTCATTATCTGTCATTTACAAAACAATCAGTAATAATCACAGATTGTGGCTTACCTCCTGGAGAGCACTAACAATCTCCGAGCACATTTCACGGCTGGTTGCAGTCGGCTGGTGGCGTACAGTTAACCACTGACATCTCCTATGTTCATTCAAATATAACATTTGTTAAATTGCTGTTCTAACCGGCTAAATAATTAAAAAAAAAAGAAGATTAAAAAACTATTCTTGAATCAAAATTTGTTAAAGATAATATTTAGAACACAAAGAATGAATAAATTACAATGTAATCATCAAATCTGTATTTGATATCTCTCTCTCTCTCTCTCTCTCTCTCTCTCTCTCTCTCTGCGATCAGGACTCAATCAGAGTAGGATTCCAGACTCTCACATGAAGTCAGCTGTCAGGTTAAGTGTGTTGATCGCCCCACAGACAGAACATCACAATTAGAGTCTGCCAGATCCACTCTGATTGAACACCCGTTAAAACGTTGCACTGTGTTCTGCGCCAGTGGCCCAGTGCATCCGATTTAAGCCAGCATTTTATTCAGGTTTGCATTCCTTAGCCTTTGATTGTCGCCAACCTTCCTGCAAGGCAGCAGATGATCTTTTCTGTAGGGGGATTCTGCCCTTAGATGGTCGGCCCTCCCAGGTTTACGAGCACCACCTGAGCGAGTCACTCGAGGTGACTAACACAGACATGCATTTGATATCAAATGGCATGATCTAGATGAGAAAATCACTCAGAGTATCAGGAAGATTTAATTGCTGTATGGAAGTTAATACATACTCATATTAATAAACTGCGACACATGTTTGTGAATTATGTTCTTTTGGATCAATACATTCTTACTTTTATATCGTTTTATTGCTTTTTACAAATGTTATTACATACTCCCACTTGTTGCTGCGTCTAATCGGGAAGAAATGAACTGTAATCTATTATTTTTTTTAAAAATCAAGCATGTCGTAAGTTATGGCTTAGAGAGGTTGGATATTGGATTGGGTGTCTCATCCTACGAATATAAAAAAATCATTAAAATGTTTTTAGAAAAGGAGTCATTATAAAGGATGATACACCCTGGGAAATCACGAAGTTGAATACTTTGTTCATGTAAAAATTAAGAGTCATCTGAAAAGGAGACTTAGAAGGGTGGTTCGTGAGTCTGAAGGATTCATTCAGTGGAAAAATTGAGTCATCGTAAAAGATGTCATATTCCGATTGCTTACGATGAATGATGATATCGTATGACGGGGAACAGATGGCTGTGTTCACTTTTTGTGCGGTTTCGCCTTATGTCTTTTGACATTTGCTGAAACTGCCTTGATGAGGACTGCAGCTACCTTTCTTTGTTTGGGAGATGATATATTAATTCGGTTGAATTCCACTGGTATGGGCCGTTGAGCAATTATGGATTTTAATTCGTTTGCGGTGATACCGGGGCCTTCCATAACCATAACCTTCAACATGAAGAGAACTGAGTCATCATAAAAGATGATTCGGGACAGCATTCGTGAAACTTTATTCTTCAACTTGTATCAACTGAGCCATCGCATACGATGATTCAAAAGGGTTGTCATGAGGCTGAAGCCTATAAGCTGTGGGGAGATGAGTCATCGTAAAAGTTGATTCAGAAGGACGTTAGTGATGCTAGATCCTTCAGCCTGTATCAACTGAGCCATCGCGTACGATGATTCAGAAGGGTTGTCATGAGGCTGAAGCCTATAAGCTGTGAGGAGATGAGTCATCGTAAAAGTTGATTCAGGAGGACGTTAGTGATGCTAGATCCTTCAGCCTGTATCAACTGAGCCATCGCAAACGATAAATCAGGAAGGTTGTCATGAGGCCCCAGCCTTCAACTATTGGAGAACTGAGCCATCGTAAAAGATAATTATGTTGGATGACTCGCAAGGTTTTAGTTGTCAGGCTGTGGTAAACTGAATCATCATGAGGGTTGTTTGCGAGGTTGGATCCTTCAGCTTGTGGTAAAGTGAATCATCACGAAGGTTGTTCGTGAGGTTGGATCCTTCAGCCTGTGGTGAAGTGAATCATCATGAGGGTTGTTTGCGAGGTTGGATCCTTCAGCTTGTGGTAAAGTGAATCATCACGAAGGTTGTTCGTGAGGTTGGATCCTTCAGCCTGTGGTGAAGTGAATCATCATGAGGGTTGTTTGCGAGGTTGGATCCTTCAGCTTGTGGTAAACTGAATCATCATGAGGGTTGTTTGCGAGGTTGGATCCTTCAGCTTGTGGTAAACTGAATCATCATGAGGGTTGTTTGCGAGGTTGGATCCTTCAGCTTGTGGTAAAGTGAATCATCACGAAGGTTGTTCGTGAGGTTGGATCCTTCAGCCTGTGGTGAAGTGAATCATCATGAAGGTTGTTTGCGAGGTTGGATCCTTCAGCTTGTGGTAAACTGAATCATCACGAAGGTTGTTCGTGAGGTTGGATCCTTCAGCCTGTGGTGAAGTGAATCATCATGAAGGTTGTTTGCGAGGTTGGATCCTTCAGCCTGTGGTGAAGTGAATCATCATGAAGGTTGTTTGCGAGGTTGGATCCTTCAGCCTGTGGTGAAGTGAATCATCATGAAGGTTGTTTGCGAGGTTGGATCCTTCAGCCTGTGGTGAAGTGAATCATCATGAAGGTTGTTTGCGAGGTTGGATCCTTCAGCCTGTGGTAAAGTGAATCATCATGAGGGTTGTTCGCGAGGTCGGATCATTCAGCTTGTGGTAAATGTGTCAACGTAAAGGACGACACAGAAGGGATAGTCATGGCGCTGTCTACCAGATCGTAAAGATAGACACTGGGACAGCAAAACGTAGTAATAGACCAATGTCCAACTGTTGCAGGGTTTCTTTCGAACTTCTTTCTGACCTTACTACTTGTACTTTCATTTGACACACACATATATAACTCATCAATCTTTTTAGTACAAGTATAAACAAGGTCTTTATTGGTGTTACTTGACATAGCCTATCGGCGATGATGAATTGTCAAATAACGTTTGTGTGTGGCCGTTTCGTATTCATAAAGTTCTATCTGTGGTTATCTATCTATCTTGTTGACCGTATACTCCGTATAGTATTCTTAAGTACCTCTGCCTGTCTCTTTCTGATAGTGCTGAGGAACTAGTATCTGAATGTGCTCAGTCTGGCCGAGTGTGGCCGAATTGTCTCGAGTCTGGCTGAGTATAGCTGAGTCTGCCCGAGTGTAGCTAAATGTCTCTCTAGCTACTGCTCCTCGCCCCAAAAGCATTCTGCGCCTCTCCTCTCCTAATCTCACTAGTTCCCAGGGTCTCGGGTTTAAGTCCCAGGTGACCACACCCCCCCGACCACTGATACGGCCTAACCTACGTCTCCTGACCGTCACTATCTCTCTAACTCCGCCTTTTTTAATTATCTCCAAAGTCTTATTACTTTAGGAGTCCTGTCGAACCTGTCCATCTTCCTAAGTCCGTCCCCTAACAACTAAAACTCCAGGCGATTTCCAATTCAGAGACTCAAAGAGTAATCACTGTTGAACGTAAAGATAACCTGGTCTTTTGATTACGCGGGGCAGTTTAGTTGTCCGCTTTCATCTCAGGTCTTCACTGGACTTCAAGGCGTCTGCCGATATAAGAGTTTCCTAGGAACCAGCGGCCGTGCCGTTGCGTTACGCAACTTTGTCGACCAGAGCAAACATCTGTCTGGCTTTAGGCTGACCACCTGTACGCATTTCACTGGTAATCTTCAAGTTGATTACGACTCAGCGACTGAGTTGGGTAGACTTAACGTCTCCTTCCTAATCCTCTGAAGAGTGTCTTTTCTACGCCGCCTAAAACTATCCTACTTCACATCGTCATCGCCTCATTCTTTTATTCTTCTGTCTATCGTCATATTCTTCTATTCTTCCATTATCGCCCATGACTGAGTCACACTATAACACAACAAGTCGTTGAATTTGATATCAGTTGTCTTTTAATTATGGCATTCAGTTCATGTATTAGTGTATTTATATTAATTTGGCATTGCTAATATAGAGCTACTTCATAATCACATTATGCAATGACATTTGTCTCTAATCACATAGTGGTATGACTTCAGCTGACATGACCAACATTTTTCGATAACGTCAGCACACAATGTGGAACTAAATAACCTGAAGATAATAAAGATAATACTGGTGATAATATTTCGATAGTGATGACGATAATGAAGATATTTAAGCAAAGTAAGGTGGGATTCAAAGAACAATAACTAGACAACACGAACATTGGTTGCTTTGTTTAATGCAATCTCTGACCGTGACCTTTAAACAAGAAGCATATAAAACCCATTATCTGTAAGGACCGTTTCTGAGCCACCTTGTTGGGCTGTTCTCTTTGCTGTTGGATATTCTTCTCCTCAATCTTCCGCTGATTTCAGTCGCACGATTTTCAAAAGACGTTAAGTAGGTATAGATATGCTGTGGAGCTGTTTACAATTTTACTTTTGCGCCCGCCACATACACACCTCTACGTGTTTGATTAGTTTGTTTCCAGTACTATCTGGGGAAGGCAAATTAGGATCTTGATTAGCTATACGTTGCTGATCAGAGTGCAGTCAGTCAACTGTGTGCCGCTTCCTGTTTTAGCCCAAGTGCTGACAGGTCTTGTTCAAGCTTGATCTTCTGTTTACAAATTCCATCTACAGAACATTCGGAAGTGCTTTCATTGATATAGATGTGCTGCAAGTGCTTTCATTGATATAAAAGTGATGTAAGTGCTTTTATTGATATAAAAGTGCTGTAAGTGCTTTCATTGATATAAAAGTGCTGTAAATGCTTTCATTAATATAAAAGTTCTGTAAGTGCTTTCACTGATATAAAAGTTCTGTAAGTGCTTTCACTGATATAAAAGTGATGTAAGTGCTTTCATTAATATAAAAGTGCTGTAAGTGCTTTTATTGATATAAAAGTGCTGTAAGTGCTTTCATTGATATAAAAGTGCTGTAAGTGCTTTTATTGATATAAAGTGATGTAAGTGCTTTCATTGATATATATGTGATGTACGTGCTTTCATTGATATAAATGTGATGTACGTGCTTTCATTGATATAAATGTGATGTAAGTGCTTTCATTGATATAAATGTGATGTAAGTGCTTTCATTAATATAGATGCGAAGATAAGTTCTTTCTAAAAGTGGTTGCCTATCCCCCACATTATTTGTGTTCGACTAGCGTCGACGTATTTTAATATATTTACGTGAGATTCTAAGGACTCTTATTTCCGTTTGGAGTAGTCGATAATTCAATGTACCTATTTCTTATAATAGTTTAGATCGCTTTTCAAGCATACAAAATTCTGGCAGTTCTACTGTAAAATTGCCTGGCACATTGGCAGAATACGTTCATTATGAAACACCTACTGGAAATGTAATGTAAAATATACTGCAGATCCTGATAACTTAAAAGGTGATAGAAGAATTAGAGCAGGGAATTGATATACTCCTATAGCTTTTGAAGATACAATATGTAGTACACAATGTCCTATGCACCACATACGAGGTGTGTGCACATCAGAATCATTATCATCATCATTAAGTACCGGGCCTGCTGGCGTAGGTGATCATGTCTCTCCACAGCTTTCGATCTCGATAGTTATTTATCATTTCTATTGTTGACCTACTGCCAAGCTATTCTCTTAAGCTGTCTGGTATCTTTTCTCTTTGCTTCCCTCTATCTCTTCGTCCCTCGATTTTTCCAGTTTTCACAATATATTCCAGCTGTTCCCTTCTCATTACATGGCCAAAAAATGATGATTGTTTCTTCCTAATATTGGAAATTAGCGTTCTTTTTGCTTTGACCTCTTACAGAACGTTTTCATTACTCTTCTTAGATGTCCATGGTATTCTCAACATTCTTCTGTAAAACCACATTTCTACAGACTCCAATCCATCAGAATGGTTTGTTTAATTAAGTAAACCGGTGGTGTATAACGTAGTCACATTGGAACAAACAACTTGATTGACTAAATAAAGAACGACTTCAATTTACATCAAAAGTAACACACAAACATTGCAGAAGCGAGTAAACAAAAATATAGATTTACGAAATACTGTGAGGTAAAAGATATTATCTTCTCTGTGTGAGAAATTCAACCTAAAAAAAAAAACAGACAGAAATACCAGAAATACGCATGTCAGTTTATGCATACCCTTGTTGCGCTTTACTCGAATGAGGTACATCTAGACAATAACGACAAAAGATGTATATGTAACGTTCTCTGGTACAACAGTACCATACAACCGTTTTGAGACGTCACATACAGAATTGTATTGTGCATTTATTAATTGTTATGATGATATTATATACAATATAATAGATACTTAGAGGTTACAACTATTTAGTGCCTCTTATTATATAGTGCGCCGGAAAATATGCGACTGAAGTAAATAGAATTAATAAATAGTAAATCATCGTCATGTGCCATAAGGGTTGGCGTACACGATCATGTCCTTCCACAATCTTCTATCTATAGTGCATCGTATCAGTTCTGTTACTAACTGTTTTCCATGCCATTACACCAAGCTATCGAGTATTGTCTCTCTTTGTCGTCCGCGATCTCTCTTTCCTTTTATTTTGCCAGTTGTAACCAAGTATTCCAACTTTCCTCTTCTCATGATGTGCCCGAAAAATGTTGATTGTTTCTTTCTGAAGATTTTTTCGGAGTTCCCTTTTTGTGTTGGCCTCTTTGAGAATTTCCTCGTTGGTCTTTTGAGCGGTCCAGGGAACTTTCACCATTCTTCTGAGAAATCCCATCTCTGTGGCCTATAATCGTCTTTTCATGTGTCCATGATTCGCTTCCATAGGTCAGAATTGGTTCTATTCATCATCATCATCAAGTACCGGGCCAGCTGACGAAGGTGATCATGTCTCTCCACAACTTTCGATCTCGGCAGCTATTTATCATTTCTGTTGTTGACCTTCTGCCAAGCCATTCTCTTAAGCTGTCTGGTATTTTTTCTCTTTGCTTTTCTCTATCTCTTCGTCCCTCAATTTTTCTAGTTGTTACAATATATTCCAGTTGTTCTCTTCTCATTACATGGTCAAAAAATGATGATTGTCTCTTCCTAATATTGGAAATTAGCTCTCTTTTTGCTTTGACCTCTCTCAGAACATCTTCATTACTCTTCTTAGCTGTCCATGGTACTCTCAACATTCTTCTGTAAAACCACATTTCTACAGACTCCAGTGTGGTTCTATATAGCACCGATGAACTCTCTTTCTCACTTTTATTGATATAGATTTGTTGCATAAGATATTTTTCATATTCTGAAATGCTATTTTGGTCTGATCTATTCTGCTTGTTATTTCTGTGGTGCATCTTCCATCTGATGTTATTATTGTGCCCAAGTATTTCAAACGTTGCACTTGTTTCAGATTTATCCTGTTTATTTTTATGCTGCATGATGGTGATGATTGTTTCCTTGATATGACCATTACTTTTGTTTTCTTATTATTCAGACTGAGACCTTTTCTTGTTGCTTTCTTTTACTATTATGTCTATAATTTCTTGTAGTTCATTCTCTGTCTTTGCTATTAAGACTGTGTCACCCGAATATCGCAAATTATTTATGTTGTGACCGTTGACTTCAATTCATTATTTTGTCTACTATTTATCTCATAATATGTTCAAATGTCTTTGTCTGTTAATGTCTATTCTTGACAGCATCGACCTACTTCACATATGCAACTGGACTGTTGGAGTTCAGGGACAAATTCTGTATATCTTCATGCACTCAAAAGGAGACATGTTTTGTACATATTTATCCATTCACACTACCTCATTGTATGTTAGCACGGAAATGTCTTCCATATTCTCCCAATTGTTCTTATCTCTTCCACTTAATGTCCTACACATCTGCTTTATCAATCATTCTATTATAATCTCGCCCTCGATAACACGTTAACTGTGTTTCACTCATTTACGTTCAACTTGTCCCTCGTTTCCACTCTCATTAAATCTTTCCAATCATTTAACTTTATCAATCAAGCAATTAACATTTTATTTGCTCATTACTCACTTCTTACTCGCTATTTAATTCTCTTCTCTCCTGCCACTCTATTGAAACCACGTTTGCAACGCCTCCTAGATTATCTCCCTCTTCTACTCCGATCTGCATCATTCCTGGTAATGAACTTTAATTTTCACTTAAAAAAAAAAGAGAAGAAAAGAACTGAAATAAAACATGTATCTGTGATAAAGGACGGAACGATTTGTTCTTAATGGACTTTAAGGATTTTTATCGTAGAAGTTTAGCAACAACGATTTACCATAAGTCTGAGAACACTAGTTGTTGATACACCCATTGTCTTTGAGCACTGGCCAACAAGCAGTCTGTGACATACATGTTTTGTTGAGCAACAAAAAAGCTGCATCACTTAGCTCGGTCTGTGCACAGCCTTCTTAGCCAGATAACTCTGTCTACCTTCTCTACTATTGAATGGCCGTTCTTGTGATTGATTGTGAATCTCATCCGAATGCCTATCCAGAGCCGGTGGTTGCCGTTATCATTGCTAGTGAGTACTATTTACTACATAACTGTTAAACAATTCCTCTTGTTTTCGACCAAAATTAATGAGAGACCGAAAAATAAATATAAAATTGTATGAAGCAACTTTACTAAAACGAAGGTAATACAAAAGAATAAACTCTGCAACCACAAACGACCCCGCACGATATTATTATATATTTCTTCTTATCTCCGAAATAAATTAATATGTTTCTGAAGGAGGCTGTAGATAATGACGACAGTCATAATGTTGCCTTTTCTGTTGTGCTCAACTGCAATTATTCTCTTTTCACTGATACAGGAGACAGATATTTTCCATCTCATGATGCTATTTTTCCATTTAGTGTTGATGTCAGTCTGTTATATGTTAGACATAAACGTTATCCTTTTTAATTTAGGCAGCAATAGATGAAGTAACTAATGCACGTTGTTGGAGCATACTCAGTAAATCAATTCATCTATCATTTAGTCAATAGAGATCGCTACTGTCGATTGGATAAGACTTCTCCAGATTGTCTGAAATTGAAGTTATTCTATTTTCTTTCTCAGCGACTCTTTGTCACGTCTCGCGTCCTCTCTTCTTTTGCTATCTGTAGCTCAGTGTGAAACACCTTCTCGTATATTTGATAGTTTTGTTGATAGAAATTTGGGAATAGATTTATTGAGTAACACCTCCATCTTTTATTGAAAGTGAATTTAGATGTGAAAATCTGCGATGGAGATTGACAATGATAACAGTCGTACATTCAATTGGTCACATAAATAAAATTAATTTTTCTTGCTCGATGTCCCTATTCAAGTGTTGATATTCCCTGCACCGCTGCTATATTTATTTTAGCTCCATAACTTTCTATTTGTATCTGTATATTCATATTCTAGGTATCAGATTTCCGTATTTTCAGTTGTCTATTCAAACACCCTTTCAGTATTTCTCACTTTCTCCCTCAGTTCTATTTCACAATGATGGCAATATTTGTTGGCCTTCATGGGCGTGTACTCTGCAATTTTACCAGGTGGCCAGGTAAATCAACAGAGGTTTCGAACCCTCTCGGCTGATAGTGCTTTTTTAAACAACACTTTCGCAGCTACACAGTTTTCAATATCTAATCTACTCCATTCTGTGGTAGCCGCGATAGCTCAGTGGTTAGTGAACTGGACTACTAAGGACAAGAGGTCGGGTTCGATCCTGATCGACAGCTTCCAGGTTCACCCAGCCTTATATGGGTACCGGATTTTTTTTTTCGGGGAAAGTAAAGCGGCACTTGCTTTATACCGACCGTAAAAATGTATGGTCACTAATACCATACTTCCTATACGCCACTTGGCATGAGGAGGCTATTTATTTTTTTTACTTACTCCACTCTGAAAATATAAACAACATGCTTATGTGGAAATATTAATGTCTCCTATGACTATTTTTGTAACATTTAAACACCTAGTAATTTTTTTAAATATAAAACAACTCACTCAATATTACAACATCTAACCACGTGCAGGATAAACATATTTACGAGAAATTAACAAAGTGTTAACACGAACGGATAATACCTTTTCGTAACTGTCAGGATAACAGATAATAGCAACAAACATTAGATGTGCTCAGATCGTGCTGGCATGGATGATTAACGTACATGAAAGCGATAACATAATACAACTGATATCATAAATCGGTTATATAATAATACAAACTCAGTTAACTGCGTTTCTAATATGAATAACAATTCTCAGAAATCTTAAATAAAAAGTAATGCGATGGACATCCCAAAGAAAAACAGCCCGACAGAACAAATGTAGCTGGAGATTAAATGTTAACTGTTTATTAACCAAACACATAATATTTATATAGAAATCAATATCAAAACGGTTTCTACATTTGTAAACACTTAAGTAACGGCAAACGCATAATGTATGAGACGGTGAGTGAATTAATTAGAGATTTAATACAAAAGAAATCAGAAAAGTTGATGTTAAGAATTACAGATGTTACGTGAAATTATTTAAATATAAGAGCAAATATATTTAGGAAAATATTGGACAAAAATGAGGTGTAAGCTAGAAGAAGGAGAATAGGACAGAAATAAGAATGAAAAGAGAGAGACATATCGAGTAAACAAAAAATAATAACAAACACATTAAATAAACAAGAAAAAGGAGAAGGAGAAAAAGATGATGACGCTGAAGAAGAAGAGGACGAAGAAGAAGAATAAGAAGAAAATAGAGTACCAGAATTTCAAGACTGAAATAACAGGAAAAATCAACAAATGTAAATGATAAGAAAAAAAAATTGACGACTGAAATAAGATTATTGAAAATAATTAAGAAATTAAAAAATAGGATATGTTTAAAAAAATAGAATTGTGGTGGGGGTGGGGTGTAGACTTTTGGAAGACCGAGAAGTAACTAAGAAGCATGAAATAAGAAGGGCAAATGGAGCAAAGAAAGAGTAGATAAGAAAATGAAGAGAAAAAGTGTCAGAATGAAAGGACAGTAAATGATATAAGTAAATGAGGAAACATTATTTCTGAACGGAAATCCCTATGACAACCGGAAATGGTTACAATGAACCTTTATAGACCGCCGACTGAGCTAATACGAATGATGCCATGAGAACGATGTTGCGTTAGGCAAACACACATTTATAATGCCTTGTCTAAAAATTGAACCCCGTTTTTTTTAAATCCTGTTATGCGACATCATATTTCTTGACACTAGCAAATATGTAGCCCAGAATTTAGCTTCAGATATGACTCATAGATTCTTCACATCATGGTATCAGCAAATAACATGTCACAACAGAATCAAGGATCTCACTGGCTAAAACAAGCTCCAAGAAACGGTAAAATATACGATATAATGCATGAGCAATCAACAGGAAAAAGATGTATACTTGTATTTTGTTTAGCCTATATTACATCATGGATAAGAACCATAGAAAACAGACCAACAAAAAGAAAAATGTCTTGTAGATTTTGAAAATAGGTTTTTGAAAATAGAAGGTTCTAGAAGCATTTCATAGCTGAGAAAATAAATGTAAATGAAAATAGTTCCACAAAATAGAATCAAGAGAATAATGAGCGAAATATTTTTTATCCAAAGTTAGTTACATTTAATCAAGCATATTATACTTTGAGCTTGTTTGGTATTGTAAAGGCGTAAAGGCATAAAGATGAATAAAAATGCGAAGCAACTGTAAAGCTGATGATAAAAATGAAAATGTAAAAAAAGGAAAACGTGGCATGGTTACAGCTTTACGGGGGTAAGGAAAACAAAAGCAGAACGACGTTTCGTCTCAAAAGGCCTTCACATGGAACAATAAACACAACGCAACTATATGTATATATATATATATATATATATATATATATAAATATACACTGAGATATAACTATATGGCGATAAAATGCTAGACTCTAAAAAAGGCACACCAAATCTTTTAATATAATACATTATGCACAACGCCACATTTATGTGCGGTCTGGCTCGCTCCTGGGAGCCGCGACAGCTCAGTGGTTAGTGAACTGAACTACAAAGGACAAGGGGTAGGATTCGATCCCAACCGACGGCTTCCGGGTTCATCCAGCCTTAAAATGGGTACCGGATTTTTTTTCTGGGAAAGTAAAGCAGCACGGGCGTAATACCGACCACATTACCCCAAAAATCATGTGCTGAAGGTCTGTAAAATATAGGGTCACTAACACCATATTTCCCTATACGCCACTTGGCGTGACGGGGTACATTACTTTTTTTTTTACTATGCACAACGTATCGACTGCCTACCTGGTATACATCTACATGACACAGACATATGACTACTATACAATTTATACTTGGAGCAAAGAGCAATAATAAAATATAACAAAGAGAACACTATTCCTATTGATATAAAAGAGGAGTAAGACAGGGATGCATCCTATCACCAAAGTTTGTTCAATCTATACATTGAACAAATATTTAAAAACACCACAGAGACGCCTGGCCTAAACATTCATGGAAAGATAATCAATAACCTAAGATATGCTGATGAGATTGCATTACTAGCAGAAAATGCTAAAGATCTACAACAATTACTTAATGAAATAAACATGACAAGTAAGAAATATGCATTAGATAAATAATAATGAAATAATTAATTAGAAGAATAGGAAGATTTGGATGGACATGAAAAAAAAGAAATGATGAAGTCTTGAAACAACTAAAAATGAAAAGAGAACTACTAAACACAATTCAAACAAAACAAATACGATTTTTGGTGCAATTTTTTGGGGGAGCAAAAGACATAACAGTCTACTAAAAGTAATCTTAGAAAGCAAAATATAGTTTAAATAGGCAAACCAATACTAACATGGACGAGTAACATCAAAAGATGGGCTAATCAGCCAATGACAACCTACACAATCAAAGCAAGAGACAGAGCGGAATGGCGTTCCAAGGTACCCAACCTTTGGCGGAGACGCCACTGAATGATGATTATGATCTAAAAAGGAAAATAAGTAAGTCACTTGCCTGTAGTCCGGAGCTTGTTGCTCAAACACTGACTGGAATGAAATGAAAAAAAGGGCCACGCAACGGACGCAGGCTAAAAGAAAACTAAAGAAAGGCAGGGAGACAACTATGGCCAAAACATCGTGAACAAAATTAGAGATTGGTTGATAACAATCGCAAAATAAAATACGATTTTTTTTAAAGTGTAAAAGGTTGAAAAGCCGAAACACGCGCTCGACACGGGCGAAAGTTCATATTACCAGATTAAAGTTTATAAAAGATGTTTTCAATGTCTTTCACGTGTAATGAAATATTAAAATGACATAAATTGATGTAAGGACATCTCATGAACACATGACGATGACATATCGTGTAGAAAAGCATTGAAATACTTGAATGAGTTGTTGAGATGAACTGTCAAGGGGGGACCACCTGGTGCAACTATTTCGGCATCAAAGATTGTGATCTGGAATAAGTCTTGTTTGAGGAAATTGTTCTAGGGCAACAGGAAATGTCAACTTAAAGAGTCATGACCCAGTGTCCCGATCGTCCCATTCTGACATCCGTGTCTTTGTACAGTTTAAAATTTACATACGTCTAATTATTGTCCCAAGGACGATTAGTTAGAACAACCGATTTGATTATATTCGGGACAACCCGATCATGCACATTCTAACTCTTCTTCTTCTTCTTTCCTTCCTCATTTGCTTTTTAACGTCGATGAGAGATGTAGTTTGTTCTTCTGTTGTCCTATGCTGCTGTTATGATCCCTAGTGTTTCTAATACTTCATCAATCCATCTTTTTCGTGGTCGGCCCTTGAGTGTGGTATTCTTGCATCGTTTATTGAAGCCTTGTTGTGTTGTGTTTCGGTCTTTCTGTTTTATCTCGTGGTCAAACTAGATTATCTGTTGTTTCTTTATGTGCTCTATGATGGATTGTTCACAGCTTTTTTCTAAGTTCTTCATATTTTATCCTATCTTTGAGACTGAGTTCTGTTATGCGTTTTAAACATCATATTTCTTTCGTGGTAATGTTTATTATTGTTCTTGAGTCTAGCGTCAAGATCTGGCATTGGTTGAACAACGTTGTCTCTAATATTATTTCTAACACAGAAGAATTCCAAGTCAGTATAAGGAAATAATATTCGAAGTCAATAACAACAAAGAACATTCGCATTCAGTAATAACATAACATATTTTTTTTAACGAGTAAAAACGTATAAGAATAACAAAGAATATCAAATCTGCAATAGCAAAATACATTGTGTTTCAGTAACAAAAAAAAAACGAATATTTGTGCTATTGATTAAATAATTCACAAGTAAAACATATCGCTAATACATGTCTTCAGTAACAGTTGCCTATTAGTTCTCCGTTCATCATCATCTAGCTTACCCGTTTATAAAAGTGGCTTCCACGACAGCAAACCTCAAGTTTTCTCTGCACTTTGCCAGATGCTGAACATCTTCTGCAATCATGCCAGGTTCATCTGTGCCCCATAAGATTTCAAATGCCTGAAGTCGAAAGATAACACCTTCATCAGTTGCGTTCTATCTAACGATTACTCTGAGCCCTCGATTTGTCTTCGTTGTCTCCAATCAATCTTTCCACTTTACTGGCCTTTATATTTAAAACCTGCCAGCTAACGAAACTAGTATCACAGGCTCTTATATTTGTTCATGTTTTATTATCACACCAGTGCTTGGAATTTGTTTATTAGTATTTCAATATGGGGTAGACGGATATGTCGAGCCGAAATACATAGGTATCATGGCTTACCGAAGCAACGCACCCACACCCACAAAACGGGTGAATTCTGAAAAAAGTACTTTAATTTTATTTTAGATTACACACGAAGCTCTCGACACTATACACAAACTCTGTATCAATGAGAGGGTCTCAGTTTCTTTCAGAAAGTCAGCCAATATTTTAATTAAGATACAGGTTTAACATTAAATAAAATATTACTCGGGTACCTGCAATTTGTAGGGAGCCGCGATAGCGCAATGGTTGGTGAACTTGACTACAAAGAACAAGGGGTCAGGTTCGATCCCAACCGGCGGCTTCCGGGTTCACCCAGCCTTAAATGGGTACCGGATATTTTTTTGGGGGAAAGTAAAGCGGCACGGGCGTAATACCGACCCCATTACCCCAACGAATCATGTGCTGAAGGTCTGTAAAATTGATGGTCACTAACACCATATTTCATATACGCCACTTGGCGTGACGGGGGCTCTTTACTTTTTTTTTTACCTGTAATTTGTGGCAGACAGGTTGTGGAGAAAGTCACAGTAGTTGACCAGTTTCGATCTGAGCCTAACAGACTCGATCTGAGCCTAACAGACCAGAATGCAACAGTAGAAACGATCGTGCTCGAAAAGTCATGATCTAACTACTGTACAAATCTAGTTCTAACTGTTTCAACCCAGCCCTACCTGACAGCAGTGGTTGGTGTTTCCATCGTTGTGTTGGTAACATCCAGTGCTTTTTTTTATTCTAAAGAAAAGTTTACTGGGACTTTGTCATCTCTTCTCACATGACGGAAATTAAGGTGTTATCAGTCTACTGAAGCTCTTGTTTACAACATTTTTACTTGTATTATCTTTGTCGCATGGCTTCATGAAATTGTATAATCTTTGTCGCATGGCTTCATGAAATTGTATTATCTTTGTCGCATGACTTCATGAAATTGTATTATCTTTGTCGCATGGCTTCATGAAATTGTATTATCTTTGTCGCATGACTTCATGAAATTGTATTATCTTTGTCGCATGACTTCATGAAATTGTATTAGCTTCGTCGCATGACTTCATGAAATTGTATAATCTTTGTCGTATGACTTCATGAAATTGTATTATCTTTGTCGCATGGCTTCATGAAATTGTATTATCTTTGTCGCATGATTTCATGAAATTGTATTATCTTTGTCACATGATTTCATGAAATTGTATAATCTTTGTAGCATGGCTTCATGAAATTGTATTTATCTTTGTCGCATGATTTCATGAAATTGTATTATCTTTGTCACATGATTTCATGAAATTGTATAATCTTTGTAGCATGGCTTCATGAAATTGTATTATCGTTGTCGCATGACTTTGTGAAATTGTATTATGGTTGTCGCGTGGCTTCATGAAATATTAGAAACACTAGAGAACATAACAGCAGTATAGCCAACAGAAGAGCAAGAGACCGCAAAATATATCTCCCCTCGACGGTGAAAGGCAGATGAGGATTATCTTTGTCAACAACTGCAACATGAAAATGTAAGCGGGTCGCAATTTTACTATCATCATCACCAAGTACCGTGCCTGCTGGTGTAGGTGATCATGTCTCTCCACAACTTTCGATCTCGACAGTTATGTATAATTTCTGTTGTTTATCTTCTGCCAAGCCATTCTCTTAATCTGTCTGACATCTTTTCTTTTTGCTTCTCTCTATCTCTTCGTCCCTCGATTTTTCAAGTTGTTACACTATATTCCAGTTGTTCCCTTCTCATTATTTGGCAAAAAAAAAAACATGATTGTTTCTTTCTAATATTGGAAATTAGCTCTCCATTTGCTTTGACCTCTTTCAGAACGTTTTCATTACTCTTCTTAACTGTCCGTGGTATTCTCAACAATCTTCTGTGAAACCACATTTCTACAACCTCCAGTGTTTTTCTTGGCTGTTGTCCTATTGTCCATGATTCACATCCATATGTTTAGTATCAATTTTAGTATCAATTACTTTTAAGACACGCATCTCAGAATAGTTAATTCCCAAAAGTTTATGAAACTCACATTGGATCTTTCCGACTACAAACAAGCTCTTATGTGAAACTGAAGTGTAACTTCTTATCATCCCCCACCGTCACGTAATATATACACAATTATTTCTCCACTCTGTAATGAGAGCTGTGAAATAATATTTAATTCTTACGCTCAACATCATCAAGATTTAAATTTATCAGCGACTCATAGCTAACAGTTACCGAGAATCTCTGTGGCAAAAGCTGATCAAGGTGTTTCGGTGGTGGCTCCTGTAACAACATTACCATCTTGGTCAAGCAAATAGTGGACGAAATGGCAGGAAACATGTTACCCAAAAATACTATGTTGAAGTCGGATGTGTTGGGCTGAAAGGCACATATGAAACCAATTATGGTAAACAACAAAATAAGTAATCTCCCCACCAAAACTTCCTTTTGAGGGCAGACAATTGTGGCAGTCCTTTAGCAAACACGGATAGAAAGAAAGACACAAAGAAAGAAAGGGATAAAGAAAGAAAGAAATCAAGAAATCAAGAATAAAGAAAGAAAGAAAAGATAGAAAGAAAGCAAGAACGAAAGAAAGAAAGAAAGAAAGAAAGAAAGAAAGAAAGAAAGAAAGAAAGAAAGAAAGAAAGAGAGAAAAAAAAGAACAAAGAAAGGAAAAAAGAGTTAAATTATTATTTTTGTTTCTTAGGTCAAGGTAGTATAGTATCTTGGCATATGCTGTCTTAGGGACCACAGGTGTTTTATTTCACAGTATAAGTATTCAAACATTTGCAGCTAAGTGAGTCATTATTTGTACAATCATCCTCAATTCTATATAATCCATGTACACATTTTTGACAGATAGGCCGACTGACAGCTGTCCACAAAATCACGATAAAAGGATAAGTGAACAGACGCAGTAACCCCAAAATAAACTCCAAGTCTGGCTATTATGGATCGTAACGTCTGTTATGTACACAACTTTTTCTGAGTCATGTTGCACTTTTACAAGTTGATAAATAATGTTTATGTTTCCATATGACGTATCCTCACATCAGTTTTGCTTGTATCAATTAATCGAAGTCTATTCATGGGACCAGTCTCATTGCAGTCAGGGATTCTCCATATCAACTCCACCAATTGTCACAGCCTCTTCGAAAACACAGCAGTAAAATCCATTGACAAGGTTGCCCCATGCACGTTCTACTCGACTGCACAGGCGACGATTCCAAACCAATATAGTCGCCTCTACAGTGAAAGAAAGCAAAAATAAAGGACTCAGCCATAATAGCAAAAAGACAGAGGTAATGGTAACAACAAAGAAAAAGACATCACCTCAGTGCAAAATAAAGACAAGTGGAATAATATTAAAATAGATAAATAAATTGAAATAATTGGGAACTTTGTTAACCTCAGATGGAAGATGTACAAAAGAGGTGAGATGCAGAATGGCTCAGGCAAAAGCAGCTTTCCAAAAAAATGAGGAAGATACTATGCAATCCATTTTTGACAATAGAAACAAGAAAAGAGTTCTTAAATGTTATGTAGAACCAGTCTTAACATATGGATGCGAATCATGGACAATAGGAAAACAGACAAGAAAATCACTGGAGTCTGTAGAAATGTGGTTTTACATAAGAATGTTGAGAGTACCATGGACAGCTAAGAAGAGTAATGAAGATGTTCTGAGAGAGGTCAAAGTAAAAAGAGAGATAATTTCCAATATTAGGAAGAAACAATTATTATTTTTTGACCAGGTAATGAGAAGAGAACAACTGGAATATATTGTAGCAACTGGAAAAATTGAGGACGAAGAGATAGAGGGAAGCAAAAAGAAAATAATAACAGCTTAAGAGAATGGCTTGGCAGAAGGTCAACAACAGAAATGACAAATATCTGCCGAGATCGAAAGTTGTGGAGATCCATGATCACCTACGCCAGCAGGCCCGGTACTTGATGATGATGATGATGATAGTCGCCTCTTAGCAACGGTTGCTTTATTCTTTTTCCACTCACTGTGGGGGGCCCTGGTAGCCACACGGGGTATCATCGAAGTCATCATTAACATCATCAGCAGTTTTAAATCCTCATAGTGAGTACGTCCGCATTACGTGTATATTTGTTCAAGTCGTGGCAATTATATTAACTTCTAAATGGATATTTATTACAATGGAAACTGACGAGGCGAAAGACCACACACACAAAAATACACAGCTAGAAACGTTATTACAGAACTCGGAAAAATCCAGGAACAAACAACGGCATAAAGCAGAGAACAGAAGGCAGCCTGAGCTAGAACCTAACCAGTATTACTTTACACAGTAACTGAACTTACTGTGTGCTGAAATGCAGGTCTCTCTTTTTGTCCTGCCATTTCCATCTTCATTCTGCACGAGCATCCATTAATGTTAGTCTGTATTTTTGTGACTATCCATTTTCTTGATCTCCGATGTTTCACATATATATAATAGAACGGATTAAGTATTTGATGTGAAAATGTTGTATTGTTTCACTTCTTTGGATTTCCATGTTTTTTCCTCCTACGGCATTGATAGCTCCACTTAATTTGTATGGGTGTATATGTTAACCTCAGCTCCATTACTTTCATACTGTAAGATTCACACATAACACCCTCAGTTCCATTACTTTCCTACTGTCTGACTCAACCATAACAACCTCAGTTTCATTACTTTTCTACTGACTGACGCAACCATAACAACCTCAGTTCTATTACTTTTCTACTGACTGACGCAACCATAACAACATCAGTTCCATTACTTTTCTACTGACTGACGCAACCATAACAATCTCAGTTCCATTACTTTTCTACTGACTGACGCAACCATAACAACCTCAGTTCCATTACTTTTCTACTGACTGACGCAACCATAACAACCTCAGTTCTATTACTTTTCTACTGACTGACGCAACCATAACAACCTCAGTTCCATTACTTTTCTACTGACTGACGCAACCATAACAACCTCAGTTCCATTACTTTTCTACTGACTGACGCAACCATAACAACCTCAGTTCTATTACTTATCTACTGGTTGACGCACACATAACAACATCAGTTCCATTACTTTTCTACTGGTTGACGCACACTTATCAATCTCAGTCCTATAACTTTCCTACTGGTTGACGCACACATATCAATCTCAGTCCTATAACTTTCCTACTGGTTGACGCACACATATCAACCTCAGTTCCATTACTTTCTTACTGTCTGACGCACACATAACAACCTAAGTCCCATTATTTTCCTACTGGTTGAGGCACAAATATCAATCTCAGTCCTATAACTTTCCTACTGGTTGACGCACACTTATCAATCCCAGTCCTATAACTTTCCTACTGGTTGACGCACACATATCAATCTCAGTCCTATAACTTTCCTACTGGTTGACGCACACTTATCAATTTCAGTCCTATAACTTTCCTACTGGTTGACGCACACTTATCAATCTCAGTCCTATAACTTTCCTACTGGTTGACACACACATATCAATCTCAGTCCTATAACTTTCCTACTGGTTGACGCACACATATCAATCTCAGTCCTATAACTTTCCTACTGGTTGACGCACACATAACAACCTCAGTTCCATTATTTTCCTACTGGTTGACGCACACATAGCAACCTCAGTTCCATTACTCTCCTACTGGTTGACGCACACATATCAATCTCAGTCCTATAACTTTCCTACTGGTTGACGCACACATATCAGTCTCAGTCCTATAACTTTCCTACTGGTTGACGCACACATATCAATCTCAGTCCTATAACTTTCCTACTGGTTGACGCACACTTATCAATCTCAGTCCTATAACTTTCCTACTGGTTGACGCACACATATCAATCTCAGTCCTATAACTTTCCTACTGGTTGACGCACACATAACAACCTCAGTTCCATTATTTTCCTACTGGTTGACGCACACTTATCAATCTCAGTCCTATAACTTTCCTACTGGTTGACGCACACATAGCAACCTCAGTTCCATTACTCTCCTACTGGTTGACGCACACACATCAATCTCAGTCCTATAACTTTCCTACTGGTTGACGCACACATATCAATCTCAGTCCTATAACTTTCCTACTGGTTGACGCACACATATCAATCTCAGTCCTATAACTTTCCTACTGGTTGACGCACACATAACAACCTAAGTCCCATTATTTTCCTACTGGTTGACGCACACATAGCAACCTCAGTTCCATTACTCTCCTACTGGTTGACGCACACATATCAATTTCAGTTCCATTACTCTCCTACTGGTTGACGCACACATATCAATTTCAGTTCCATTACTCTCCTACTGGTTGACGCACACATAACAATCTCAGTTACAGTACTTTCTTACTGTCTGACGCACACATAACAATCTAAGTCCCATTATTTTCCTACTGGTTGACGCACACATAACAATCTAAGTCCCATTATTTTCCTACTGACTGAAGCAACCATAATAATTTGGACTCTCTTATTTTCCTTCCACCCGACATACACATCCAAATTTCAATATTTATCATTTATTATATTCAAACCTCACTGTAAATTGCTTCCGACTCCGTATTTCTAACAACAAAGAAATAGAGAATATATATAATAAAATATATATCATGACGACCAAATAGTAATGACTAGATTTTATTAGAAAGAGTGTAGTTAAACGAGCAAATGTATATGTGCCGTCGTCATGTTCCAAACAACATATTTGACTCTCGCTTCCTTGCTTGACTCGCTTCCTTGCTTGTGGTCTCAGACAGTTCGCCCACCTATCAACTAACGACCAATCGGTTTGGACCATGTACACATTTTACCGCAGGCTAAACGACAAATAGATTTTTAAAATTAAAAAAAGGGTCATTTGATACTACCTAATCGATCTTTGGTTTTATTATTGGTTTCAAATATCGGTTGTTGTCAGCTTACAATGTTTTCAAAAGGGGCGAATTGTTGCATGTTTGTTCTTGTGCCGATGCGATTAATGTTGACAATTATGTGAAAATTCGTGAATGGCAATTCAATAGATAAAAAAATACAAAACGGCATGTTAAAATTTGTTTTTAAAAAAAATACTATGGTGATTCAAATATGTTTGCTTCTCATTTATACCAGAAGAACTATCTCACACGGGCTTAGTTATTGCGTTTTTATCCACAAATGATATCCGATAATGAGTATTAATATGCACATACTGACTACCTGCTATATCGTGACGTAGTGCGCCCACAGAAATATGTGTTTAGTTGATTTGAGAAGAGAAGAAGAGAAGAAACAAAATCAACAAAGAATTATCCAAGTCTAGAGTATTTTGATGCTTCATTTTCAAGAAACAAAAAAAACGTTGTCCTGTTATTTATGAACATCGGAAATTGTGTTTACTCGTCAGAACCCGTTTATATAACACCACACAAGCATACATAGACAACACCTGCTCCTCTTTAGATAGAACCAGTGCGTACTTAGTAATACTGGCGACTTCTAGATAGCGACAGTGTGCACTTGGTAGCACTAACGGTCTCTAGATAACGCCATTGCCTTTTGGAGTACCGCTTTAGATTACAAACTGTGTAGATATGGATAATACTAGTGACCAGAAGAAAATACCAATGTCCACTTAGATAATAGAATAACAATAATGTCTGTCTAGAAATAGCTAATGTCCATTTAGATAATAGAATAACAATAATGTCTGTCTAGAAATAGCCAATGCTCACTTAGATAACAGAATAACAATAATGTCTGTCTAGAAATATCTAATGTCCACTGAGATAACAGAATAACAATAATGTCTGTCTAGAAATAGCCAATGCTCACTTAGATAACAGAATAACAATAATGTCTGTCTAGAAATAGCCAATGCTCACTTAGATAACAGAATAACAATAATGTCTGTCTAGAAATAGCCAATACTCACTTAGATAACAGAATAACAATAATGTCTGTCTAGAAATAGCCAATGCTCACTTGGATAACAGAATAACAATAATGTCTGTCTAGAAATAGCCAATGCTCACTTAGATAACAGAATAACAATAATGTCTGTCTAGAAATAGCCAATGCTCACTTAGATAATGTTAGTTCCTTTTCTTGGAGAAGACAGATGAAAGCAGAGATGAAGATGATGTGGAAAACATGGAATGATCTTAAAAAAATGGCATGAAACAGAACGTCTTATAAAGTGCTTGTTAAAGACATATGCTTAACAGGGAGTGAGAGGTAGAAGAGAGAGAGAGAGTGAGAGAGATAGAGAGAGTTCCTTTTCAGACAATAATACAATCATTCGTTAGATATTTTTACTCCACTAAGGAAAGGATAAAGAACCTTTCAATGCAACCGCCCCCCCCCCCTTTCCTAGGTTTATATAACATTAGAGACTGTTATATTTGATATAGTTCACTAGTTCACTAATAGAAAAGACTACATCCAATTTAAATAATGCCAGCGACTATAAAAATAACGCTGTATTCTCTTTTAGAAAATGTGAGCATCAAAACGATACAAGCACAAAGCTTACTGCACGTACACACGTTCCAAAATAAATATACCCATTTCGAAGAGTACGCACTTTAAAAAAAAAACACAGCTACTCAAAAGAAATACACAATAATCAAACATGATTCACCATCAAGTACCACGTGCTGGCTTAGGTGATTATGTCTCTCCGCACCTTTCGATCTCGACAGTTTTATTTCTGTTCCAGACCTTCTGCCAAGGCATTCTCTTAAGCTGTCTGGTATCTTTTCTCTTTGCTTCCCTCTATCTCGTCGTCCATCAATTTTCCCAGTTGTTACAATATATTCTAGCTGTTCCCTTCTCATCACATGGCCAAAAAAGTGATGATTGTTTCTCCCTAATTTTGGAAATTAGCTCGCTTTAGCTGTCACAAGTGAATAGCATTTATTAATTAGACCCACAAAAATGTGGGCTTTCCATGCTACATTTCTAACTGAAATAATCATAATCATGTGCTATACCAGTTGGCGAAGGCGATAATGTCCTTCCGCAATTTTCTATCCACTGTGCATCGTATCAATTCTGTTGTTGACTGTTTTCCGTGCCATAACAACAAGCTATATAGCACCTTCTCTTGTTGTAGTATGTGATCGCTTACCCTGTATTTGCCAGTTGTAACCAAGTATTTCAATTTTCTTCTTCACACGATATGCCCGAAAATGTCGATTGTTTCTTTCTTATGTTTTTTGGAGATCTCTTTTTGTTATGGTCTCTTTGAGAATGTCCTCGTTGGTCTTTTCAGCTGTCCAGGAAACTTTCAACATTCTTCTGAGAAATCCTTTCTCCGTTGCCTCTAATTGTCTTCCCAATTGTTTGTCTATTGTCCATGTTAAACTCAGAATTGGCTCTATATAGCACTGATGAACTCTCTTTCTCACTTCTATTGACATAGATTTGTTGCATACGGCTCTTTTCATTTCCGAAATGCCATTTTGGCCTGATCTATTATACTTTTTTTTTATTTAAATGGTGCATTTTCCATCTGATATTACTATTGTGCCCAAGTATTTCAAACGTTGCACTTGTTTCAGATTCATCCTGTTTATTTTAATACGGAATGATGGTGATGATTGATTCTTCGATATCACAATTACTTCTGTTTACTTACTATTCAGATTGAGACCTTTTATCGTCGTTAGCTGTAGATATTACATTCTTTTTAAAAACACATAATCTTACTAGTCTATATTGGAAGGAAGATTACTTTTCCTTTTCTTCTTGGCAGTGACTGTACTAGTCGGAGATTACAGCCATTGTCTCTACAACTGAGATCCTCTGCCTGGCATTATGGGGTGGGAACCATAATAGGCACTAATAACAATTTTTTTTTTAAAAGTGGTATGACAAAAACATTAGGTAGGTGAGAAACAAAATAAAAGTTGAACGGCGTTTTGGCCAAAAGGCCTTCAGTAGTAACAACAAACCACAACACAAAAATATATAGAAGATACACACATAAATCTAAAAACGTGACGATAATATGCCAGACTCTCAAAAAAGGAAAATAATAGTACTAATTATAAACTCTAATAGATTACAGAATGAAGAGTTCTAGTGTAAACAAGTAGGACGATATACAAACATTAGGTAGCAGCGGTATGGAACTAGTAAATGGACAAAGGTAAAAATACAAAATGCATAGAAATACGAAGCTGCTGTAAAGTTGATAATAAAGACAATTAAAAAAGGGAAAGAGTGGTATGGTAACAGCTTTACTTAGGTGAGAAACAAAACAAAACAAAACAAAAGTGGTATGGTAAGAGCTTTACAAAGGTGAGAAACAAAACAAAACAAAACAAAGGTGGTATGGTAACAGCTTTACGTAGGTGAGAAACAAAACAAAACAAAACAAAAGTGGTATGGTAAGAGCTTTACAAAGGTGAGAAACAAAACAAAACAAAAAAAAGGTGGTATGGTAACAGCTTTACGTAGGTGAGAAACAAAAAAAAAGTGGTATGGTAACAGCTATTCATAGGTGAGAAACAAAACAAAACAAAGGTGGTATGGTAACAGCTTTACGTAGGTGAGAAACAAAACAAAAGTGGTATGGTAACAGCTTGTCATAGGTGAGAAACAAAACAAAACAAAGGTGGTATGGTAACAGCTTTACATAGGTGAGAAACAAAACAAAACAAAAGTGGTATGGTAGCAGCTTTACATAGGTGAGAAACAAAACAAAAGTGTATGGTAACAGCTTTACATAGGTGAGAAACAAAACAAAAATGGTATGGTAACAGCTTTACATAGGTGAGAAACAAAACAAAAGTGGTATGGTAACAGCTTTTCATAGGTGAGAAACAAAACAAAAGTGGTATGGTAACAGCTTTACATAGGTGAGAAACAAAATAAAAGTGGTATGGTAACAACTTTACATAGGTGAGAAACAAAACAAAACAAAAGTGGTATGGTAGCAGCTTTACATAGGTGAGAAACAAAACAAAACAAAAGTGGTATGGTAACAGCTTTACATAGGTGAGAAATAAAACAAAAGTGATATGGTAACAGCTTTACATAGGTGAGAAACAAAATAAAAGTGATATGGTAACAACTTTACATAGGTGAGAAACAAAACAAAACAAAAGTGGTATGGTAACAGCTTTACATAGGTGAGAAACAAAACAAAACAAAAGTGGTATGGTAACAGCTTTACGTAGGTGAGAAACAAAACAAAAGTGGTATGGTAACAGCTTTACATAGGTGAGAAACAAAATAAAAGTGGTATGGTAACAGCTTTACATAGGTGAGAAACAAAACAAAAGAAAAGTGATATGGTAACAGCTTTACATAGGTGAGAAACAAAACAAAAGTGTATGGTAACAGCTTTACATAGGTGAGAAACAAAACAAAAGTGGTATGGGAACAACTTTACATAGGTGAGAATCAAAATAAAAGTGGTATGGTAACAGCTTTACATAGGTGAGAAACAAAGCAAAACAAAACAAAAGTGGTATGGTAACAGCTTTACATAGGTGAGAAACAAAACAAAAGTGTATGGTAACAGCTTTACATAGGTGAGAAACAAAACAAAAGTGGTATGGGAACAGCTTTACATAGGTGAGAAACAAAACAAAACAAAAGTGGTATGGTAACAGCTTTACATAGGTGAGAAACATAACAAAACAAAAGTGGTATGGTAACAGCTTTACATAGGTGAGAAACAAAACAAAAGTGGTATGGGAACAGCTTTACACAGGTGAGAAACAAAATAAAAGTGGTATGGTAACAGCTTTACATAGGTGAGAAACAAAACAAAACAAAAGTGGTATGGTAACAGCTTTACATAGGTGAGAAACATAACAAAACAAAAGTGGTATGGTAACAGCTTTACATAGGTGAGAAACAAAACAAAAGTGGTATGGGAACAGCTTTACACAGGTGAGAAACAAAATAAAAGTGGTATGGTAACAGCTTTACATAGGTGATAAACAAAACAAAACAAAAGTGGTATGGTAACAGCTTTACATAGGTGAGAAACATAACAAAACAAAAGTGGTATGGTAACAGCTTTACATAGGTGAAAAAACAAAATAAAAGTGGTATTGTAACAGCTTACATAGGCGAGAAACAAAACAAAAGTGGTATGGTTAACAGCTTTACATAGGTGAGAAACAAAACAAAAGTAGAACGACTTTTCGGCCCAGCTGCTCCAACACCATCTATTACCTGCTAGAAATGGCTCTACTAGCTGCAACAGCTGCAATTTAATTTTTGTGGCATTTTAAATGTCCAACGTTTGACATATTGCAAGCACGAGTCTACTAAACCTATTATTCTCATGGCATTACATTTATCTTCCGTTTATTATTATTGAAATATTCCACTGTTTTATAGTTTATTTACTGATATATATATTAATTATGTTGTTTTGTTTAGAGTAATCTTTAACTAATTTTATTAGCAATCTATTTAATTTTAATTAATTGTGTTTTATAGCGTCATTTAACAACATATTTAAACGTGCATATTCCTTCTTCTTCTTGGTTAGAATTTAAACGTTTATATTCATATTTAAATTGTGTTGGTTCTTCTGTTATTTTCTTTATTTGTTTACCATACGCTTAATAAAATACGTCTTTATTGAAGTACAAATTACATATTATGTAGATGTAGGCCTGAATGACATTATAAGAGAAAGAGTAGGCAATGAGCAAATCCTAAGCTATATATCATCATCATTATCAAGTACAGGGCGTGCTGGCGTAGGGGATCATGTCTCTCCACAACTTTCGATCTCAACAGTTATTTATCATTTCTGTTGTTGACCTTCTGCCAAGCCATTCTCTTAAGCTGTCTGGTATCTTTCCTCTTTGCTTCCCTCTATCTCTTCGTCCCTCAATGTTCCCAGTTGTTACAATATATTCCAGCTGTTCTCTTCTCATCACGGGGCCAAAAAATGATGATTGTTTCTTCCTAATATTGGAAATTAGCTCTCTTTCTGCTTTGGCCTCTTTCAGAACGTCTTCATTACTCTTCTTAGCTGTCCATGGCATTCTCAACATTCTTCTATAAAACCACATTTCTAGACTTCATTGATTTTTTTGTATGTTGTCCGATTGTCCATTATTCACATCCCCATGTTAAGACTGGCTCTACATAACATTTAAGAACTCTTTTTCTTGTTTATATTTTAAAAATTGGATTCCATAGTATCTTCCTCATTTTTGTTTTTTTTTGTTTTTGGAAAGCTGCTATTGCCTGAGCTATTCTGCATCTCGCCTCTGTTGTACATGTTCTGTATGAGGTTAACAAAGCTCCCAAATATTTAAATTCATTTACTAAGTTACACATAGCAACAGCAAATAAACAGGTTTGCTCACCTAGCAATAATGGCGTGTGATTATTCCTTACCAAATAAACCATATATTAAAAGAGGAAAAGGTAGAAGATCAAGACGCAGACCCACAGTAAGAGTGGACAGACAACATCAGAGGACTATCACAGGAGCATCAATCGGCAAGGGAGCCGCGATAGCTCAGTGGTTAGTGAACTGGACTACAAAGGGCAAGAGGTAGGGTTAGATCCCAACCAACGGCTTCCAGGTACACCCAGCCTTTAATGGGTACCGGATTTGTTTATGGGAAAGAAAGCGGCACGGGCGTAATACCGACCACATTACCCCAAAAATCATGTGCTGAAGTTCTGTAAAATCTATGGTCACTAACACCATATTCCCTATACGCCACTTGGCGTGACGGGGGCACATTACTTTTTTTTTTTATCAATCAGCAAGGAGCTAAGCCGCCAAAAGAGCGAGAATCGGCACTTTGTATCTTCCTCGACACCAGAACGATTACAAAATGGAGTGAAGAAAGAAGAAAGAAAGATAGAAAGAAAGAAAGAAAGAGTAGATGTGGGTTATGTTAATGAAAACTCGATTTGAAACATACGGAGTAAGCCAACATCTAACCAACCTAGTTAAAAGTCTCTATGTCAACAGCAGCTACACAGTCAGAACAGCAGCAGGTCAAACAATCACTTTGAGGTAGATCAGGAGCAGGACAGGAGTGTGTGCTATCTCCCCTACTGTTTATTACTTACATGGTCTACATATGTACGTTAGCCAACCCATCGAAGACAGAGGAGATTAAAACCTCGTCCCTCCCAAGGACGAGTATACTCGTGCATATGATTCGTTAGCATGACACCAGAGATGAGTTCATTCGTCACGCATTTTGACTGTTATTGTTCCTTTATTAAGGGATGTGACGAATAGTTATTGCTTTGACTCTTTTCGATTTTGTCCCTTCTATCGTTTTTTTTTCTTTGAGTTTTTATTCGGTTTTATTCGGGAAAATGTAAATGTTGATTTTGAGGCCCTAGTTCTAGCACAGGAATAATTCTTTCATCAGGTCGTGGCAGATAAAGACTTCGTGAACTTCGATCACGAGCTGGCAGGAGTTGAAGAGATATGGCCGAGAAACACAACATATGCTTTATATGGGTGAAAATGTTTTTAATAATTAATTGTAAAAAAGAACTAGTAAATAAAGTTCATATATTGTTAAATGGGAGTAGCGTTAGCTCAGTGGTTAGTGAACTGGACTACAAAGGACAAGGGGTAGGGTTCGATCCCAACCGACGGCTTCCGGGTTCACCCAGCCTTAAATGGGTACCGAATTTTTTTCTGGGATAGCAAAGCAGCACGGGAGTAATAACGACCACATTACCCCAAAAATCATGTGCTGAAGGTCTGTAAAATTTATGGTCACTAACACCGTATTTCCCTCACTTGGCGTGACTGGGGTACTTTACTTTTTACTTATATTGTTAAATATATTTTGTCTTTGTTGTAACTGTTTTTATTAGACATAAGTAGGAGACAAAAGTAGGAGACATAAGTAGGAGACATAAGTAGGAAACATAAGTAGGAGATATAAATAGGAGACATAAGTAGGAGACACAAGTAGGAGACATAATTAGGAGACACAAGTAGGAGACATAAATAGGAGACATAAGTAGGAGACACAAGTAGGAGACATAATTAGGAGACACAAGTAGGAGACACAAGTAGGAGACATAAATAGGAGACATAAGTAGGAGACACAAGTAGGAGACATAAATAGGAGACATAAGTAGGAGACATAAGTAGGAAACATAAGTAGGAGACATAAGTAGGAGATATAAATAGGAGATATAAATAGGAGACACAAGTAGGAGACACAAGTAGGAGACATAATTAGGAGACACAAGTAGGAGACACAAGTAGGAGACATAAATAGGAGACATAAGTAGGAGACATAAGTAGGAGACATAAATAGGAGACATAAGTAGGAGACACAAGTAGGAGACACAAGTAGGAGACATAAGTAGGAGATATAAATAGGAGACATAAGTAGGAGACACAAGTAGGAGACATAAATAGGAGACACAAATAGGGGACACAAGTAGGAGACATAAATAGGAGACACAAATAGGGGACACAAGTAGGAGACATAAATAGGAGACACAAATAGGGGACACAAGTAGGAGACATAAATAGGAGACACAAATAGGGGACACAAGTAGGAGACATAAATCTATCTATCTATTGACCTTTCGAGCCGTAACCGGCCCATAGGGCGTAGACCAAGATACACCTTCTCCTATATGGATTTTTTGTTCTAGCAGTTTTCTTTTAAAGATATTTTATCAAATCTCGCCATCTGTCTCTGTTCTGTGCAAGCAGTTCTATCTCATTGAGGGAGCCGACTCCTGCTGCTCTTGCCTCTCTCATCAATGTTCTTCTCAGTGTCTCCCTGGGTCTTCCTCTTTTTCTTTTACCTGTTGTTTCCCATATGAGGGCTTGCTTTGCTATTCGGTTATTATCTCTTCTCATCACATGTCCAACGTATGAGACTATATAAATAGGAGACACAAATAGGGGACACAAGTAGGAGACATAAATAGGAGACACAAGTAGGAGACATAAGTAGGAGATATAAGTAGGAGACACAAGTAGGAGACATAAGTAGGAGACACAAGTAGGAGACACAAGTAGGAGACACAAGTAGGAGACACAAGTAGGAGACATAAGTAGGAGACACAAGTAGGAGACATAAGTAGGAGACACAAGTAGGAGACATAAGTAGGAGACACAAGTAGGAGACATAAGTAGGAGACACAAGTAGGAGACATAAGTAGGAGACACAAGTAGGAGACATAAGTAGGAGACACAAGTAGGAGACACAAGTAGGAGACATAAGTAGGAGACATAAGTAGGAGACATAAGTAGGAGACACAAATAGGGGACACAAGTAGGAGACACAAGTAGGAGACACAAGTAGGAGACATAAGTAGGAGACATAAGTAGGAGACATAAGTAGGAGACACAAGTAGGAGACACAAGTAGGAGACACAAGTAGGAGACACAAGTAGGAGACATAAGTAGGAGACACAAATAGGGGACACAAGTAGGAGACATAAGAACAAAAAGGGAGCCGCGAAAGCTCAGTGGTTAGTAAACTGGACTACAAAGGACAAGAGATCGGGTTCGATCCTGATCAACGGCTTCCGGGTTCACCCAGTCTTAATAAATAGGAGCCTGATTTTGTTCCGGCAAAGTAAAGCGGCACGGGCGTAATATCGACCAGATTACCCCCCCCCCCCCAAAAAAAAAAAAAAAAAAAAACCATGTACCGAAGGTCTGCAAAATTATGGTCACTAACACAGTATTCCATATACTCCACTTGGCGTGACTGGGTTCTTTACTTAATATATGAACAAAAACATCCAAAACTTTGTCCATATTTTCCTCACAAAAATAAAATCTTTGTTTTCACTTATATATATATATTAAGCATATAGGTGGAGTAGATCCAGACAGATGCTTCTCTAAAGAATACATGTTTTAGTCCTCATTTTGTCTCTGGTAACCGGTGGTCTTTTTATATAAGGTCAGGTAGTGAAGGGGTTTAACGAGCTTTTATTTGGAGACGATCAGGCACTAATACATGAACAAATAGAAGACCTACACGAACATTTAAATAGACCTAACAGCACAGGCACAAAATACAACATGAAAATTCACATCAAGAAAACAGTGGACATGAGTATCGCAAAAGAAAAACAAAATATAAACATAACGATGGACGGCAGACAACTAAAACAAGTGAAGTAATTTAAATATCTAGGAAGTCTAGTGACAAGAGAGAATTAACAAGCCGGTGAAATAGACATAAGATGCGGCAAAGCTTGTCAAATCATCGGACATTATATATATGGCCCTTTTTGTCTTGTCAGACGGTCTAGTGGATGCTATTGTGTATATTTTTGAGGTCTTGTTTTTGTCGAACAGTCTCTCTCGTGGCTAATCTTACCAATGTTTGACAAACACAGAATGAACAAGTCAGGCCCACTGTTCCACAGGGTTTTCCATCCTTTTACATGAGTCTTTTCTCTTCCAAGTTTTGCCTTAGCACAGTCTCAAATGATGTTATACCGTTCCTTATACGTGCTCTCCATGATGTGCAATCACTTGCCAGATGTTCTCAGTCATATTCACATATGGAGAAGTCATTCAGAGATGATTTACAGATATCTCTATATCGTAGTTTAGGTCTGCCGATTTGTCTTTTTCCGTGTGTTAGTTCGCCATATAATATTTGCCTGGGGACGCGCTTTTCTTATATTCGCTGGACATCATCGGACAGCTATTCACATTTTTGTGAATCCAGCAAAACGGGCACTCTATAATACAATCATCATTCCAACATTGTGCTACTAATGCTAGACCCGGACCCTATATGCAAGAACAATAGGAAAAATAACCACTACCGAGATGAAATGTGTGAGACGAATGACAGAAAACAGCCTAAGAGATAAGATCAGAAATGAAGAACTGAGAAAAAAGGCTAGAAATAATCCCGCCAAAGAGTACAAAATGAAACAGATAAAATGGTTTGGCTACATGATAAGGCAGAAAGATCAAAACAGTACACAACTAGCCTTCAATAAACGTTACGAGAACACCAGATACAAGAGTCGATCACGAAAGAGAAGGATTGATAGCTTAGTAGAAACACTAGGAAACTTTAACAGCAGGTGAGACCAACTGAAGAGCAAAAGACCACAAATTATATCTCCCCACGACGCTGAAAGGCAAATGGAGAAGGAAACATGATTTGAATAAAAAAGAAAGACTCACACTGGTTAACAAATTAAATGCAAATAAGCAAACCAAAACAAAATTATCCAATTCCATATCACAAATTACTGGAAATCAAATGGCAAAAGCTAATATAGAATGCGTGAAATAAAAAAAAAAAAAGAGTAAAGGTATACAAATAGAGAAAACGGAAGAAAGAGGGAAGGGGAGGGGGGAAGGGTGAGAAGATTTACAAGTAAATTTGAAATATAAATATATAAACAAGGGAAAAAGAAACAACGCGGACTGATCAAGCACAGTGCAATAAAAACGTGGACTGATGGCGCGATACAGATATAGTCAACATATGTATGTATATATTACAATGAGGACGAGAGTAATGTAACTGGTGTCGTTCTTTGGTATCTTATATTTTACGTAAACGCGAAAGTTACTTATCAGTTCACATCGCCAGAGTGTACTCAAAATGGAAGACGCATATTAAGAGTACGCTGGTCACGTGATCTATGTTATGTTGTAAGTATTTTACGACATCTGCTAGCAACTGTCTAGTACAACGTAAACATTTAAAACAATGATTTTATACACGACTACAAAAAGGAAGCTCATAAAAAACATCAGAAAAAAACAATCAATATTTTTCGGGCACATCATGAGAAGAGGAAATTAGAGAAATTGCCAATCAACCACTAATATCTTCAGTAATAAAGAAAAGACGATGGTCATATGTTGGACATGTGATGAGAAGAGATAATAACCGAATAGCAAAGCAGGCCCTCATATGGGAAACAACAGGTAAGACGAAAAGAGGACCTGAGAAGAACATTGATGAGAGAGGCAAGAGCAGCAGGAATCGGCTTCCTCAATGAGATAGAGCTGCTTGCACAGAACTGAGACAAATGGCGAGATTTGATAAAATATCTTTAAAAGAAAACTGCTAGAACAAAAAATTCAGATATGAGAAGGTGTATCTTGGTCTACGCCCTATGGGCCTGCTACGGCTCGAAAGGTCAATAGATAGATAGATGAGAAGAGGAAAGCTGGAATACTTGGTTACATGTGGCAAAATAAAAGGAAAGAGAGATCGCGGACGATAAAGAGAGAAAATACTGGATAGCTTGGTGTCATGGTATGGAAAACAGTCAACAACAGAAACTGATACGATGCACTGTAGATAGAATATTGTGGAAGGACATGATCGCCTACACCAACGGGTATGGCACATGATGATGAGGACAGACTACAGGTACAGAAAAAAGACGATGTTAAAATAAATATGTCTATACGTGTAAATATAAATACAAGTACGGCGAGAAACCATTTATATTTATATATATATATATATATATATATATATATATATATATATATATATATATATTATATATATTATATATATATATATATATATATATATATAATGCAAGTTAATTATTAAGGAGTGGACGGAACATGAGTATGTGTGTATGAGCGTATGTGTGTGACACCATGGGTTGCATCACATGAGTGATTGGCGCCATCTGTCGTGGAACAGACATAATCAATTAATTAAATAGACAAACAGATAAACAGATCGATGGATGTTTAGACAGAGAGACAGGCAGAGCGACGGATGGATGGATAGACAGACAGATAGATAGATAAATAGATAAATAGATAGAAAGATAGATAGATAGACAGATAGGCAGACAGACAGACAAATTGACAGACAAACAGACAAATAGATAGATAGATAGATAGATAGATAGATAGATAGATAGATAGATAGATAGATAGATAGATAGATAGATAGATAGATAGATAGATAGATAGATAGATAGATAGATAGATAGATAGATAGATAGATAGATAGATAGATAGATAGATAGATAGATAGATATAGATAGATAGATAGATATGGAAATCTCCATACTTCAAGTCAGTGTTATATGAAAACCTAGATCCTGCACTTGTTTGCAGCACTATGGCTCTTCAGATTAAATGGAAAGAACAGCAGAAGAAAACGAAGAGAAACATATATGAACAGCTTATCCAAATGGCATAATAAAAGATAACCGACTGAAATTATGACTTGCATGAAGGACCGAGTGATGTGGAAAGCGATGATCGTCTACGCCGATCGGCAAGGAACCTGGTGATGATGATGGCCTGCTCTGTCTGCTACTACTACAAAAAAAAAGTAATCTTTATATGAGAAATATATTATTTGTAATTACAACAAATCTTCCTGATCCCAGGTCAGACTATTGAAAGGGGAGTCATATAAAACAAGTATTGGATATCCATGCTTAGCTATAGTGACTGTTACTTGCTGGTTGTATACAATCATATTTTACCCTCTCATGTAATAATCTCTACCCAACTTTAATGAACACACAAATTGATGACACTACTAATTCGATACATAATCAGCAAGGAGCCACAAACGAGGAAATCAGAGCCAACATAAAAGAAAGAGTGTAAGGTTTTATAATTCTAGAGAAATACTGAAAATTTAGTTATTTGGTTATGGAAGTCCCCGGTATCACTGCAAACTAATTAAAATCCATAATTGGATTTTAATCAACCGCCCGTGCCAGTGGAATCATCCGAATTACTAGCTCATCTACCAAACAAAGAAAGGTAGCTGTAGTCCCCATCATGACAGCCTCAGCACACGCCAAAAGACAAAAGGCGAAACCGCACAGAAAGTGAACACAGCCACTGTTCCCTGTCATACGATATCGTCATTTATCGTAAATAATTGGAATATCGAAGCATGATCAAAACGGATGAAATATACAGCTCACGGTGTGTACAGAGCACCTAACTCAGTAGTTCCTGCAACTAGCCGTACTTGGAATAAGAGGAAACTGCAACAAAGAACACTTTCATACATAGCCTTCAATGGTTCCTGCCGCCTATCCACCATATTGACCGGAAGTTCACGTATTTCCTGAAAATGATGATCGTCATATTTTTAAAATGTATAGAGCTTGATGATGTTTGGACATCGTTTTTGACTCCAATTCTGAGTATAAGAACTGGAAATTGTAAAAAAAAATCCTAGTCATAAAATGCTCATCACGTACTCTTTGTGGACTCGTCACGTGCTATTTGTAGCCTCATCACGTGCTATTTGGAGCATCATCACGTGCAATTTGTAGCCTCATCACGTGCTATTTGGAGCCTCATCACGTGCTATTTGTAGCCTCATCACGTGCTATTTGGAGCATCATCACGTGCTATTTGGAGCCTCATCACGTGCTATTTGTAGCCTCATCACGTGCTATTTGTAGCCTCATCACGTGCTATTTGTAGCCTCATCACGTGCTATTTGGAGCCTCATCACGTGCTATTTGGAGCATCATCACGTGCTATTTGTAGCCTCATGACGTGCTATTTGTAGCCTCATCGTGTGCTATTTGTAGCCTCATCATGTGATATTTGTAGCCTCATCACGTGCTATTTGTAGCCTCACCATGTGCTATTTGTAGCCTCATCACGTGCTATTTGTAGCCTCATCACGTGCTATTTGTAGCCTCATCATGTGCTATTTGGAGCCTCATCACGTGCTATTTGGAGCCTCATCACGTGCTATTTGGAGCCTCATCACGTGCTATTTGGAGCATCATCCCGTGCAATTTGTAGCCTCATCACGTGCTATTTGGAGCCTCGTCACGTGCTATTTGTAGCCTCATCACGTGCTATTTGGAGCATCGTCACGTGCAATTTGTAGCCTCATCACGTGCAATTTGTAGCCTCATCACGTGCTATTTGTAGCCTCATCACGTGCTATTCCAGGGAAAGCCATGAAGAGGAAGGAATAAACTCAATTCAAACAAGACAAATGCAATTTTTGGTCCATGTTAAAAGACACAACAGCCTAATAAAAATAATCTTGGAGGGGAAAACACAAGGAAAAAGAGGCAGAGGCAGACCAAGACTAACATGGAGGAGTAACGTTAAAAGATAGATAAGTCAGCCTATGACAACCTGCACCATCAAAGCAAAAGACGGAGCAGAATGGCGCCCCATGGTAGCCAACCTTCGTTGCGGAGATGGCACTCGATGATGATGGTGAGTCATAAAAGCTTCCGATATTCAACCCAAATGTACTATTCATTGTTACTAATGCACAAGGACGTTTGAAATCAACGAAGGAAGGGGAAAGTAAAGTGAATAAGGTGGTGTATGTCAGTGGCTACATAACGTCTCACTTGTGTTGTATGTCAGTGGCTACATAGCGTCTGACTTGCGTTGTATGTCAGTGGCTACATAACGTCTCACCTGCGTTGTATGTCAGTGGCTAGATAACGTCTCACTTGAGTTGTATGTCAATGGCTACATTACGTCTGACTTGCGTTGTGTCTCAGTGGCTACATAACGTCTCACTTGTGTTGTATGTCTGCGACTACTTAATGTCTTACTTGTGTTGTATGTCAGCGGATACCTAACGTCTCACTTGAGTTGTATGTCAAAGCCTACCAAACGTCCTACTTGTGTTGTATATCAGCAACTACCTAACGTGCCACTTATGCACCTAGTCTAGTAGTAGTATTGAAGCCTTTAGCAGCTGTTTTTTTTTTTTTTTGGTTACAAAATATTTCATTCATTATAACAAAACAGTTGTAATGGATATTTTTCTTTTTCTTAATACAAGTATTTGTGTAGTTCAAAGATGGGAGTGGCAATCATTCAAAAATCACTTTGAGCTGATACTGAATACATATTCTATATGTTCATCTCAAATCTCAAAGGTTGCAACGAATTCAATTAAATACTTCACCCACTAATTTACAGTAGTTGTTTTAGTATATTTTGTTAAGTCATTATTGCATAATTTAAAAAAAATATATAACCATTATTATCATCGTCAGGTGCCGTGCCTGCTGAGGTAGGTGATCATGTCTCTCCACAACTTTCGATCTCGACAGTTATTTATCATTTCTGTTGTTGACCTTCTGCCAAGCCATTCTCTTAAGCTAGCTGATATCTTTTCTGCTTCCCTCTATCTCTTCGTCCCTCGATTTTTCCAGTTGTTACAAAATATTCCATCTGTTCCCTTCTCGTTACATGGCCAAAAAATGCTGATTGTTTCTTCCTAATATTGGATACTAGCTTACTTTTTGCTTTGGTCTCTTTCAGAACGTTTTTATTACTCTTCCTACTTGTCCATGGTATTCTCAGCATTCTTCTGTAGAACCACGTTTCTACAGACTCCAGTGATTTTCTTGTCTGTTGTCCTATTGGTCATAATTCACATCCATATGTTAAAACTGACTCTACTTATTTTTAATGTAAAAAAAATACTGCATAATATCTTCCTCATTATTTGGAAAGCTGCTTTTACCCGAGCTTTTCTGCATCTCACCTCTGCAAAGTTCCCAAATCCTTAAATTCATTTACATGTTTTAATGAGGTGATGTCTTTTGTATGTTGTTACCATTACTTGTGTCTTTTTGCTATAAAACCTGAGTCCTTTGTTTTTTTCTTTATTTCACTATAATGTCTAACATTTATTGTAACTCATTTTCACTCTTAGCGGTTAAGACTGTATCATCAGCACACCTTAGATTATTTATATTAAGACCTCCAATTGTTATTCAAGGCATGCACCTTATGGATCTTAATTAAAATAATATCCCTTTACATATTTAAAAAATCTGGTGACAGCACACAACCTTGTTTAACACCCTGTTTTATTTGTTGAAACATTCCCAATTGATTTCCAGTTTTTATGGCCGCTGTTTGTTGCCAGTACATGTCCTTTATTATTCTTAGATCTTTGCTGTCTACGTTTTTGCCTTCTAATATTTTGATTATTTCTTTGTGCTTTACTTTGTCAAACACTTTGGTATAATCTAAGAAACAGGAATAGCTCTGTTTTCACCTCTATGACTCTTTCTACTAAAGATCTTGTGATGCTTATGGCATTGCGCCCCTGTACCTGCAACAAAACCACACTGTTCATCACTAATTTCTGGACTGATTTTGTTTTGCACTCTTCGCATGACAGATAATTCTTAGTAATATCTTAGTCACGTGACTCATAAGGCTTATTTTGCGATGATTATCACATTCAATCGCACCCGATTTCTTTGGTAGGGCTATGCATATTGATTTGAGCAAGTCATCTGGTATATATCCGCTGTTGTAGATATCATTCAATATTTTTGTTATTATTTCTATTCTAAAATCAACCATGTTTTCAATCTCTTCTTTAGTTATATTATCTGGTCCAGGAGCTTTGCCTGCTTTCATATTGCGCAAGGCATCTTCCACTTCTTCTCTGAGTATTTCTGGTCCTTCTCCATTATCTTTAATATTTACTTCCGTTCGTTCATCATTATAAAGATCTTTAATGTATTCTGTTCATCGTTCCCTTATGTTTTCTTGACCAATCAACAGTTCTCCTTCCTTTGATCTTAAGCATCCAGTTTTTTATTGCGTTTTTCTTCCTGTTAATTCTTCAATTTGTTTGTATATAGCTTTGGCGTCTCCTTTTTGGTGCGTTGCAATCTCTTGGCATCTGTCTTAGCCATACTTCTTTTGCTTCATTTCATTTTATTACAATTTCTTTATTTAATCTCTTATACTCATCTTTGTTATCCTTATTTCTTCTTCTTGTAACCATTAGCTGCAAAATGTTCTCTGTCATCCATTTCTTTCTTGAACTTGTCCTCACTGGTGGTATGAACTCTTTTGATGTTTGTTGCATAGGTTCTTTCATCATTTCCCACTATTCATCAATGCTTTGTTTTTTCTCTATTGCGTTGAACTGGTTCTGAGTTGAGATATTAAATTTGTCTTGTAACCTCCTGTCTGATTTGAGTAATTCTAAATTTAACTTGATATTAACTGAGGCTCGTTTTGCTGCTTTTAATTTTACTCTAATCTTTCCCACAACTGTTACATAATCACTATTACAATCTGCCCTTGGTCTAGTTTTCACACACACCAGACTGTTTCTAAATCTGTTGCTTTTCAGTATGTAATCAATTTGATTACGTTTGTTGTCTCCTGGGCTTTTCCATGTCCACAGATGTCTTGGATGTTGCTTAAACCAGGTATTTCCTATCATCATGTTGTGTGTTCTTGCCTAGTCAATAAGTTTGTCTCCTGAGCTTTTCCATGTCCACAGATGTCTTGGATGTTGCTTAAACCAGGTATTTCCTATCATCATGTTGTGTGTTCTTGCCTAGTCAATAAGTTTGTCTCCTGAGCTTTTCCATGTCCACAGATGTCTTGGATGTTGCTTAAACCAGGTATTTCCTATCATCATGTTGTGTGTTCTTGCCTAGTCAATAAGTTTGTCTCCTGAGCTTTTCCATGTCCACAGATGTCTTGGATGTTGCTTAAACCAGGTATTTCCTATAATCATGTTGTGTGTTCTTGCCCAGTCAATAAGTTTGTCCCCTCTTTCATTTATCTCGCCTAAGCCATAATAACCAACTACATCCTCAACTCTTTCCTTTCCTACTTTTGCGTTGAGATCCCCTAGAATAATGCTGTTTTTATGTGGTTTGCATTCACGAAGTGCCCTATTTAACTCGTCGTTCAATTTATGAACTCTCTGGACTGTCTGCTGTTGGTGCATAAACTTGTATGAGATTTATATCTATTGACTTTCCATTCAATTTCACTAAAAGGACTGTCAGATATTGGGTAAAAGCCTTTCACTGTTCTTGCTCTTTCTGCAACCAAGATGATAGGTTGGCATCATAATTACCATTATAGATTATAAATAAATTAAGACAATATTTGCTACATTATTAGCTGTCATGAATTATTAGAATGTGTTTTCGCTTACCTTTAAATATCCTGAGAAGCACTGTTGTATATGATAATTTTGTTGTAAAAGTTGTGATCGCTTCAGTAGTAACAGCTTGACAGCACTAACTAGCACGGCATGACCAAGCAAAAGTAACAGCTGACTGATTTGAGCTATCCCGGAGTTTCCTCCAACAGATATCGATGGGATTTGACACAAAAGTAAGTGCAGAAAGTTCCTTTCTATGGACGGCGTACATCCAATATACCAGTCACAGGTTGATTTAACACTAAAACAGTTGCTGTCTCTCTCTTTCGCTCCGTTTCGTTATATATTTTATATATGCGACTTTCTCTGCGGTCGTTGCTGGAGCGAAAGATTCATAAACATTGGGACATTAAGTTTTGCACAATAACCATGCATCACTGACACTTGGGAGTTGAAAGTGCGAAAAGAGGTTGTGGTTGTTGCAAGTGGGGTTGGGGGGGGATGTGATCATTTAAGAAAACCAGGGACACGTGTTCTGTTTGTTGACTTTGAAAATGTATCTACAGTTATGATAACATAGAATATGATCCATAGGACTAGTTCAAATAACATAACATAGGATATGATCCATAGGACTAGTTCATATAACATAACATAGGATATGATTCATAGGACTAGTTCATATAATATAACATAGGATATGATCCATTAGACTAGTTCATATAACATAACATAGGATATGGTCCATAGAACTAGTTCATATAACATAATACAGGGTATGATCGATAGAACTAGTTCATATAACATAACATAGAATATAAGAATAGTAGTGTATCATATGATGGAGATCAAGTAGCCCGTGCAGATGAAGCAACTTCTCTTAACACTCTGACAGCCTGAATGGTTCAAACTGTGTTTGCTGCGTCCGTTAGTGAAGTCTATATTGTATCTTTGATGTCTTGGTAATATTGTATCATAGGTAGCCACGCCCCTCATGCTGTAATCGCTTTCTAGGAACTATGAGCATGCCTGCCGTGACTGTTATTTTTAGAGCCAGTGGTAGGGTGTGCTAAACACTCCAAAGTATGATAACAACTTTACAAGGAAGGAACACAACACAATACTGACGTTTCGGCCTGTGGCCTTCTTCAGAATACAAGGACAACGACAACAAACGGTGAAGCACAATTTCTTATAACTACATGTTAGATGATCAACCTAGCCCTCCACTTGATCATCTAACATGTAGTTGCATATAATTGTGCTTCACCGTTTGTTGTCGCTGTCCTTGTATTCTGAAGAAGGCCACAGGCCGAAACTTCAGTATTGTGTTGTGTTCCTTCCTTGTAAAGCTGTCGTCATACTTTGGAGTGTTTAGCACACCCTACCACTGGCTCTTTGCTACCAGCTTTACCGCAGCATTGCAATTATTTGCCTGCCATGACTGTTATTTTTAGACCATTGTGACGTGTTTGTATGGTCAAAGTATGCATACTAACAACCACCGTCACGGCGTTTCCCCATTTCTTGAATGTACCTTCTTCTTCTTCTTTCCTTCCTCATCTGCCTTTCAGCGTCGAGGGGAGATATAATTTGCGCTCTTTTGCTCTTCTGTTCGCCTCTGCTGCTGTTATATTTCCTAGTGCTTCTAATATTCCATCGACCCATCTTTTTCGTGGTCGACCCTTGGGTCTGGTGTTCTCACAACGTTTGTTGAAGAATCGTTGTGTTGTGTTTTGTTCTTTCTGCCTTGTCACGTGGCCAAACCATTTTATCTGTTGTTTCCTTATATATTCAATGGCGGGGGCTACACCTAGCTTTTTTTCTCAGTTCTTCATTTCTGATCTTATCTCTCAGACTCTTTCCTTGTCATTCGTCTAACACATTTCATCTCTGTAGAGGTTATTTTTCTTATTGTTCTTGCATCTAGGGTCCAGGTCTGGCATTAGTAGCACAACGTTGGGATGAAGATTGTATTGTATAGTGTTCGCTTTGCCTCCAGAGTTATTTCCTTGTTGGACAATAGTGGCGATAACTTGAATGTACCGGGAGTGTTATATGCCGGATGAGAATAAAGACCGGATATCTAAAGCTGTCGCCACGAGATTTCGGGCCAGAATTTTTATTTCATCTCCCATAGTTATGGACAACAATTGTTGGTCATACAGTGGGTCAAGCGTTAAATGTAGTACGATAAGTGTGCCAGTCGATTAATCGTTCAGGGGCGGGAAAGAGGGGGTGGGGGTATCGAAGTCTGATTTTCCAAATTAAATTCATCTGTCGCTTTTCGTTTACTTTTAACTCCAACTTCTTTTATCTTGAAACGATATTTAACCTAAGATAACATAAGATAAAATAACATAACATAAGATAACATAAGATAACATAAGATAACATAAGATAACATACCATAAGATAAGATAACATAAGATAAAATAACATAATATAAGATAACATAAGATAACATAAGATAACATAAGATAACATACCATAAGATAAGATAACATAAGATAAAATAACATAATATAAGATAATAATAAGATAACATACCATAAGATAAGATAACATAAGATAAAATACCATAAGATAAGATAACATAAGATAACACACCATAAGATAAGATAACATACCATAAGATAAGATAACGTAAGATAACATTCCATAAGATAAGATAACATAAGATAACATAAGATAACATACCATAAGATAAGATAACATAAGATAAAATAACATAATATAAGATAACATTAGATAACATACCATAAGATAAGATAACATAAGATAAAATAACATAATATAAGATAATAATAAGATAACATACCATAAGATAAGATAACATAAGATAAAATACCATAAGATAAGATAACATAAGATAACACACCATAAGATAAGATAACATACCATAAGATAAGATAACATAAGATAACATACCATAAGATAAGATAAGATAAGATAAGATGATAAGGTAAGGTAAGATTAGATAAGATAATGTCGGAATCATAAGTTTCTATTCCCCTACCCCTTATAATTCATCCGTAGAGCAGTAAAATAGGCATGCGTGCGCTGTGTCGCTAATTTACGATAAAGCCGCGATATCTGCGCCTTTCAGCACGCTAATCCGTCTTCGACACGCGACGGAAGTGTCGTTCCAAAAAGTATCGCCAATAAACTACATGTTTACTTTTTTTTAAAGAAGCCTCTTTTTACTAGAACATTTAGCACGTTCTACTCACACAATCAAAGTTGTTCAAATGTTGCAATGTTTTTTTCACATATTCGATTATATTCGAAGGTGATATTTCAGTATACATCTTTGAAAACTTAAAGCCAAGAAAAGAAAAAAATCCACTTGCATTATTTTAAGTTAAGAAACCACACTTGAGTTCCCCTTTAGCGAAATTTTACGGAGAACCCATTAAAGAGTCAAACGAGAATTAATACAATGTCTTCTTGCAGAAAGGCGTGGACGTTTACACAATGAAACTACAGGCGGTGTCACGTCAGATATGCAGCGCTACTCTCGGTACATGCTGTCAGATTGGAGCTGATCCTGGTACACAGAAGAAACCTAAAATAAATAGACACCAGGACCATAGTTTATGCGTTTCTTGATTTCACCGGTTCTCATTTTACTTTCTTTCCTGTCAAGCTTTAGAATGTCAGGAAGACAAATGGCAATACTGAACAAGAGCACTCACAGTATTTGTTTTCTTTTGGAACCAGCAAGTTCCAGTAGACCATCGATATGTTTGGAACGAAATAAGATAAATAAACATACTTAAATCAAGAACAACGTCAATGCACAGGAATGCAAGGGCATAACGTAGTTGAATATTTTATGGAAAAACATGACCGAAGGGGAAACAAAGCAGAGACAAAGTCGAACAACTCTAACACCAGTATTTGAATGATTGTTCTGGTTGATTATTTGGTTAACAAAAGAGTAAAAATCACATATTTTTTTTGTTTTCAAACAAATAAATAATACACGTCATATCTTCAATGTGTTTCCAACAACTTATTTTATTAATTCTTAATTTTCGCTTATATCTAAACATGGTGCTTAAAATACAACTCTCTAGCTTATCCCAGGTAAAATCTCGCGCATATCCCAGGTAAAGTGTATCGCAACATATGTCATGTCGGTTAAGGAAAATAACAGCAACATCACGAAGCTGGAATCCTTGTAATATCCAAACAAACACACACAAAAACAGAAAGAAATTTCCCGCTGACTTAAATGTGTAGGACAGAAAGGTGTAATCATGGCAAGCTACAGACAATCTACCACAAATTGGTTTTAAAGAAGATTGAGCACAGAATACATTTATTTAAACTATTTACATTCGTTTTTTTTTCCTAACGTTGCTAACATAAAAAATACAATAAGAAGTGAAAATAAAAAAGATATAGTTATAATAATGAGGAAATTATCTTTCTTACCTCGCCAAGATCTTCATCGTGCCATGAGTGACAGGTAGACGTAGCCCCAGCTGAATAAAGAAAGGAGCGCTGTTTGTAAAGAAATTCTAGATGTATGCTAGAGCTGAGTTAATGTGTGCGCAATGTTAAGTGAAGACAAGCTGAACCACTCCAAGCTGTTAAGAGATGATGCATTGAGTCTTTCTTATGCACAGAGTTAGAACACGACTTTAAAAAATGACTTCTATTCATGGTTTTACGTTTCAAACAAATACTGGGAAACAGAGAATCAGGCAAACAACCTTTGAACATCCTACGTGTATAGCCTATTGAATTTGTGAGTTTATTTGGGACTCACTAAGTTTCAGGTCAGAGTTCTAGGCCTTGAAAAGAATCTCCAAGGAACATTAATGGGAATCAACCAGTCACGAGGTCCAAATAATTTTCTGTAATCTAAGAATAGATTTCCCAGTTTGCGTACTTTTAAAAATGTTCAACTGTTTGTTTTTAACTAAAGTTATTAGTCTGAGGTGAGAGCTTCTCCCTGCGTTCACTTGAGCCGAGAGAGTCATGCTTGGTTACGGTGGAAATTATTCATTACATTTGTTTTGTGGTTATCTCCTGCAAGCCAAACAGATATCAAGAGTCCCTCTAACTAAATGTCTCTCACATTCTCTTATCTTCTCTGTACCTACATTTCTTTCTCTAGTTTTCACTCTATCCGTATTTTCTTATATAATTACTTGCGTTACTAACGCTATCATAGTATACACAATTTCAGATCAGACTTTCGAATCACCTTCAAATCCGGTAAAATCCGACAAAGTCAAAGAAAAGTGAGTTGCTTCTCAAACTCAACCTCTGACTCCAAGCATATATTCTGTCTGTCTGTCTGTCTCTCTGTCTGTCTGTCTGTCTATCTCCTCCTCCTTCTCCTCCTCCTCTATACCATGTTCAGCTCTGGTTCATGTCTACATCCTTCTTTCATCTACTTACCTTTTATCCCTTTCTCTCTTTATACATTTCCCCAACATCTGTTATATTCCCACCTCTCGAAAATCCGTCTTTTTGTTAATCTCCATTTTGCCTAATATAACCTCCCATCACCAGCTGATATTCAGAGATGGCAACGGAGGCGACGACTAACTCCAATATTATAACACAATACATAACACAATACATAACACAATACATAACACAATACATAACACAATATATCACAAAATACATAACATAATATGTAACACAATGCATACATAACACAATACATAACACAATATATAACACAATACATAACACAATATATAACACAATACATAACACTATATATAACACAATACATAACACAGTCACATTCCAGCTCAATTAGTTAAATGTTAGTGAATAACCAGCCACGGCATTCCAGAGTATACCGTGATATAACTCAAGTAATTCGAGCCGTTACTAATAGAGATGCTTCATTGTCCATGCAAATCAAACCTAATATAACCGCAAAACAGCATATATCAATCCTGAAATGTGTATGATAATTAGGTAGGCCATTTTTACAATAAGCTCCCTGGTTGCTATGACAACAATGACATATTTATATTAGATTTCGTTGTCACTCTGTATTTATAACATACAAATAGGGCCAATTGGAGGCCAGTAATGTTTAAGCTCCCGAAATCACTGCGATCATCATCATCATCAAGTACTGGGCCTACCAGCGTAGGTGATCATGTCTCTCCACAACTTTCGATCTCGGCAGCTATTTATCAATTCTGTTGTTGACCTTCTGCCAAGCCATTCTCTTAAGCTGTCTGTTATTTTTTTTATCTTTGCCTTCCTCTATCTCTTCGTCCCTCAATTTTTCCAGTTGTTACAATATATTCCAGTTGTTCTCTTCTCATTACATGACAAAAAAATGATGATTGTTTCTTCCTAATATTGGAAATTAGCTCTCTTTTTGCTTTGACCTCTCTCAGAACATCTTCATTACTCTTCTTAGCTGTCCATGGTATATTCAACATTCCTCTGTAAAACCACATTTCTACAGACTCCAATTCAATATTTTTGTTATTATTTCTATTCCAAAATCACCCATGGCTTCAATCTCTTCTTTAGTTATATTATCTGGTCCAGGAGCTTTGCCTGCTTTCATATTGCGCTAGGCATAGCTCCTGGACCAGATAATATAACTATCTTCGTGTTAATACACTTCTTCTCTGAGTATTTCTGGTCCTTCTCCATTATCTTTAATATTAACTTCCGTTCGTTCATCATTATAAAGATCTTTAATGTATTCTGTTCATCGTTCCCTTATGTTTTCTTGACCAATCAACAGTTCTCCTTCCTTTGATATTAGACATCCATTTTTTATTTCGTTTTTCTTCCTGTTAATTCCTCAATTTGTTTGTATATAGCTTTATCATCTCCTTTTTGTTTGCACTGCGATACGCCTTCATATAAATACAAAGTTAAAACAAAACTGTAAGATATATTAATTGATAGCAAAACCGTTTTTTCCACAAATTGCAATGCAAATAAATAATACATTATGATATGATTATTACAATTTAGCGCAATAATTGAAGGAACTATTTCACATAGTGTAAAGTGCGGCATTCCTTATGTTATATTTTATCAAGTTAAAGGTCAACCCTAAAAGTTCAGAAGCAAACCAAACAAGATTTAATACAGTTTGCAAGGAAAGCATGTGTGAGGTGATATTGTTAACCTTTTATTGGATATTACTTTTTCACAAGGAAATGGCGTTGAGAGAGGAATTATATATCTGGAAACAAAGTTATACCTGCTACAGAACATTCATTTCTTCATTACGGAAATGGTAGGGGCAGAACATTTAAACCAAAGGGGTATGATCAATACATATGGCTGGCAATCTGGCAGTACAACGAAGGAGCGTCTATATTGTTGGTGCTTGAAAGAAACAATTATCAACGAGTGAATTTGATGTAAAAGTAAAATAAACATAAAATGGTATGGAGCAGTTAAAGCAATAGTAAAATAGGTAGAATTGGATGGACAGAAAAGAAAACAAACTATGAAGTCTTAAAACAAGTAAAAATTAAAAGAGAACTACTAAATTCAATTCAAATAAAACAAATGAGCTTTTTGTGGCACGTTAAAAGACACAGCAGCCTATTTATTAAAAGTAATATTGGAAATGAAAAATACAAGGTAAAAGAGGCAGAGGCAGATCAAGACTAACATGGACGAGTAACATCAAAAGATGGACAAGTCAGACTATGACAACCTGAACCATCAAATCAAGAGATAGCGAGGGATGGCGCTCCATTGTAACCAACCTTCGATGCGGAGACGGCACTCAAGAATGATGATGAAACAAATAGCACATGTACATGTTCTCTGCAGCTCAACGCGTGGCCCCGCATAGTATTTAATATTTGGTATATTTGATATTTGTGCTTATCTCATTTATTATATTGTTGCTACTTATCGCTTTTTCCTTGCCATATCTCACCGTCACTAGTCTTACTTCTACCATGCTTCACTTCTCGAACTTCTATAGTTTGGTTGTTATACCCGGTGATGGCATGCTTCAGTTCTCGAACTTAATTTCTATAGTTAGGTTGTTATACCCGGTGATGGCTATTGCTGAAACGTCGTAGTTTGTCTTGTCTTTCTATTAGTTTAGCTGCTCCGTACTCTTCAAGTAAAAGTAATTGTCTAATGAGACTAATGCAAGCATGCGGGTAGTCTATGTATTTTTGTATACACGTAATGTGACCACTCATCATGTCCTGGTCCCCTTAAGACAGCCGCTGCCACCCATCACTCTCCACTGCCTCATTCTCTTTCTTCTCTAATTATTTCTTTTATATAGCGCTATATTGTTAGTCTTACTCTCATCAACTGTTTGATTTAACTTTATTGTATGTTTTTTGAAGACACATTTTCCTTTTTCCTCGACTCTTGTTCGTAATTTCTATATTCTAACTGCTTCGAATTTGCTGACACGAACCAAACAGTGGAACATCTGTCTTTATATTGGCTATAAATTCAATGACTATAATTATTTATACAGCACAGAATGCTAACCGTAGTACTTCCCACCTAATCTACAGCAGTTATTGAATTCCGGTAATGATTCCATTAGTGGTTTGTCTCTGATGTTATCTTAATAAATTGAGGATGTGAGGATCTTTATGTAGGAGATTGACAAGCCGTATGAAAACAAGTTATATAAATAACAAACTACATGCACCCTATTGCCACATTTGTGCTAGGACAAACTATAACAAGATGTTGTAGAGATAGATTAACAATAACACATCTCTACAAATGAGATCTTTTGTACACATTAACAATATCGTTTGAAGTCTGAATTTCTCATTATAAGTTTGTTTAATGGCACACAAATGCAAAGATATATTTTCAAAACTCAGGAATTGCAAATTACCACTTTTTTTCCCACCCCTACGATTGCTTGTTTTAGTTCCAGCAAGGATTTACATTTAAGTTATCATGGATTTCTTGTATGTTGTTCTTATGACCAAGATTTGCATTAAAATGGCGAGATCATCGGATCCATATTCAAGACTGACTCCACATAACACTTTTTTAAAAAAAATTAAATCCATTTTGAATTAAAATAATGAGACCAAGTATTCAGTAGAAATAAACAGCGAAAATAACTTATCCAAACTATCATTCAAATTAAGAGTCGAAATGAAAAGACTGAATGCAATCAGTCAAAATAAAAATTTAAAAAGAAAGCACCCCGTCACGCCAAGTGGCGTATAGGGAATATGGTGTTAGTGACCATAACTTTTACAGACCTTCGGGACATGATTTTTGGGGCTTTACTTTCCCAGAAAAAAATCCGGTACCCATTAAAGGCTGGGTGAACCGGAAGCCGTCGGTTGGGGTCGAACCCTAACTCTTGTCCTTTATACTTTATAGTTCAGTTCACTAACCACTGAGCTATCGCGGCTCAATCAGTCAAAATAATCAATCAAAATAATGAATCAAAATAATTTAACCAAATTGATCAGTCAAAATAATCATAACAACATTTTAAAAAATCAGTCAAAATAATCATAGCATCATTTTATAAAAAATCAGTCAAAATAATCTTAGCAATATTTAAAAAATCAGTTAAAATAACCACAGCATCATTTTTTTAAAAAATCAGTCAAAATAATCATAGCAATATTTTTAAAAAATCAGTTAAAATAATCATAGCATCATTTTATACAAAATCAGTCAAAATAATCATAGCAACATTTTAAAAAATCAGTCAAAATAATCATAGCAATATCTTAAAAATCAGTTAAAATAACCATAGCATCATTTTAAAAAATCTGTCAATCTCCAAAATTAGTTCAAATACTGATACTATTGCAGATGTTTGCTCGTCTCCCTAACTGCTAGGTACAAATGTTTGCTTATTTTACAGCTATTAAAGTTGTGTGCCTTCTATTTTCAGCCGGTCTCGCCGATCAGTAAATGACTGAATTGCTATAGGTCCATGTGTACTATTTTACAATCGTACTTTAACGTTGTCCCTAGGTTTCTATTTATCTCTTCTTATTTGGTGTTTACCTTTAGTATTCAGTGATCCGCAGCAGCTCAATGGTTAGTGAACTAAACTCATACGGAGAAGAGGTTTGATCCTGATCGACGGATTCCAAGTAGATCCAGATTTATCGGGTACAGTTATTTTCTGGGAGAGGACGACGGCACTGGCGTAATACTGACCACATTATCCAAAAATAATGTTTCGAGCGTTTATAAAAAAAATAAGAGCACCAACATATTCCCTATATGTAACAGTATGTCGTGGCGTGGCACTTTCTTGTTTTCTTTATTTTAAAGTTCTCTTTAAGCACATGCAAAAGAACTAGGGGACACCCAAAACTTCGATTTGTAGATGTGTGTAAACGTGGCATGGAGACTCTGAACATAAACCCTGCAGCCTGGGAAGAAGCAGCTGAAGAGTGCAAACTTTGTAAAAAAACTCTAAAGTTCAAACTCAAACAAGAAGCAGAATGACTCATAGAAAAAGAGAATACACGGTGAAAGAAAAGAAAAAAAATAGCATTTCTAGGGATGCTGAAAAGTTCATAGTCAACTATGACTGACGGAGGTAGTTCATCAAGCCACGTACTGTGTGATTCAAGTAGGGAAGTCTATATTTGAGTATTTACAGTTCTCCTTCATGCTTGTCAGGTACATGGGAATTCCAATGAGAAAAAACCAGGTAGTATTTGTTACTAACCAACTTCCTTTACCTCAAATCTTAACAAAGTGGTCCTTATTCATCACAAAATAAAATGACAGCGCTTTGTGCAGGCAGCATGTGTTTTTTTTTTTTCAAATATAAGACCTGAGTTTTAACATAGTTTTTGATGCATTGACAGAAATGAAGAAAGAAGAAATATAAATGTAATAGAAAGGTTGAACTAGTCCAATACGTCAACATGTTGTTCATTGATTTAGTATAACGGTTATAAAATACAAAGATGTCGTGAACGGTGCAACAGAACAATTTGTTTATGCATTTGAACAATGTATGACACAATGGATATACTGACTGTTTTCTCTCTTTCTTACTTTGGGCAGCTTTTTTGCAACCTCCCATAGTTTGTACATATCCTCCCCCCCCTTCCCCCCAACAGAGACATACACTCTCTTTCTCTATCTCCATCTCTCAAACACACATATTGATGCACACACTCACACACACGTACTGACACACAAACACACTCACACACTTACTGACACATGCATATTGTCACACACACTCTCTCATACACACACACACACACCCACACACAAACTGACACACATATTGACACACACACATACAATGACACATGCACTCTCTCACACACACATGCGCTCTCGCAAACACAAACAAACACTCTCACACACAAACTCACAGAAATTATCTATATCTTTATTTTACCAAAGTGTCTTTAATTACTAAATAAAAGTGACAAAATGTCACTGAAGTTATGCCCTAAATTGTGCTTTTAAACACTATAATTGGTTATCACATAAAATTCACATTTTTTAAACCCATAGCAGAGAGAAAAACAACGTTTGCAAAAAAGAGAACCAAATACAAATTATAAATTAGGAACCTGAAGCAACCGGATATTAATAGACAGTGCTAAAAAGGAACGAATGCTAAAGGGAAAAAAAAAACTAATAAATAACAATCTCAGCCTAACAACGATTGCAAGATGATATATCTGCGGGATGCGAGTGAAGATCACAGAATCATATTAATCCTCGATGCAGGAAGTTACATACACTTGCCTGAGGATGATTCTCAATTAGAAACGTATTTAGCAACTATAGAAAATTATCATTCGTAATAAATTGAGAGAATTGCACAACGAATATTTCAATGGGACTCACGGCGATGTCACAGATGCAATATGAATATATATATATATATATATATATATATATATATATATATATATATACATGTATATATATCTATATCTATCTATCTATCTATCTATCTATCTATCTATATCTATCTATCTATCTATCTATCTATCTATCTATCTATCTATCTATCTATCTATCTATCTATCTATCTATCTATCTCTATCTATCTATCTATCTATCTATCTATCTATCTATCTATCTATCTATCTATCTATCTATCTATCTATCTATCTATCTATCTATCTATCTATCTATCTATCTATCTATCTATCTATCTATCTATCTATCTATCTATCTATCTACCTACCTACCTACCTACCTACCTACCTACCTACCTACCTACCTACCTACTATCTATCTATCTATCTATCTATCTATCTATCTATCTATCTATCTATCTATCTATCTATCTATCTATCTATCTATCTATCTATCTATCTATCTATCTATCTATCTATCTATCTATCTATCTATCTATCTATCTATCTATCTATCTATCTATTGTCCTTTCGAGCCGAAGACACCACACAGGGCAGAATTACAATCTCAAAAACAGAAACCTTGCGTGCCAAAATGGCACATATTGCAGAGATCACTGCCTCTAAAATCTATGGTTCTGTTTCCATAACAATGCTTTTTACAATGCAGCTTGTCAAGTCATCGATCAACCTCCTTAGTCGCCTCTTACGACATGCCTGGAAGGTCACAGTGTCACCATTCTTTACTTCCCTCAATATTTATATTTATATGAGCCATTTGATCATGGAAAGGTTCTAGCGAATCTGCATCCGGCTATCTTCTACTGCAAATTTTATGAGACATTTGTGTGCCGACTTCTTACTTCATGTATCTACAAAAGACAGTTGGAGTCGGCTAGATCAGCTGTATATTAACATTTTAATATGCAACAACAAAAACATACTTTTGATGGTCTTTCGGGAGTAATTGTGGCTATTATTATATAGTTAAAACATCAACAGTGTGAGAAATATTAGATGTCTCATAAGCTAACGAACTCGGCATTTCTTTAATGGTTTTACCATCCTGAAGAGTTTACCAACACATTCTCATAAGCCTGTCCTATATTAGCTCCTAGGTACTGTACAACTCAACCTCAAACTCACCAACTCAACTCAAGGAGTCAGACAAGGTTGTGTTCTGTCGCCGGATTTGTTTTCACTTTACAGCGAAAATGTTATGAGATAAATAGCAGACAAAAAAGGAATTGAAGTCAAGGGTCACAACATAATTAATTTGCGATATACGGATGGCACAGTCTTAATAGCAGAGATAAAGATGGACTACAAGAAATTATATATATAATAGTAAAAGAAAGCAACAAAAAAAGTCTCAGTCTGAATAGTAAGAAAACAGAAGTAATGTTCATATTGAAGAAACAATCATCACCATCACGCAGCATAAAAATAAACGAGACAAATCTGAAACAAGTGCAGCGCATCAAAAACTTGGGCACAGTGATAACATCAGATGGAACATGCACCACGGAAATAAAAAGCAGAATAGCTCAGGCCAAAATAGCATTTCAGAAAATGAAAAATATCTATGCAACAAATCTATGTCAAAAGAAGTGAGAAAGAGAGTTCATCGGTGCTATATAGAACCAATTCTGTCCTATGGAAGCGAATCATGGACAGTAGACAAACAAATGAAAAGACGATTAGAGTTCACAGAGATGGGATTTCTCAGAAGAATGTTGAAAGTTTCCTGGACAGCTAAAAGGACCAATGAGGATATTCTCAGAGGCAAATACAAAAAGGGAGCTCCTAAAAACATCAGAAAGAAACTATCAACATTTTTCGGGCACATCATGAGAAGAGGAAAGTTGGAATACTTGGTTACAACTGGCAAAATAAAAGGAAAGAAAGATCGGGGACGACAAAAAGAGAAAATACTGGATAGCTTGGTGTCATGGCATGGGAAACGGTAAACAACAGAATTGATACGATGCACAGTAGATAGAAGATTGTGAAAGGACATGGTCGCCCACGCCAACCGGTATGGCACATGATGATGACTGTACAACAACCCTCAGAAACACGACTGTTTTGTGCAAGCAATCTCAGCCATATTACAGAGATTAACACAGAGGCGCGTCAGACAGGCGTGTCACAACAATTAGGAGGTACAAACACGAGCAAACAAACACACTACAGATATATTTATTTTTATTTCTCACACAATAAACGTACTCAAGTTGACATTTTTTTCGCAATTTCTTCATTGGTGTTATAATTATTGAAGAAATTCTCCTTTCAGTAGTGAGCACGATCTCCTGTGTAGGCATAATTAAATCTAGGACAATACTACTCTTACAATCATTATTCTGTGATGAATTAAATTGAAAACAGAAGCATAGTTTTTTATTGAAAAAGGCCGCATTAGTCGTGATTTGACAGACCGAATCTATATTTCATATCATTCTCACGGTTCAAGAACGCTTCGTCCCCACTGTATCAGAAATTTCCGCCTTTCTTGTGTCTCATTTTGATGCCGACATATTCTCAAATTGTTTGTATTTTGTGCACAATTATCTTAGTGCAATCTCTGCACCAACAAGAAAATAAAGGAACTGAGAGAAAACCATGTTTGTTGCTAATTTTAAGAAAAAGTAGTTGCTACAGACTATCTTTCTGAGGGCTCAGGGATCAAGACTACAAATAGTGGATATGATGAAAACATTCAATGACTCATAGCTGACTGGTGACAACATAATAAATGAAGCAACACTGATCAAGATCCTTTTCGGTTTCCAAGCGGTGTCTTGAATATACTAATTTGGTCAAACGAATAACGGCCTAGCATGAAGATAAGCCCAGTACTGAAAACATAAAAAAAAGTAAAGTACCCCCGTCATGCCAAGTGGCGTATAAGTAATATGGTGTTAGTGACCATAAATTTTACAGACTTTCGGCACATGATTTTTGGGGTAATGAGGTCAGTATTACGCCCGTGCCGCTTTACTTTCCCATAAAAAATTCGGTACTCATACTCCGGGTGAACCCGGAAGCCGTCGGTTGGGATCGAACCCTACCTCTTGTCCTTTGTAGTCCAGTTCACTAACTACTGAGCTATTGCGGCTCCTTTTACTGAAAACTTGCCACACTGAAATCGGATTCGTCGCAGCGAAGGTCACCGTTATCGCAGCCTGCTGTAGTCTACGACGCAATACAATCTACGTCTGCTTAATATCCTTCTAAGAATGGACGAGGAAGAGGGGCAATCAGCCGACGAAGGTGAGGATGCGGCCGAACAATGCATGAGTCGTGTCTTAATTTACTTTTAAAGTACATTTAATAGTTAAAATACAAGAGTTTTTAATTTAATGTCCATTGAAGATCGTACCGTTCGTTATTCCGAAATGTTTTGTTGCCATCTACAAACAAGCCATATCAAATTACAAGTTTATTGATTATACATTTCCTATCAAAATGAATTTTATTGTTTCTATATTTTCATCTAAATTTTTCGCTCTGCGCTTTCCTTTTCAAAATGTAACTCATTACATGGGTAATTTCATGCATGAGTTATTTTTTTTCCGTTTTTACATATGCTTTTATGCAGCTGTCTTGGACTTTCACACTGGGTCACCTAGTAGTTATATTTATTGATTCTTTGGTCTGCAAATCCGACTACAGAATGAATAAGGCACATGTATTTTGTGGGGTTTACCCAGGTCTGGTAGGGGGGAGAGGGCACAGCCGAGTGAGGGGGCAAAATAACGAAAAATAATTTTGATGCTATGTGATTAAGTGAAAGAAGTTGGTATTGTTATGGCAACAGAACCCCTGGTTTAACAATTTCATTTGGGCCGACTCTGGGTTTATACCTACATCCGTTTGTAAATTTTGTCTTCTAACTTTTGCCTAAATTCATTTATTCGAATAATTATGTACTGTTTTAAAAGTTTGTTCATACATACTACCAGAATTTCCTTTTTTCATTTAATGAGTAGTTTCACTGAAAAAAAACTTACTTTTTCATTGAATTTGAAGCGCGGTCTGTCGAAGAGCACTTCCTCATTTTGTAGCTTGCCGTTACATTATTTGTGTATACTTGAATGCATTGCATATTAGATTGTTTTGCATGATGATTGTTATTATTACTTTATGCCCATTACACAGATCAATTAACCGATGATTGGGCTGTTAATATATGCGGTAAGCACTTTCATATTAAGTACAGAATGAAATCAAATTATGTATGTGTGTTATACAACTTGATGACTTCATTTTGAAAGTTTCGTGTTATCTAGAAACTGAAATTGTTAAGTCAATGGCTATATCATAAACAAATCGTATATCGGTTAAGATGTGATAATTGTGATCTGAAACAATATTTGTATTATTCTTGACAGGAAGGAAGTACGGAAAAGTGCGCTCCCATTTTCTGTGAACAAAAATAACATGAGAATGACACTAAGTGCAGAATATGGCAGACGTGTTTTGAAAAAAAAATGGTTGTGTTTGAGTTGCTTGTTCAGGATAATATAACAAGTATTGTTTGCTGCAACAATTTTAGATGAGCCAAGTCAAAGTTTGATGCATGGATTCTATGAAGTATTGTCATGATGATTATTTTTGTCCAAATTAGTCGCCAATTAATTCACTGAAGAGATGTTTCCCCACATAATTGCTGTCTCTTTTTTATATTTCATTCGATATTTTGCTTGCCGAAGTTCCAATTCCACAGAATGCTTTTGTATTTGTGTTCACTTTACATTTCTTTCGCTAATAATTCTTAAAATGATTCTGACTGATAAAGGAGATAAATTTTGTATAACAATATCATCATCATCATCATCATCATCATCATCATCATCATCATCATCATCATCAATCATCAAGTACCGTGCATGCTGGCGTAGGTGATCATGTAACTCCACAGCTTTCGATCTCGACAGTTATTTAACATTTCGGTTGTTGACCTTCTGCCAAGCCGTTCTCTTAAGCTGTCTGGAATCTTTTCTCTTTGCTTCCCTCTATCTCTTCGTCCTTCAGTTTGTCCAGTTATTACAATTTATTCCAGCTGTTCTCTTCTCTACATTACATAGCCAAAAATGATGATTGTTTCTTCCTAATATTGAATACAATAATGAATTGGTATAACAATCTATTGTTTGCAATATTTTGTAATGCTGTTGATATATAATAATAAACAACATGATATCAAAGCTGTGTAGAAGACAAGCTTGAGTTTGCTAAAATAAAAAAAAAAGAAGCAAGAATCAGCATAGCTAAATAATAAATTACTGATAAGAAGATATTTCAAGTAGCTATGTTATTTAACATCACAGTATTAAATGGGGAAAATTCTATATGAGAAAGTTAAATATTCTTGTGTTCATTTTGCTTTCTATAACCGAGGTACCAATTGCTAACGTACCATTCGGAAAAGACCTCACAATCATCAGCACTGAAAGCTGAACACTTCCCTAATGCAGAGTTTATGTTTCCTTTCCCTAAAATAGCGGTCATTAAACTCCTTTCCAGATCTTTTGCTTTCATTAGCAGCGATAATGAACCCGATTTGATATAGTACAGTGCTTCTTAACTTAGGCACTAAAAACATTATAAGGTTCAGTAGAGAGATATTTGAGTTCTATGAGTGTAGACTATAACATAACATCATCATCATCAAGTATCGGCCTACTGGCGTAGGTGATCATGTCTCTCCACAACTTAACATAACATAATATAACATAACAGTCCAACTGAAAAGCCAATAATAAACATGTATATCAATCAATTTGTCACACACGCATTAAAATAAGTTCCTTCGATATTTTGTTGAAACTTTAATGTACTTTGACCTCTACTGTGAGACCTTCTCTTCTGGAGTGAGAAGACTTCTCACTCCAGAAGACTTTCACAAAGACTTTCAAGATTCCATCTCACATTTCTCTCAATATTCTGTCTATGACGTTATATTCTGATGAGTTGTTTCTTGTCTTTACTTCACTCCACGCGGGTCATTTATAGTTACTGGACAAGGATTCAAAGTTCACTTCATTATCTCTTCTTTATTTGTAATTATTTTGTTCTAATTATTATCATTTTCGTTTCTTCTGAAGACATTTGACGGCAACATCGGTTGCCGTTTGTATTGATTTCCTTGACAAGAAGTTCTAAAAATCCATTTCATTGCCTTTACTAATCTCTTCCCTTTTTTGTCGCAGAACCGCAAAACAGGCTATCTCGCCTTCATAGATTACAACTTTAATAGGTGGCGATGTACGACAATACTCGTGCTTTCTGTTGCTCATTAACAGAGCACCTTCCTCGTTCGTCCTATTGGTTATTTTTTACATAAATGACCAACAACTTATATTTACGGCAAACATTCTATTTCTTGGGTCTGCTGGATGGACGGTAGGACTGAAAAATAAAAGCCACATGTCCCCCGCGGTCGCCACGAAGTGTTCCAGCCACAACTTTTATTTCAATCCAAATGGGGGGGGGGGGGTGGGGGGGGGGTGGGGACTGACCGTATCGTGATTCGAGACCGATGTTCTATTGAACTGGAGAACGACAACTTATCTATTTGGTTACCCTTATTGGCTGTTGTGTTATCACTTATCTATTTGGTTACCCTTATTGGCTGTTGTGTTATCACTTATCTATTTGGTTACCCTTATTGGCTGTTGTGTTATCACTTATCTATTTGGTTACCCTTATTGGCTGTTGTGTTATCACTTATCTATTTGGTTACCCTTATTGGCTGTTGTGTTATCACTTATCTATTTGGTTACCCTTATTGGCTGTTGTGTTATCACTTATCTATTTGGTTACCCTTATTGGCTGTTGTGTTATCACTTATCTATTTGGTTACCCTTATTGGCTGTTGTGTTATCACTTATCTATTTGGTTACCCTTATTGGCTGTTGTGTTATCACTTATCTATTTGGTTACCCTTATTGGCTGTTGTGTTATCACTTATCTATTTGGTTACCCTTATTGGCTGTTGTGTTATCACTTATCTATTTGGTTACCCTTATTGGCTGTTGTGTTATCACTTATCTATTTGGTTACCCTTATTGGCTGTTGTGTTATCACTTATCTATTTGGTTACCCTTATTGGCTGTTGTGTTATCACTTATCTATTTGGTTACCCTTATTGGCTGTTGTGTTATCACTTATCTATTTGGTTACCCTTATTGGCTGTTGTGTTATCACTTATCTATTTGGTTACCCTTATTGGCTGTTGTGTTATCACTTATCTATTTGGTTACCCTATTGGCTGTTGTGTTATCACTTATCTATTTGGTTACCCTTATGGCTGTTGTGTTATCACTTATCTATTTGGTTACCCTTATTGGCTGTTGTGTTATCACTTATCTATTTGGTTACCCTTATTGGCTGTTGTGTTATCACTTATCTATTTGGTTACCCTTATTGGCTGTTGTGTTATCACTTATCTATTTGGTTACCCTTATTGGCTGTTGTGTTATCACTTATCTATTTGGTTACCCTTATTGGCTGTTGTGTTATCACTTATCTATTTGGTTACCCTTATTGGCTGTTGTGTTATCACTTATCTATTTGGTTACCCTTATTGGCTGTTGTGTTATCACTTATCTATTTGGTTACCCTTATTGGCTGTTGTGTTATCACTTATCTATTTGGTTACCCTTATTGGCTGTTGTGTTATCACTTATCTATTTGGTTACCCTTATTGGCTGTTGTGTTATCACTTATCTATTTGGTTACCCTTATTGGCTGTTGTGTTATCACTTATTACAATCCCACAATTTATTGTCAGTGATTACAATACATCTAACACCACAATCGGTAAGGTCATCAAACTAGGAATTTGTAAGGATTCCCCCAACAACTGTGAAAGTATTATGTTCGAGCTCATTATTCTTCAAGACGTACTATACATTTGATGGGCATTGTGCTTAATATCTGCCAAGCTTTCCCAGATATTTTAAGAAGAAAAAAAAACAACCTTAGGTACCTATTTTCAGAGGCTGGATGAACTCCGTTTTGGTTTTTAAAAAATCACACTTTTGAGAATTGAGCCCAGACTCGCATACACTCAATCACCATCATCATCATGCACTATGCATACTGGCGTAGGTGATCAAGTCTCTCCGTAGCTTTCGATCTCGACAATTATTTATAATTTCTGTTGTTGACCTTCTACCAAGCCATTCTTTTAAGCTGTCTTGGTAGCTTTTCTCTTTGATTCACTCTATCTGTTCGTTCCTTAACTTTTCCAGTGGTTACAATATATTCACATTCCAGCTGTTTCCTTCTCATTACATAACCACAAAATGATGATTGTTTCATCCTAATATTTGAATTTAGCTCTCTCTTTGCTTTACCCTCTTTCATGACGTTTTCAGTAATTTTGTTAGCTATCCATGGACCCATGATTATACAAAGAAATTACGACGGTGTTTTCTGTTGCCTTCCGTCGATTTGTTTACGGTTGACCCCGCTAGCCTTTGACTAAAATGTCTCACTCACAAAAAGGTGGGGTTGTTGTACTTCAGGGTACCCAGCCTTAGCCTTTTACTCTCTTGAGCCTTCCTGCAAGGCAGTAGGGCAGCCGTAGTTTGTACTGTCTAATGCACACAGTAGCAGGTAAAAATTACCTGACCTGACACTCAATAGCGAGCGTATTAGCAACTAAGCCACCGGGGCTTCTTTAAAGTGTTCGCAAAATCATAAAACAGCAGGCAACAAATAAACATAATATTATGAGTATATGGTGGGCTGGCCGAATCCTGAGCTAGAGACATACGAGGGGCAGGTGTGAGATCATTAATTTTGGAAAGTGTTAGCATGAAGCAGGAACAAGTGGAACAGGTTATATTGGTAATGTGTATTTCACAAGAGGAGGATAAGTTGAAGAGGATATTGACAGTTTTATGTAGCAGTAGCCCCGTGTGTCTTTTGAAGTTGTCATGGTATTTAAATTTCCTCTATAGAAGATTGTTTATATAAGCCAGTTCTTTTTAATGTTTACATCTTTTAATATGTTTTCATAGCACTTTTATATTGTCAAATGTATTTTATTAAAGCGTTATTTTATTGTGGCAGAGTAGACCTATTATCGTCCAGATGAAGGCCTACTTGGCCGAAACGTCGACTTTTGTTTCGTCCATTACCACGTAAAGCTGTCACCATACCACTTTTTTTCTTTATTTTTTTTAGTATCGCCTAGACCTATTAAAGATTGAAAGGTTTGAACACCATCAAATTATTTCTTATTAGTTATGACTAATCAGTTTATTATTTTACTGTGTGCTCTCGTCTTAAGCTCAAGTATACACTCTCTTTATTAATACAGACAGCAGTTCTACGATCTGCACTGTTCCCACAAGGTCATGTGTTCGTGTATTGAGGTCTCTATGTCTCCAATGTTCCAATCTAAAACCGCCATTACAAATTACTTTTAGCTGTGTCATTGATTTGTTGGCTGGATGACTGCATTCCAGCCCACACAATCTTTACATTCCGCGCTGTCCCAGGAGCAATGATGAGATGTTGCCATTGATATTTATTCTTAAATGATGACATCATTCCAACATAAATTGTTGTTACTGTCGGCAAGTAATCGTTTCACTGATTTCTTTTAAATGATAATTCCTATAATGTTTTTAAAACCTTTTAATTAATTGTTTAAACTTGTGCCATCACCTATCCTTCCCCACCCCCACCTCCACACACCCCCCCATAATACAATCTGGCAGAATTGATGCTCACTTTAATTCATTGAAACCAGTCCTTTCCTGATTTTCGTCTTGATTTGAACAACTGTCCTGCATGTCTTTATTTTCTTGACAAAAGTCCAAATCAGCTACACAAAGATGTGTTCTGAGTTCATCCCAAGAACTATCAGCGTTCATATAGTGCGGATAAATTTGAAAATTGAATACATTTGAAAATGTATTCAAGGGTTTGAACATAAATGTTTGTTCACAGTTCGTTAACCTTCGCTGTAGATAAAGTCTTTAATTTGATGGCTTCGTTTGTGACCTTGGTAGCTAAGGACCTAACTTGTGCAAACGGATGGCATTGGCAAGGATCATTTTGAATCTATGAAGTGGGCTCATTTTGTGTTTAACTCAAAAGCATATGTGCTTTTTAACCAAAGACCTTTTTTGGGGACTCCAGGAAGATATCCCCGATGGAAGAATAAATTGTATTATTAGTCCCATAAATGATTCGCTTCCAGAGGTTTATGATGTAAACAAAGCAGTTTTGTCATTGCAAGTGAATAATGTCCACACCTATAATTGGTCAGGATTGTGTAGCAGCAGCAGCTTTATAGCGAACACAGAAAACATCATAGGATTGTGCTGTTCTGAAACAGCTATGCCATGCTAACCTAGAATTGCCTTTAATGGGATTACTGTGACCACAAACCACTCTCCATGTGTGTGCCACATATCTACACCCCAGAAAGAAATACTGAATATAACAACATCATATGCCGTCTGTGATATTAATGACCACAAACCAGGAGCCTCCTGTATGGTTGATACAATTGTTGCACCAAGCACTTCATCAGCAGAGCCAGATCTATGGAATGTTAATCTGACATTGTTCTTGAATGATGTCCAAGTTAATGAAACATCAGAATCGTGTGGCAGCAGCTACAAGAAGAGAGCAGAGAACATCAAGTTCTGCTGCTATAAAGGAGACTTGCCTTGCTATCACAGAATTGCCTTAAATGGGATCACTGTAGTTAAAAACTTCTCCTCTTGTGTAAACTACACATTCACATCCAAGAGTGAATCAGTGAAGGCCACAAAATCATATTCTCTCTGTGGTTTTACTAACTACAGGTCAGGTGGCTTCTGTTAGATTGGAATGATAACTTACCACCACTGTGTGTCTATATGTTTAGAATTGGAGTCATCAATGATGGCCTAACATCATCAAGTGCTACGACGATCATCATTTTCGGGAGGACGCGAACTTCCATGGTATATGGTGGATAGGCGGCAGGAACCATTGAAGGCTATGTCTGAAAAGTGTTCCTTCTTGCAGTTTCCTCATATTCCAAGTCCGGCTTGTTGCAGGAGCTACTGAGTTAAGTGCTCTGTGCACACCGTGAGCTGTGTGTCTCATCCGTTTTGATCCTGTTTCGATATCCCGCTTGTTTACGATGAATGATGATATCATATGACAGGGAACAGTTGGCTGTGTTCACTTTCTGCGCGGTTTCGCCTTCTGTCTTTTGGCGTGTGCTGAGACTACTACGATGGGGACTACAGTTACCTTTCTTTGTTTGGGAGATGTGTTAGTAATTTGGATGATTCCACTGGTACGGGCGGTTGAGCAATTATGGATTTTAATTCGTTTGCAGTGATACCGAGGCCTTCCATAACCAATAACCAATAATAGTGCGAATGAGTTCCAAATGTGAATTTTGTAATCATGATATCGTGTGAATGCCAGGCGGGCAATCATTTATAGAAACGTTTGAAAAAACGTAGCAGAATTGCGAGCAGTCTTCAAGCCATGGTTACAAATGTTCTTGTTTATAAGTTTCGACTTTCAGTTAATTTGTTTCACAAGGCAGCTGATGATGTCATACAGTCAAATGTTAATCCTTTCTTTTGATAGAGCTTACTATCAGCTTTACAGCAGCTTGGCAGTTTTATGCCTTTATCTCTTTTACTAAAGTTGGGAGGCAGTTACTATTTAACAATGAACGATACAATATATGCTATCAAGAATGTAAAGTTTGCATTTGACAAAAGCTAGACACAGTAAATCTGGGAAAATAAATATTTACAATCAGTCTATCAGTTGTTTAAAAGCTAAATGCTGCTGCAATTTGTAACTACCACACATTCGCGCGCGCGAATACATATATACACGCACACAATGTAAAAATACATTATTTAGAAATACAATTGCATTAGTACCACTATCATCATTAGTAGTACCACTATCATCATTAGTACCACTATCATCATTAGTACCACTATCATCATTAGTACCACTATCATCATCAGTATTATCATCAAGAAGCAGATTTATAGAAAACGAGAATAAAAATAATATTTCCTAAGGACGCTATAAAATTCATAGTCAGCTATGACCGACGGAGGCTACTACAGTTACATCACAATCATCATCATGATCAGTATCATCATCCTACGATATCATCTGTAGAGCTAACGAATATTTTCTCCCAACACCATCAGGCTTTTAATTTTATTACATTTTCTACTGTTCCCATTCTTTTCTCAACCTGTTGTCACTCTGGATCTTTAGTTTCTGATATTTTCTGTTATCACAAGGTTTTCAATTCTTAGATTATGAGTAAGATTCAGTGTGTTTTGTTCGTTTCATTTTACTTTAGTACGGGGAATGGTGGTCAGACTAATTAAATCGACCATATCGATTTATATCCATGAAGTTAATAGCGGCCCTATTACCAGTAAAGTCAAACGTTTATTATTATTGTTGTTGCGTTCGTCAGCTTTCAACTCTAACGAAGTCCCTAGAGACTAGGAACTGAATTTTGCGTGTTAATCCATTTTTCCCTGGCAGCCGTGTGCACAGGGATCCCTCGCCTACAGGCAGATAACTTCGACTTCGGAGGTACTCATGTTTTTTCCGTCGATGTGTAACTGACGTTTCAAGCCGTGTCAGGGTGGTTGCCGCAGAGAGAAATCATAAATAAAAATCCCAACCAAAAAAAAGTTTATTCTGAAAAAAAGGAGAAATAAAAAGTAATCTAACATTTCAAATACTAACAGATGACAAGAGCTATCTTTAATATCCATACATGTTATTGTAGTGTCAATGTAGACTTTCACAGCAATCAAGTAGCTCAGTCTATATTGATCTTTCTACTTTTTAGAACGTATTGTGAAGGGTACATAGATCTAAGAAAATAATTCTAGCCTCACAAATATATGGATGGTTGAGATGCCCATTCGTGAAGACCTGACTAGTAAAACATGGGCGTATGTTATTTCCTGTGCCATGATGAGTACAGGTGTACATGACACTGGAACACAAAAATGAAGATTTTTGTGCGGGCAAGCGGACTTTAATCTATTCCTCATAAACTCTAGGGAGGACCCCCAAACCTTCTACTCAAGAAGATGGAAAACAACTTCCACTCCCGACCTAGCATTTGCAACTGGAGACCTATCTATCAAAATAACCAGAAAAGTGCTGAACCAACTTGGAGATAGTGACCATAGACCAGTCAAACTTTCAGTGGATCTTGTTCACAAACAGGAGTTGCAAATACTTCTTCCCCGCTGGAACTACAAGAGAGCAGATTGGGCAAAGTTTGCAAGGCTCACTGATGCATATACTGCGTCTATCAACACCAACGAAAAGAAGGTCAATAATATGATAGAGCGGTTAACAAATGGAATCCTGAGAGTTGCAAAGGAATCCATTCCTAGAGGAGCAAGAACAAACTACAAGCCATACTGGAGCAAGGAAATACAAAGACTAGAAGAGGAACTGGACTCTGCCAGAGAACTAGCTGAAACATCACACAGCACAGAGAGCAACATTGCCTACAAAGCAGCCTCGGCCAAATACAGACGTGAGGTCATGATATCAGCAAGACAGAGCTGGATAGACAAAACAGAGAGCCTCAATCTAGACAAAAATGGTCATAGACTATGGAAACTTGCGAAAGCTCTGAGCGACGAAAACAACTGCCGACCTCCAATATCATTAGCACACAATCAGAACATCCTCACTTGCTAAAGGGCAGCAAATCTACTGACAGAGACTTACAAAAACATTAGTAAAATACAAATCCCAATAGACAAACAGAAAGCTGCAAGACGGGAAAACCAAGATGCAAAACATATGCCTTTAGTACCAGAAGAGCATCAGACGAGCATCTTTACCCCAACTGAATTAGATGTTGCCCTCAAAGGATTGAAGCTCAAAAGTTGCCCTGGTAAAGATGGAATCTCCAACGAAATGCTCCTAAATCTGGGACAGAAAGCCAAGGGTCAGCTTCTAAGGATAATAAATGCTAGCTGGAAGAGAAGTCATGTGCCGGCAATCTGGAAAGAAGCTAATATGGTGCCCATCCTCAAGCGTGGAAAAGACCCACAAGACCAAAGTAGTTATAGACCAATTAGCTTACTGAGCTGCCTGAGTAAACTCATGGAAAGGCTGGTTAACAGAAGACTTATGTGGCATTTGCAGACAAAACAACAAATCGTACCACAACAAAGTGGCTTCCGTCAGCACAGATCAACTGAAGACCTGGTCACCTACATTGCACAGGAAATAGAGGATGCTCTACAAGAAAAGAAACACACGCTGGCAGTGTGGGTCGACATGGAGAAGGTTTTTGATAGGGTATGGCGAGAGGGTTTAAAGAACAAGCTTTTTAGACTTGGCATCCAAGGTCGTCTATTTAATTGGGTCTCTCAATACCTTCAGGATAGAACGGCCAGAGTACAAGTTCAAGGTCAACTAAGTAAGAAGGTCTCTATCGAACAAGGTGTCCCACAAGGCGGAGTCTTGTCCACAACACTCATTTTAATTTTCATAAATGACATTGTAATGGACATTCCACCGAGAATACACTCAGCAATATACGCAGATGATCTGGCGTTATGGGCTCGCGAGGAAAGTATATCGGTGGCTGGACCCAGGATGCAAAATGCCCTAGGTGAACTTGAAAAATTGACGAACACCTGGTTCTTACCAATCAACGAAAAAAAAAACTACATATACAATTTTCAGCCTATCAAAAAACACACTCTCTGCAAACTTGAAGATAAAAGACCATACACTCCCTATTGACCAAAACCCAACATATCTTGGCGTCACCATGGATCGCAGAATGACTTGGACAAATCAGACAGACTGAGCAAGGAAAAATCCAGAAAACGAAAAAATATTATGAAGAAATTGGCAGGAACCGACTGGGGGGTGTGAGGGGGCAGACAGCAATATTTTGAAAAGACTATACGTAGGAAGAGTCAGACCAGTTCTAGAGTATGGAGTCACAGCCGGGGCTATGGCTTCCAAATCACACCTTAGCACAATTAACAGAACACAGAACCAAGCTGCCCGTATAATCACTGGTGCTATGAAATCTACACCTATCAAGACTCTAGAAACAGTAACAGGTTTACAACCCTTAGATGACAGACGGGTCACTAAAGTAAAAAGTAAAAAAGTAAAGTACCCCCCGTCACGCCAAGTGGCGTATAGGGAAATATGGTGTTAGTGACCCTATATTTTACAGACCTTCAGCACATGACTTTTGGGGTAATGTGGTCGGTATTACGCCCGTGCTGCTTTTACTTTCCCAGAAAAAATCTGGTACCCATTTAAGGCTGGGTGAACCCGGAGCCGTCGGTTGGGATCGAACCCTACCCCTTGTCCGTAGTAGTCCAGTTCACTAACCACTGAGCTATCGCGGCTCCCACTAATTTTTAGGGAATTAGTAAAACCCAGGTGTCCTCGCCAGGGTACGAACCCCGGCTGTTGCCGTGGTAAGCCAACCGCCTATCGATTGCGCTAACCGGACACCCTGGTCACTAAAGTATTGGAGACAAATAATAATAATAAATGAATATTATTATAGAGGGAAACTTCCGAGGCAATAATCAGAGAATCAATTCAGAGGAAGAGGTATGTTTACAGCACTCGGAATTTTGTCAATTTTTCCGAGTGCTGTAAACATACCTCTTCCTCTGAATTGATTCGCTCACTAAAGTATTGCAACAAGTGGAGAAATATAGAAGGCTCCTTAGCCACCCCATACACCAAAGAATAACTGGTTCCGGAATTGTACGACTAAAGAGGAGCAACTTCGCTGCAATTACCAATGAACTAACTACTGGAGACCCAGTACTTTCCCAGACAATATCGAAACCGTTGGGCCCATTTGATATGTCTCCTCACGGAAAACATAAAATACCAGAACTTAAGGAAAATATAACAGGAATCATGAAAAAAGGCATCCAATCAGACACAGAAAGAAAACACATAGCAGAAAAACACATACACGATACCTACCCACAGGATTCTTGGTCCCACATATACACAGATGGCTCTGCTACAAATGCCACCAGAAATGGAGGGGGAGGTGTGTTCTTGACGCTGAATAACCAAGATCAAAGTCAATAGCTACTGGAAAATTCTCAAATAACTTTAAAGAAGAAACTGAGGCCATCAGAGATGCTGCAACACTGGCTACTCAACTCAAAAATAACATGCACAGTAGATTGGTGATTCTGACTGATGCACTGTCAGTACTATCAGCTCTAAAAAGTCCCAAGAACAATGAACTAGATGACTTGAGAACAACTCTGGACCAACTATGCAATAACTTCCAGAGAGTAGTCATTCAGTGGATACCATCACACTGTAATATACACGGGAACGAACGCGCAGACAAATTAGCTAAAGAGGGAGGGAAATTACCACAAGAGAACCATCCGCTCAGTTATGATGAAGCCAAATCCATCCTCAAGGGTCAGTTCCATGAAAAATGGAAACGAGAACACCCAAAGCATAACGAGAGTGACGGATACCACCAACTATCAAGGAGGGATCAAGTCATCATACTTCGCCTACGCACTGGCCACAATAGATTGAGAAATCACATGTTCACCAAATTCAAAATAGGTACAACCAGCTTATGCCACTGTACACTGGACAATATGACTACAAAACATGTTCTACAGGATTGCACCCAGTACACAGACCTGAGAAGAGCAATGTGGTCCACGCCCACCTCCCTGGAAGAAAAACTATATGGGGCAATCGATTCGCTTAAACAGACAGCTGACTTCATGAGAGAGTCTGGAATCCTACTCTGATTGAGTCTTGATCGCAGATATATATATATTATAAGCTCCTTCATTTGTATTGTTATCTTTATTTTGTTTTGTATCAGTTTTGTTTCTATATGCTTTTTACATATAAATAATGACTCTACTCTCTTGCAGTATCAGTTGAAGGTAACTAGAGATTTGAACATTACTGCGACTTGTTTATTTGTTAAATAAGTACCGTGACTTTCATACTAGACTGAAGACGCTTTATTAACTTAACATTATTTGTAATTCTTCTTGCAAGCTTTTGACAAACTTATTTAAGTTCACAACACTCATCATCATCATGTGCCACACCGGTTGGCGTGGGCGATCATGTCCTTCCGCAATCTTCTATCTACAGTGCATCGTATCAGTTCTGTTGTTGACTGTTTTCCATGCCATGACACCAAGCTATCCAGTATTTTCTCTCGTTGTCGTCCTTATCTCTCTTTTCTTTTATTTTGCCAGTTGTAACCAAGTATTCCAACTTTCCTCTTCTCATGATGTGCCCGAAAAATGTTGATTGTTTCTTTCTGGTGTTTTTTAGGAGCTGCCTTTTTGTGTTGGCCTCTTTGAGAACTTCCTCGTTGGTTTTTTAAGCGGTCCAGGGAACTTTCAACATTCTTCTGAGAAATCCCATCTCTGTGGCCTCTAATCGTCTTTTCATTTGTTTGTCTACTGTCCATGATTCGCTTCCATAGGTCAGAATTGGTTCTATATAGCACCGATGAACTATCTTTCTCATTTTTATTGACATAGATTTGTCGCATAAGATATTTTTCATTTTCTGAAATGCTTTTTTGGCCTGAACTATTCTTCTTTTTATTTCCGTGGTGCATCTTATATCCGATGTTATTATTGTACCCAAGTATTTGACGCGTTGTAGTTGTTTCAAATTTGCCCTGTTTATTTTTGTTCACAACACTACATTCATTTATTATATTCAACAAATATATCACTATTTTTTTGCTTATCCTTGATAATTTAACATAGCTTTATAATTAACTATGCGTGTGTCATTACATTCACGTATTATCGTTTGTATATTGTTATTTATTTGTGTTTTGTTTTTCTTACGTACGTTTTATAACTTTATTGTTTAGGTCAATATTCGTATTTTCTTTTTCAGTAAAAATCGACGTCTTTACTACCACTTCTGTTATGTACAAACATTTATAAACAGTTACTGATCAATATAGTCTAGTGTTGTGAACTCTTTATGTTGTTCTTACTTACATCAAGAAACACAGTTTCTTATCTCGTCCTTTATAAGCGTTTTCTCTTCAACATAATGCCTCATTCATTACCAACACCAACATAATAGACATTTTCGTTCCCTAAAAAACAGCAAGTAGCTGTTCACCCCAAATTCTCATTTTCTATAGCATGTTATGTCTGCATATCGGTGTGTGTTTTTGTTTATATTTTCATTAATTTTCATTTTAATGATAAATAGCACTTGAAATGAAACAACATAACAACACTGAGGTAAATACAAATACCCTCTTCCAAATAATGTGTAAGTTACTAAAGAGGAACGGATTGTTGAAGGTAATACGAGATAATATTTTAGTTAATGTTAAAAGTCTTCCAAGCACATTCATATGATTAAATATTGAACTTTAAAACACAATGATAAAAAGTAGAGCTTTGTATTTTTGGGCTTCTTCGTATAGATGATTCAAGAGAGTTGATGGCTAATTAGCAAATAGAAACAGAGTGTAGATATGAAGCGGGGAGATGTCACAACATCTTTCGATGTTTTGACTTCAAATTGGAATAGTTAGGCTACATAACTTGTAAACACATTGCGACGTGACGGTGAACATTAGTTTCAGATTTCATTGTTTGGGTGGATGAGGACAGGTTGTAACTAATTAGCAAGTTGTAACAAATAATAACTATTATATAACACTCAGTTGCAGAAACAGATCAGCACTAGGACAGCTAGTAAGAGGTATTAATTGTATGGGGGGGAAAAACCTATCTTTACAACACATATTACCATTGCTGGTGAATGTCGGAAGCTCACGAGGAGGAAGAGAGGGATAAAGGCAGCTTTGTCAATGGAGTCACCACGACGTGTGAGACTCAGGATTTTTATTTCACCACCGATGGAAAAAATCCTCTCTGTCTGCCGGGCTTCGAACACCACACGCCCTCTTTTCAGCCAGCGAAACAGTGAATTTAGCCGCTCCCATACGCGCTCCTCTTAATTATATGAACCGTGCAAACGTAATCACTAATGTTTCTAACAAGTGGTAGCAAGACCTAACAAGCCTGTATGCAACAGCCGGTAATAGGTAGAATGTTGTTGTAGTCAGGTTCATAGTCACTGCATGCTAAACCAATCCACTGGTGCTCCGATATCTCCCTCGAGAATTTCGAGAAAATCCGAGGAGAACCTGGCCCACGTGCACGAACTCCGTAGCACGGCCTGGATAGGTTTCTGCAGACAATTTGGCCCGGGCAGGCCATATTTATGTTCTACTCTTTTCAATGTTAACTGCGAAGGGTTATTTAATGTTCATAAGAGCACATGGGTGCCCCCTGTTTATTGCCGTTATCCGAGAGGGTTAGACATCGGATCTCACTACCCAAGAGATCAAGGAAAGGTAACGTCATTAAACAAAAACCCACTGATTCATTTTTCCTGTTTTAGAAATACCACCACCCCTTCTGATGGGCTTTGAATAAAGCCTTTCTTGTCCTGAGGCCGACATCGTACCTCTAAACTATTCATGTACAATGCAACAGTTTCACCTTGATTTTGTAAGTATAAATGTGACAAACAATATTAAATAATAACACATGTAACAGATGAAGATCACGTACCAGGCAGTGACAAATGGAAAGTATTGTATCGCTCACCAAGTCTTGTAAGGCCCGCCCGTTCAATAAAGTATGCTTATTGACCTGTAACAATAAATCCCCCTCACAAACAAAACCCGAAAAAATAATACACGGAATCCAGGACAGAAGAATGTTTCCTCTTTTACACAGTGCTCCTATCTGCTGTTGTAGAAAGTTTCTCTAGTTAGATCTTTTATTGCAAGAACATGTATATCTTCTTTTCGTACCAAATGTTCTGGAACAAGCCAACCATCATGAACTGGTATTGTAGACAAGCGTTTGTACTATCGATTACCGACCGCGGAAGGACGTTTGTGTTTTTCTTAGCTACCAAAAACACAGAAGGCGATACGAACATGACGGCTGAACTTTCAATCAATGATTAAAGAAAACGTGAGCCAACCTCTGCTGTGGTGAAATATTCATTCACTTTCTGTTCTAGGTCAGAATCATGTTCCTAGATCGGAATGTTTAATACACTCGTACATTAATCATACATTTTGTTCTACCTGAAAGAATTTAGAAATATTAATATAATCATAGAGTAGTTTGTTGTTCTCCCACACAATAACAATGATGATGATGATGATGATATTAGCTAAAGCAACCATCATCGTTTACTACCATGACTGGTGGTGCAAGTGACCCTGACTTTCCACAAATTCCTGTCTTTGTTTTTTGTTTTGTTTTAATCAAATCATTTGTAGCCTTAATATCAATCCATTCACTTATCTCGGCTTCCTTCCCCAATTTTTGCTGTTGTCACAATATATTCCAATTATTCCCTTCTCATCACATGGTCAAAAAGGATGATTTTTTAAACAAGGATCTAATAAAAATATAATTAATAACAATAACAATATAATGGTTATCGCTGTTTTCTTTGTATCAATATCTAGCATATCGTATATATTTGTGAAAAAAATATATTTGCTCTTGTGTGAACAAAAATATTATTTTTTTTTATCTATTCTCTAATTATATTTTTCTGTGCACCAGCCTTGTAACAATTTTGTTGTCTGTGGTAGAATGAGATTATAGAGGCACATTAACTGACGTTGATTCTTCTTCCTCTTCTTTCCTTCCTCATCTGCCTTTCAGCGTCGAGGGGAGATATACTTTGCGGTCTTTTGCTCTGATGTTGATTGACAATGTCAAAACATTGATATCATTATACTCATAACAGACCGGCGGGCGTTCAGTCTCTCTCCTATATATCATTCAAGGTGCTTGTTGTTCCAGTACCTCGATGGTACAAACACACTATTTATCTACCCTGGTAGTGATATTTATTTACAGGTTGAAACATTTTAGCTGCAGGCAACCTCAGAAAGAACGACCATTAGAAGAGACGAAAAGAAATGTATTTTCGTCATCTCAATTCTTTTATTATTTTGTAAAGACAATTTCTCACTTTACTTTGTTCAGTTTCAACCGAATAACTCTACCAAAGTCAAATGTTTGCGCCAGGCTTCTCTTGTAACAAAGCCATAATCAACAAGGAAGGAGGCGATGTTCACATCCACTTCAATGTGACCGACAGCACTTAAGCGCGGTGTTTTATAGTTTTAGTTTTCTAAGATCGATTGTGCCACATGTTTATATGAGATCGATTTTGTAGTTTATCATTATTGCTCTGAGTGGTCGAATCTCATATTGAAAATAACAACCATATTTCACGTTGATAAACAAATATTATCATTTCATTAGAAAATGGAAGACAGTCACGATGAGTGGACAAATCAAGACAATTTTATCGAATCTATAAAACAAGACAAACCAGTCTTATAATAAGAAAGTCAAAAGGAGAACCACTGCTTTTATAGGATAAGGTAGACATATAGCAGTTATTTTTTGCAAGGCGATCTTGCTACCCTGGACTAACCAAATCTGAGATGGTTTATCGTATAACATGGACGTCAGAGCTGGTTACACAATAATACAGGGAATTGTGAAGGGAGTAAAATTCAAAGGAAGACAGAATGAGAACCGGAATGACATCAAAAAGGTCTTGGCCAATCTACAGATAACGACGCAAGACAGAAAAAGCTGGAGGAGAATACTTCTTAGTATATGCGTCCGTTGATCTAACCAAATCGATCGCCATTACCTGCATCCGTTAATCCTGCCTCACTAATTACTGCTAACTGCATCTGTTGACCCTTCCACCGATATCAATTACTTGCGTCCGTTGATCTTACCACAGCGATTACCATTACTTGTGTATGTTGATCCTACCACATCAATTGCCATTACTTGCGTCCGTAGATACTACAACCGCATATCAATTACTTGTGTTCCTTGATCCTACTATAGCAATTACCATTACTTGCGTCCGTAGATACTACAACCGCATATCAATTACTTGTGTTCCTTGATCCTACTATAGCAATTACCATTACTTGCGTCCGTAGATACTACAACCGCATATCAATTACTTGTGTTCCTTGATCCTACTATAGCAATTACCATTACTTGCGTCCGTAGATACTACAACCGCTTATCAATTACTTGCGTCCCTTGATCCGACCACAGCAATTACCATTACTTGCGTTTGCAGATCCTGCAAGCAATTACTTTTACTTGCGTCCGTTGATTCTACCCCGGCGATTACCATTACTTGTGTATATTGATCCTACCACAGCGGGTTTAGATTTCATGCTTTCGTTGATCATATTACAGTGATTACCAGTACCTGCGTCCGTTGATCCTACCACAGCGGGTTTAGATTTCATGCTTTCGTTGATCATATTACAGTGATTGCCAGTACCTGCGTCCGTTGATCCTACCACAGCGGGTTTAGATTTCATGCTTTCGTTGATCATATTACAGTGATTACCAGTACCTGCGTCCGTTGATCCTACCACAGAGACTATCATATCACAGTAAGATAGACATATGCTTACATACATGTACACTTACACATTTCCACAGAATACCACCCTACAATCACAATAACAGACGCATTATATTTCAAAGGTTGATGTACTCTGCTCTTCCGTTTATTTTAACCTTGATAAAGAAACATAACTGAGGATGAAAAAAAATCAAGAATTACGGTTCCTTGTCTAGAAGTATTTACATAACTCGAGTTGTATCTTTTTATCAGATATCTGGTTATTTTAATCTGTCCACATTTAGAGATGAGCGACACAATATTTATCTTCATACCACAATCAGGCATGCAAATATATATCAGAAAAGAGAGCCCCAAAGCCGGTTCTTACAAAAGAGAAATTGTGAATATGCGAAGGTGAAAGAGAACAAGTGAGAGGGATGATTTTAAAAAAAAATAGAAGAAAAATAAATGCTGTGTATGTGGTGTGTATGTAAATTAGCTACATAGAAATAATGTGAGTAATTATGAAAAAAAAATATATTGAATAAAAGGAATAGAGTTCACGTGTGTGTTTGTGTAAGAAAATGTAGGAGAGATAGAGAAAGCAAATTTATATCTCTCCTCGACGTTGACAGGTAAATGAGGAAGGAAAGATAAAGATAATGAGAGAAGTGGTGTGCATGCAAGTCAGAGTGTGAGAATATGTATGTATGTATGTATGTATGTATGTATGTATGTATGTATGTATATATATATTTATACATGTATGTATGTATGTATGTATGTATGTATGTATGTATGTATGTGAAAGAGACGTAAGAAGGAAGACGAATGAGAGTGCGATGAGAGAAGTGATAGAAAGGTAGAGGTATCAAAGCAAGATGAGAAAGGGAATGAATACAATGAAGGTTATTTGTGTCTTTGGAAGTTGCACAGTTTTGTGTCTATAAAAGATGCTAGATTTTGTGTCTATAAAAGATGCTAGATTTTGTGTCTATAAAAGATGCCAGATTTTGTGTCTATAAAAGATGCTAGATTTTGTGTCTACAAAAGATGCTAGATTTTGTATCTATGAAACTTACTCAAGTGCGACCACGATCTATGCTGCAACATCAGTTATGTTTTTGGTAATCATTTCTATACTTAACGTATATCTGAAACTTCACCTGTCACTCCTTTTAATATTTTCTGTATAAAATGTGTCCAAACTATTCGTGTCGCGTTGATGAAATTGCCTCTGTCGTGCTAATGAAATTACTCCCGCCGCGCTGATGAAATTATCTCTTACGAACTGACGAAAATATCCCTGCCGTGCTACCAGACTACCACTTCTATTTTGTCTTTAATGTCGCCAACGTATCTCTGCCAAGAAGCTGTTCTCCAAAAAACAGGATTAATTGACGTAAGTTACCTGTGGCTTTGAGAATTGTGATCCATGATGTTTTGAATACCCATCAAATTCATATTAATCTTATTATTGAAGACATTCTGGTCCATTCATGTAGCCATTACCACCTTATTAAAGCTACATATAATAGATTAATTAAATAGAAGATTCGCTTGTTAGTATATACTAAGGTTCGAAGTACGTCCTCCGAGTCGACGTAAAGAAAATGGGCACTTGACTCTTGTTAACTGAAGGAAAAACAGAGCGCCCTTAAAAGGTGTGTCAAAGAGTTGTGGATGCTATATTCTCCACTTCGCAACGACAGCAAAATGCAATGTCATACACTGGCATTATTCTTAAAACTGAGCAGAGTGGGTTTTTTTTTCTTTTAAGCCAGTGTAATGTACTTGAACAGGATTAGAAGATCACTGTACCTCAGCCAGAATTAGCCAAGTACACATCTTTATTAAGTCGACTGGATTATTCCAACTGATTTCAGTGTTAGTGAGGTCCAGCGTCTGGTCCTATCGCAGTTTCACGATAAAACAGGACGCCCTTCTCCCGCGTCACATTTATCATAAAACAGAATACTTAGCACTTACAATTCGTGCAGGAAAAATAAAACCTGCATGCTGTCATTGCCAATATACAAGAAAACAAATAATACAATTCCTACAATCATTAAAATATGATTACCGAACATTTTAAAATTACTGCAGTAACACTTGTCGGTACTATTGAGGTCGTGCGCGATACCAATTATTTCCCTTTATGGTAGAGAAAAACTTGGAAACAGTAAAAAAAAAAATTTAAAAAAATGTCACAGTCCCACTGAGACTACAAAGGTGGAAAATGACAAAAGAAAGCAGGATATATGAATCAATATGTACAAGGTGGCTATTGAGGGAAGTAAAATATCGGCGACTATTAGCTGGCCTATACACTTATTCTCACAGTGAGACACGATATATGAGACCAAACATACTTCACTGCCTCAGATGAGTTTGACTCTAGTGTTTATAGTAAGTATATCAAACGAGTTGTTTTAGTGACTGGGAGTCATTACACAAGAGTCTCGATTCTGTTTATATGTTTACAATACCGTAATTCGATGTCTTCTTTTGTCTTGATAGTGTTCTATTTCTTCCTTTGTCTTTAGCGACACAAATTTCCTTGACAGTGTTCTTTGGCGTATCACAAACGTCTGACGTTTTACTAGTCCATTTTTTGAGGTCTTTCTCTACCTCTTCTGTCGTACGTGTTTGTTAACCCTTGTTGTTGAATAATGTTTGTTAACCCTTGTTGTTGAATAATGTTTGTTAACCCTTGTTGTTGAATAATGTTTGTTAACCCTTGTTGTTGAATAATGTTTGTTAACGCTTGTTGCTTAATGATGTTTGTTAATGCTTGATGTTGAATGACATTTGTTGCCGCGTGTTCTTGAATGATGTTTGTTAATGCTTGATGTTGAATGACATTTGTTGCCGCGTGTTCTTGAATGATGTTTGTTAATGCTTGATGTTGAATGACATTTGTTGCCGCATGTTCTTGAATGATGTTTGTTAATGCTTGATGTTGACTGATGTTTGTTAACCCTTATCTAATGATGTTTGCTAACGCTTGATGTTGAATGGTGTTTGTTAACGCTTGATGTTGAATGATGTTTGTTAACCCTTATCTAATGATGTTTGTTAACGCTTGATGTTGAATGATGTTTGTTAACGCTTGATGTTGAATGATGTTTGTTAACCCTTATCTAATGATGTTTGTTAACGCTTGATGTTGAATGATGTTTGTTAATCCTTATCTAATGATGTTTGTTAACGCTTGATGTTGACTGATGTTTGTTAACACTTATCTAATGATGTTTGTTAACCTTTGATGTTGAATGACGTTTGTTAACCCTTATCTAATGATGTTTGTTAATGCTTGATGTTGAATGATTTTATTAACGCGTGTTGTTGAATGATGTTTCTAAACGCGTGTTGTTGAATTATGTTTGTTAACGCTTGTTGTTGAATGACGTTTGTTAACGTTTGGTGATGAATGACGTTTTACTTGTTTCAGCTCTTTATTCTCAATGATAACTTGTGATTTTTTACCGCACATCTACCTACCTATTTCTATGATGCCTTTTAATCCTTATTATTACTCCACTGTTCATTTACTGTATCCATCTGACGCTGTAACTTTTACATATGCATATTTTATTATTTTCTGTTCGGCTGTTTTTTTTTTCAAATTGTAATTAGAGCGGTACTGATGAAGTTTTGAATCTAAATGGCTGCCTTGACACTCCACATCTTCACTTAAAAATAGGTTTAGTATTTCTTCTCTCCCTTGTGTCTGTATGTTTTACCTACGCCACTTAATATCCACAAATGTTTACCTGTCTTGAGCAAACGTCCATCAGCTCTACCTGTATCGTCTACTTGTACAGTTCTGCATAGATTTATGCCCAGTTAGTGTTCATCTCCCTTTATTATCACGTATCTCGGTTTTATTTATAGTGTTTATTCATTCTATGATCCATCCAATAAGATTTGTTGATTTTTCTTTGACTGGGTATTTTTAGAGGTCTGTTAGGTTTTTGTACAAACATGAACCACTTTCGTGCTACAAGATTGACCTGTTTCAGCCAATTCACAATAAACTCTCTCTTTCTCTCTCTTTTTCTCTCTCTTTCTCTCTCGTTCTTTCTCTCTCTCTCTCTCTTTCTTTCTCTCTTTCATACTCTCTTTCATTCTTTTTTTCATCCTCTCGCCATCTTACTACCTACCTACCTATTACGTACGTATTTACCTACCTGCCTGCCTACAACCTACCTACCTACCTACCTACCTATCAATCCATTTGTCCGTCCGTCCGCCTGTTTCTGTGTCTGTTTATCAGTCTATTATATATTTATATGCTGTGTATTCATGTGTGATTATTTGTGAGAGAGAGAGAGAGAGAGAGAGAGAGAGAGAGAGAGAGAGAGAGAGTAAATTTATTTGTCTTGTCTATACACGGTCGCACACATTGAGTTACAAAATCGTGTTCTATATAACAAATCTATGTCAACCACTTGAGCAAAACGAACTTTTCCTGCATCTATCGAGCTGATTTGAACATATCGAAGTGGGCCTACGTTATCTTTAAGCAATTACAAAGCAACTGGAGCGATAAAGTGGAGCTGAATGTACTAAGACTGTCAGCAATTTTGTGTACAATTCCGATGAGTAATGATAATTTGCTAAGAAAAGCTAAAAATAACAAGAAAATACAGAACATATATAAGAAAGACATTTTAAAAAAATATATATTATCAATAGACGAAGCGAAGAATTTTTGTTGAAATGATAATTTTAAAAATTGACACAATTAACAAGAGACCATATTTTTAATAATTTAAGACTGAAATTAAGACACAACAAGTGAAGGACTAAGTGGAATGACAGATCTCTCATTCTTTCTTTCCCTGTTCATTTACCTTTGTGTGGAGGGGAGATATGGTTCGAGGTTTCTTCATCTTCTATTGCACTATTCTGCTGTTATACCTCCGAGTGTTTCTTGTATTCCGTTTATCCACCTTTTTTATGATTGGACTCTGAGGTGACATATGAATCCATTATTACCCACGCCAGTTCTCGACTACAGTGTAAAGTAGTAACAATGTGGACAAACTATATGCCTTGCTTCTGTTCCTGTAACTGGTTGGTTGGTTGCGTTCGCCCAATGACTAAAGTATTCTAGAGTTTCGTGGTAGACCAGAATATTCCTTTTCATCATCCGCCCTTACAAGGACGTAGTGGACGTGTCTGCGTTGTGTTGTGGTTGGCAGTATAACTCTTATATTTGCGCCTTTCGGCCCAACACATCCGGCTTCAGCACGACACTTTTGAGTACCGGGTTGTCTTCCCTCTTCGATCCCTGCACGCTTGGCCAGACTAGACAGGTTAGTCTGTTACTGGAGGCACCACGGAGAGGTGGAGCAGGGTCTGGATGGTTTTGGTTCACCGATCCTGGCGCAAGCCATCAGCTGTGGGTCTGACAACTTCCAGCTCTGGTGCTGGGAGGCGCGCCTTCGCCTCCGTTCCTGTAACTTAGTTCCATGTTAGGTAAATCCCCCTATAATTTCTGATATTGTAAATGTCTCCGCATTACACTCTACACCAATGACAAGGCAGATAAATTTATATATAAGTCGACCGTTGCAAAGTCTTGACAAAGTAACACAAACTGAGACTGTTCAAAATTGAGGTAAAGTGAATTATAGTTTAGACCAGCATAGATTTGAGACAGATTTATAGATACCGGGAACTGAAATGTACAACGTTTAGCTGCATTAGCAAGAAATTAATAAATACATGTCTGCAGTTAAATTTATTTTCAGTTAATCGTGTTCTATCGTGTGATCTGTTTAAAAGAATATGTTTTTTTTTCTGATGATGATCATGACGTTAATGATGATAATAATAATAAACATATTCATAACATTTTCAACCACGCGCATTTTTTTTTTCAGAAATGCAATTTATATACATACAATATTAATAAATATTATAATATTATATATATTTAACACGAACCGCCTAGTAGCGATGTCAATAAAATAGTAACACCACGAAACTTAAAATAATTATACTAGAGATATCATCATCATCATCATCAAGTACCGGGCCTGCTGGCGTAGGTGATTATGTCTCTCCACAACTTTCGATCTCGGCAGCTATTAATTATTTCTGTTGTTGACCTTCTGCCAAGCCATTCTTTTAAGCTGTCTGTTATTTTTTCTCTTTGCTTCTCTCTATCTCTTCGTCCCTCAATTTTTCCAGTTGTTACAATATATTCCAGTTGTTCTCTTCTCATTACATGGCCAAAAATGATGATTGTCTCTTCCTAACATTGGAAATTAGCTCTCTTTTTGCTTTGACCTCTTTCAGAACATCTTCATTACTCTTCTTAGCTGTCCATGGTACTCTCAACATTCTTCTGTAAAACAACATTTCTACAGACTCCAGTGATTTTCTTGTCTGTTGTCCTATTATCCTCGATTCGCATCCATATGTTAAGAATGGCTCTACGTAACTAGAGATATAGTTATGAAATAATATATAGACGTAAAGTCAAAGCAAATCATTGGTCAGAGAACAGACATAGATTAACGTTACAGTTGTGAAACAATAAACAAACGAAAAGTCTGAGCAAACCATAGTTTGAAGTTAAGTATGTCGTGCGTGAACAAGACAAAGTCTTTAATATTTAATTCAGAAACTAACAACCAATCATAACCGGTGCCCTGTAGATCCTTCTTGGAGCATTTGCCAAGGTCAAGGTTTTTTCATCAATCTCTACTATTGAATATTTCATCTATTTCCTACCTCCTTTCTTCTTCTGTGATCGTGGCTCATTCAAAAGACGAACTCTTGACTCTCTTATGAAGGCAGCTGTCTGTTTCAGTAATTCGATTGTCCCTTAGAGTTTCTCTTCCGTGGTGGTGGGCGTGGGCCACATTGACATACTCAGACCTGTGCGCTTTTGGTGGGGGTGGGGGGGGGGCAGTCCTGAAGTATGTGTTTACCGTTCCGTTGTCATATTATCTATTTCCTTCCAATCTAGGTTAACGTTTCAGATGGTTACCCTGACATACAGCATAAGATAACCTTCTCAATCTTTCATATGTTTCTCACAGGATGATGCTAACTACAGAACAATAGCTATTTTATGGTGTCGAATCGATAACAAAAGCTACAACTAAAAAGCTAATAAATAACAATAAAGAAGTATATATTTGTTCCCGCTAACCGTGATCCGATGGAACATTTCCACTCTTTTGGCCGAATGTATCATCATCATCATCATCGAGTGCCGTCTCCTCAACGAAGGTTGGCTACCATGGATCGCCATTCTACTCTGTTTCTTGCTTTGATGGTGCAGGCTGACATAGATTGACTTGTCCATCTTTTGATGTTACTCGCCCATGTTAGTCTTGGTCTGCCTCTGCCTCTTTTACCTTGTATTTTCCCTTACAATATTACACTTGTAATGCCTGTTGTGTCTTTTAACGTGCCCCAAAATTTCATTTGTCTTGTCTTAATTGTATTTAGTAGTTCTCTTTTTATTTTTAGTTGTTTTAAAACTTCATCGTTTGTTTTCTTTTCATTCCATCCAATTCTACCTATTCTTCTATAAATCCACATTTCAAAGGCTTCAATTCTCTGTTCTGTTTTCTTGTATAATGTTCATGTTTCTGCACCATACAGGAATATTGAGAAGATGTAACATTTTGCTATTCTTAGTTTCAGTCCTGCTGTTATTTGTTTTGGTGTTCGTATATTTTTCATGGCATCAAAATTACTTTTTGCCATACCTATTCTTTTGTTTATTTCAATTTTACATTTTCCATCATTGGTTATGGTATGTCCAAGGTTGTTGCAGCTCTGAACTGGCCGAATGTATATAATCCTCAATATGGATGTGGAGTCAGTGGAATTTCTACTCGCTCAGGTTTCTTTCCGTACTACAAAGTTGCCTTATATATTAAGAATTATATTATTATGACATGTTACCTATTATTCGTTCCGCATAAAGATAAGTATTAAAAAGTCAAAGTACAAATGATAAAGCACATAAGAGGCATACTTTGTTTGTGTTCTGAAAAAAAATATGTTCAAAATGTAAAAAAAAAAAACTCAAATTTTGAGCCAGGAACAACAAAAGAACAAGAATCGTATTAGCGCAAGCCATCATTTTTGTCATAATTATAGACATCTACCCAGGAAGCTGTGAAATTCTATGACCGCCTCAATGTCTTGTTCATTTAAATGAAAGAGAAGAAAATAATTCCCAAATCTATACTGTATTTTTTTTTACCTTGCTTTTAAATGAAGTTGCCCTAATCTTATTACCTGCATCTGCCACCTTCAAGAAAAGAGAAACGTGCAGCAACGGGGTTTAGGTTGGTTATAATGACGGCTCTATTAAGTTACCCGTGCTTCTGTTCATAAAGTGAGCATTTATCTCGTCATTTACTAAAAGAACTCTACAAGTATATGGCTAGTGCTTGTATTTAGAGGCAATTAATGCTACACTGCACGCGTTTCTGTAGCGATTGCTGTAGAATGAATATGACAAGCCACTCATTTATAAGATTTCGTTTCAGGAAAATATAACAATCTGTCGTAAAAAAAAACTCCACATTTTTTTTATGTTAGCTTCTATCGTCATTAATGTTTCTTCATTGAAGCATGTAGACCATTGCTTTCACTACTTCCCAAGCAGCTTCATAATTAGTCAGTATACAATTCATACTGCTGAGGAGTCTGTGGAATTACTGATCGCTCATGTTTCTCTCTTTACATTTGAGGGTGTTCATTGTAAATATTGGGTCAGACTTGTTTGACTCTTTGAGATCGTCATCCATCAGCGACGCACAGCCTTCTCAACGAATTTTCACAAAACGATGTATACAACGATGCTAGTTCTTAATATTTACAGCATATAAATATAACTTATTCATAAACATAGAAAGACATATTTTCATTCTTTTCTCCCTGTGGAATTCAATAAATAGCTCGCAGACTAATGTACGCATCATCCTTTTATTTTTTTCTCTCTTACTCTTTCTCTCTCTATTTATTTTGTTATCGTCGTTTATGAAATGATAAGTTAGAGACCTGCAGTTTTAATAAAAGTATGAAACAGTCTGTATTGCCTGAAGCTAAACTAATGTTTGAAGCCTCTCTCTCTCTCTCAAAATAGAAGACTGGATACTCTTGTTTTAGAGGCAGAAAGAATAAACAAGGATATTTTAGACATATCAGAGACAAGATGGAAAAAATGCGGCTACATACAGAAATAAAAGTATGTTTTTATATTCTCAAGCAATACAGAACATGAACGAGCTGTAGGAATACTAATGAAAAAGGGAATTACAAAAATACATAAGTAGACAGTGGACATATAACCGCAGAATCATACTGCTAAAGATGAAAGCTAAATCTTTTTGACACAGCAATAATACACACATATGCACCCAGCCGCCAGGACTACAACCGATGAACAAATAGAAGAATACTATAAAGATCTAAGGAAAGTGAAGAAACAAGTGAAATCATCTCACATTTTAATGTAAATGGGTGACATGAATGCTAAAGTAGGAAAATGAAGATATAACAAAACAGAATAGGACAGCACGGCATAGGAAAACGAAACCAAAGAGTAGAAAGGCCAATATATGTTTGTGAAGAAAATAAGTTAGTAATAGTAAAAAAAAGTAAAGTGCCCCGTCACGCTAAGTGGCGTATAGAGAATATGGTCTTAGTGACCATAATTTTTATAGACCTTCGACACATGATTTTTGGGGTAATGTAGTTGGTATTACGCCCGTGCCGCTTTACTTTCCCAGAAAAAATACCCGGCACCCATTTATAGCTGGGTGAACCCGGAAGCCGTCGTTTGGGATCGAACCCTACCTCTTGTCCTTTGTTGTCCAGCTCATTAACCACTGAGCTATCGAGGCTCCCAAGTTAGTAATATGTAACACTTATTTTGAGCAACTGAAAAGAAAGTTGTGTACATGTAAAATTCATGATAATTACATAAGAAAGATAGATTACATAGAGATGGCAAATATATTTTGTTTAGAAACAGCTTCATACAGACCAAGATGTAACAAGGAGCTGATATCAACTCAGATCAGATCCCTGTTATGATCAAAATGAAAATAAAACTAAATAGAAACATACAGATAAATACCACACAAATAATACCACTGAGCATATCAGCTCTAAGTCAAACATAGAAACAATAGAAACTCAACATAAATATACAATACAAGTAGAAAATGTATACCTAAAATTGTTAGAGGTAGGAATAGAACAATGCGGAAGGGAAAAATCCTGATGAAAAGGTTACAACCAGATGACAATACACAAAGAAAAGCATACAAGAAATCAACAACATCTTATCTAAAAAGAAAAGGATCAGGAAACAAAAATGGATGACTAAAGCCATTTTAGAAAAAAAAATGGATGAAGGTAGACAGGTATAAAACACTAGCCATTACACCAAAATAAATAACAAATCTATGAAAATGTGCAGAGAGGAAAAAGAGGCCTGGCTCAATTAAAGATGTCTGAAAATAGAAACCATGGAAAAGAAACAAGATTTAGAAGGGACGCACGCAGAAATAAAAATAATGACCAACAAAATTTAAAAAGTCATAGATGGGGGATGTATTGTAAACAAAACCAGAGAAATATTAACAGACAGTTAAGATAAAATCAACAGATGAAAGGAATAAATAGCAAAACTACTTGAAGATGAAAGATATAAGAAACCAAGCATAAAGTGTATGTCAGGTTACACGATCTTAAAATCTGAAGCAGCAGAGAAAGCTATAAAAAAAATAATGACAAATGAAATACTGTTGGGTCAGACAACACACCGAGTGAGTTGATACAAGCTCTAGGAGATTTTAGCATAGATTTCACAAATCTGTGGAATGAAATACACAACTCAGGATATATACCATAGGGACAAGGCAAAGAAATGCTGGTAAATGCATGAAATGCGAAGCTGCAGTGAAGCCAACAGTGAGGAGAAATGAACAAAATATAAATAGAAAAATATGGTATGGTTAAAGCTTCACGTAACAAGTGACACCACAAATCAGAACGACGTTTCAGTGCAAAGGCCTTCAACATATACCATACAAACTTAAAACATCAGTATTTCTTGCCTTGCCCAAGAAGAGTGGTTCTGTGGTGTGCAGTGACTTTAGAATAATAAGTTTAATGAGCCATATAACAAAATTCTTGCTTAAAGTTGTACAGGGAGGAATTCAAAATAAAATACATATGAAATGAACAGAACAATAATTTGGATTTAGAATGAACAGTGGAACAAGAAAAGACCTCTTCTGCATGAGAACATTAAGAGAAAAATATATAATAGTAAACACGTCAATTTATGATTTCTTCATTGACTACATCATCATCATCATCATCATCATCATCATCAAGTACCGGGCCTAGTGGCGTACTCTTCTTAGCTGTCCATGGTATTCTCAACATTCTTCTGTAAAACCACATTTCTACAGACTCCATTGATTTTCATTGACTACACCAAAGCCTTTTAGAGAAAACACCATAAACAACTAATAAAATGATTGAAAGATATGCATCTGATTGATGCTGACATAAGACTGATAGGTAATGTATACTGGGAACAAGAAGATATTTAAATTCAACAATGAGAACTCTGCAGCTGTTATATAAAAATAGTAGTAAGGCATGCTTGCATTATTAGACAATGTTTATTCAACTTATTCAATAATGATTCAACTTATACAATGTTTATTCAAATTATATAATGCGCTAATCTTCAACGACATCACGGGGATACCAGGACTAAACATCGATGGCCATATAATCAATAAACTAATATATGCTGATGATACCGTGCTAATGGCACAGAATCCAGAAGACCTACAACTAGTGAACAAAATAAACAAGACAAGCAAATAATATGGATTGGAAATAAATATTTAAGAAACTAAAACTTTGATATTAGCAGATAAAATATACAAAAAGATATAGAAGTAGATAAAAAGAACCTAGAAAGATTTTTAAAAATATTGCTATCTTTGACATATTATAAAAAATTATGGAAAATGTAAGACAGAAATAAACAAAAGAATAGGAATCGCGAAAAGCAATTTTAACAACATGAAAAATATGCTCACATCAAGGCACTTAATCTCAGAACAGAAACTACGAAATGGAAAATGCTATATTTACTCAACCTTATTGTATAGTGCAGAAATATGGACATTAAATAAGAAAGCAGAGCAGAAAATTGAAGTCTTTGAAATGTGGATGTCTAGAGAAATGGGGATAATTGGGTAAGAGGAAAGGAAGACAAACAAGGAAATTCTGAATCAGATGAAAATAGAAAAAAATAAGGGGGCCTCGGTAGCCTAGTTGGGAAAACCACCCGACTAGACTACCGACGTTCGGACAACCCGTGTTCGATTCCCGCTGGGAGCAGTGCGAATTGTACTCGTGGTTGGAAAAAAAAAATACCCCCACGGTCGACCCAGCCGTTGGCAGAAATGGGTACCAGGGTATATTATCCTGGGAAGGTGAGGAATGTCGCTTCGCATCTGAGTTTCGATGCTTGAGGCTACACTATACAGAAATATCCGAACATTTCTGGATAGGCGGCCGAGCACATATGGGTATATACTCGCGTGCTAAGACACTGGTTCAAGTCTCGTACTTTACCTTTACCTTTAGAAAAAAATAACTACTTATTTTTTTTTTTTCATTTTCAGCTGATTCGGAATTTCCTTGTGTTAAGTAACTATTTAACACAATTCGAAAAAGACAACTGAAATTGTTTGGGCATCAGACACAATACTCTTCTAAAAGTCATCGTGGAAGAAAAGGTACAAGATGGACAAGGCAGAGGCAGACCAATACTAAAGTGGACTGATTACATCAAAAGGTGCCCAAGTTAACCTGTGGCAACAAACATCATCAAAACAAGGACAGAGTAAGAATGCGCGCCATGGTAGCCAACCTTCGGTGTGGAGACGGTAACCAATGAATGATTCAACTAATGTACACATTTTATGTTACGATTTGCAATAAGCTACAATATAAACTATTTCAGCACGTCACATCCGACGTCAGTGTAGCATTGCATTCCATCTTCGATCTCTACTAGCTTCGTCCTGCATATTAGTCTATTTCCAGAGCCACAGTGGACAGGTGGAGTATGATCTTGATCGATTTTTGAAACAGATCCTGACTTAAGAAGTCAGCTCTGGGTCGTCGACCACTTTTAGCACAGGCTCGTCTTTGACAAAATGCCGAAATTGAAATAAGAATTTGTTTGTGAATCAGAGGGAAAGCAAAAGAACAAAAAACAAAGGAGTCTGGGATGCCGACTCACTTTTCGTCTACCAGGAAAACCCAGGTTTGACACCTGGAATACACTTGGAGAAGACAGGTAGGTACAGAGATGAAGAGTATGAGGAAGAGGGGGAACGATCTGGAGAGAAAGGCAAGAAATAGCACAGCTTGAGAAGTGTTTGCTCAAGACTTGCTCCACATGGAGTTGAACAGAATAAATACTTTTATTCTAATTTTCTCTCATACAAATAGCTTAAATATTTTCACTGTAGATTTATCCCACCATATAAATTACGTATTTACATTTACTGTAGTTTTTTCACGTATTATTAGTTACGTAATTACTTTTGCAGTAATTTTCTTCCAAATAGGTTAAACGCGTGGGCATTCTTAAAATGCTATTGTGTCTCCCATTAGTGTAGATTTATCAAGAATCCACCCACTCAGCCTCGTTCTAAACTTTCATGACATCATATGTAAATAAGATTATAGAAACCATGGAGCCGGTGAATAAAAACAAATATGGCGAAACGACATCCAACATAAATACGTTGGAAGCTCTCAAAGGCAGGGTTCCCTCATTCACAGCAACTGAAACTGGATCCACTGGTTGTTTAGTAAATATTTAAAGCTGCTTCAAGCTGAGCCCTCTCATCTAGTATTTTGTTGCAATGAGTGATTCATATTTACCTTTATGTTTATTATATTCATGCTGCGCCTCTTTGTTATTTATCTTTCTGCATATGTCTGTTCATTTTTTTATGACGTTTTCTTACCACACATTAAGACTGTATTCTATACAGCATATGTATAGTGGTCCTAAAGGGACACAGAATTATTGAAGCATTGCCATATGTTTTTCATTGTTCCGCCTATGTTTTCAAGTATACTCCCTTACTATTTTCAAATGTGCAGCTGAAGTATATAGTTGTTTATCTAAAATAGGTAAGAGTTATGTATAATTTATAAGACATTTTATAAAAAGTAAAAACAAGCTACTTCTCTCTTTGTTTATGCACAGAACGTGAGAAATACACGAGAGAAAGTGAGAATTAATGAGCGACTATGAGAAATACATGAAAGAATGTGATAATCGATGAGCGAATATGAGGAATACATGAGAGAAAGTGAGAATTACTTAACGAATGTTAGAAATGCATTAAAGAATAAGTTGATGATAAAGAAATCATCTTCTTTCTGTTTTGACCACACACCATCAAAGAAGTCGTTGCCGTGTTTCCATATTTTTAGCCCCTTTTCCATAAATCGCAAGTTTCTTGATCTGTGCTTCTTCACTTTCACATTCTCAGCCATTTTTCTCCTTTGTTTTTTGTTCTTTTGCTTTCCCTCTGATTCACAAACAAATTCTTATTTCAATTTCGGCATTTTGTCAAAGACGAGCCTGTGCTAAAAGTGGTCGACGACCCAGAGCTGACTTCTTAAGTCAGGATCTGTTTCAAAAATCGATCAAGATCATACTCCACCTGTCCACTGTGGCTCTGGAAATAGACGATCTGAAGGCAAGATGGGTGGTGTGGGGGGAGGGGTGGGGATTACCGCATTACTTTTCCTAGAAACGGTCTGTGGGGGGGGGGGGGGGTTTAACATGTTTCAAGGCTGCGTGTTTAAATTGGCTACACTTTTCAGTTTGCTAGAGGTTGAGAGATAGACTTGACATCTGACCTGTACTGGAAATGTTTGATGAAATGTAGCTTTTGAGACACTATTATAATTATATCGAGCTTTTCGTTTAGCGTTTTTCTTGACTAAAGTGTGCCCGAAGCAAGTAAACATCTTTTGTGAATTCATTTAAATGAAGACATATCGTAAGTCATAGCGACCTAAACCAAACCGGAGAGAATGTAACATGGATATCATAGCTGAAATCATACTCATACAACCGCTACCATTTTGTTGGCCAAACATTGACAGTATAGTAAGTAATATTGCGATAAAGAATGCAAGTAACTGAGATGATAAACTATTGCAAGATGTAGAATTGATCTTATTTCGATCATTTTCCACTAAATAACGATACAAGCACAATCAGGGAAAGAATTTACATCATGGCGATATCTCTACTTCTGTGAAGAAATTGTAGCAGAAATAGTATACCCATGATAACGATTTGACAGGTCTAATCAGAGAAATGCAGAAGGTGTCAGACAGAGAAAGCTGAATCAGCGTTAAGTAATGGGCTGATCTTAGCATAAACAGCAGCTAGAGGCAACTTGGGGTGTAAAGTTGAGCCTCTTGTTTGTGATCTTTAAAGCTGTTATAATAACATCTTCAACTATATGACCCAGGTACACATTTCTAATTTCAGGTGGTGGGGCTTGGGCGACTGCTAGCTGCGCCTGAATCGCAATCTTATTACCCCTAGGGCAACGAGCTACCCACTACGCTACTAAACATTTCACGTTTTATCCACCCCCCCCCCCCCCCCCCGTGGCATTTTCGTTAAAAAAAAAAAAACATAAATCAATTTATGAAAATGAAAATCCCGTTTAAGGTACAAACAACAATAATATTGATTTTTATATAATAGTATGCGATTATATTTCTGTTTTTTCTTTCACAAGACAACTGTTCTTTGCACTAAAATGGAAGATAATTACATTGACACATTTGATGTACCACTTTGCCGAGCTCTGTCGTTTCCCGTAACACGTTACACAACCCGAGACAGCCACTTCTGAGCACATATCGAATTATTAAAGTGTGTCGTAAGCCTGAAAGCAATGGCTTCCCTAAGAGGATACCGAATTAATCTATCACGGCAGCGGCGTCATGGCACAGTTTCTGGAGTACAGCGGCGAACAAACATGCAGGGGGGGGGGGGGGGGGAGAAAGTGGGAGAAATGGGGTTGACAGGAAAATAAATTATGGGAAAGAAGAAGTTGACTGGAAGGTACATTATGGGAAAGAGGAAGTTGACTGGAAGATACATTGTGGAAAAAAGGTAGTTGACAGGAAGATAAATTGTGGAAAAGAAGGAGTTGACTGGAAGATAAATTGTGGAAAAGAGGGAGTTGACTGGAAGATAAATTGTGGAAAAAAGGTAGTTGACCGGAAGATAAATTGTGGAAAAAAGGTAGTTGACCGGAAGATAAATTGTGGAAAAGAAGGAGTTGACTGGAAGACAAATTGTGGAAAAGAGGGAGTTGACTGGAAGACAAATTGTGGAAAAGAGGGAGTTGACTGGAAGACAAATTGTGGAAAAGAGGGAGTTGACTGGAAGACAAATTGTGGAAAAGAGGGAGTTGACTGGAAGACAAATTGTGGAAAAGAGGGAGTTGACTGGAAGATAAATTGTGGAAAAGAAGGAGTTGACTGGAAGATAAATTGTGGAAAAGAGGGAGTTGACTGGAAGATAAATTGTGGAAAAGAGGGAGTTGGCTGGGAGATAAATTATGTGAAAGAGGTATTTGTCTGGAAGATAAATTGTGGAAAAGAAGGAGTTGACTGGAAGATAAATTGTGGAAAAGAAGGAGTTGACTGGAAGACAAATTGTGGAAAAGAGGGAGTTGACTGGAAGATAAATTGTGGAAAAGAAGGAGTTGACTGGAAGATAATTGTGGAAAAGAGGGAGTTGACTGGAAGATAAATTGTGGAAAAGAGGGAGTTGGCTGGGAGATAAATTGTGGAAAAGAGGGAGTTGACTGGAAGATACATTGTGGAAAAGAGGGAATTGACTGAAAGATAAGTTATGGGAAAGAGGTAGTTGACTGGAAGATAAATTATGGGAAAGAATTAATTGACTGGAAGATACATTGTGGAAAAGAGGGAGTTGGCTGGAAGATAAATTGTGGAACAGAGGGAGTTGACTGGAAGATAAATTGTGGAACAGAGGGAGTTGACTGGAAGATAAATTGTGGAAAAGAGGGAGTTGACTGAAAGATAAATTGTGGAAAAGAGGGAGTTGGCTGGAAGATAAATTATGGGAAAGAGGTAGTTGACTGGAAGATAAATTATGGGAAAGAGGTAGTTGACTGGAAGATACATTGTGGAAAAGAGGGAGTTGACTGGAAGATAAATTGTGGAAAAGAGAGAGTTGACTGGAAGATAAATTGTGGAAAAGAGGGAGTTGGCTGGAACATAAATTATGGGAAAGAGGTAGTTGACTGGAAGATAAATTGTGGAAAAGAAGGAGTTGACTGGAAGACAAATTGTGGAAAAGAGGGAGTTGGCTGGAAGATAAATTGTGGAAAAGAAGAAGTTGACTGGAAGATAAATTGTGGAAAAGAGGGAGTTGGCTGGAACATAAATTATGGGAAAGAGGGAGTTGACTGGAAGATAAATTGTGGAAAAGAAGGAGTTGACTGGAAGATAAATTGTGGAAAAGAGGGAGTTGACTGGAAGACAAATTGTGGAAAAGAAGGAGTTGACTGGAAGACAAATTGTGGAAAAGAAGGAGTTGACTGGAAGACAAATTGCGGAAAAGAGGGAGTTGACAGGAAGACAAATTGTGGAAAAGAGGGAGTTGACTGAAAGATAAATTGTGGAAAAGAGGGAGTTGACTGAAAGATAAATTGTGGAAAAGAGGGAGTTGGCTGGAAGATAAATTATGGGAAAGAGGTAGTTGACTGGAAGATAAATTATGGGAAAGAGGTAGTTGACTGGAAGATACATTGTGGAAAAGAGGGAGTTGACTGGAAGATAAATTGTGGAAAAGAGAGAGTTGACTGGAAGATAAATTGTGGAAAAGAGGGAGTTGGCTGGAACATAAATTATGGGAAAGAGGTAGTTGACTGGAAGATAAATTGTGGAAAAGAAGGAGTTGACTGGAAGAGAAATTGTGGAAAAGAGGGAGTTGGCTGGAAGATAAATTGTGGAAAAGAAGGAGTTGACTGGAAGATAAATTGTGGAAAAGAGGGAGTTGGCTGGAACATAAATTATGGGAAAGAAGGAGTTGACTGGAAGATAAATTGTGGAAAAGAAGGAGTTGACTGGAAGATAAATTGTGGAAAAGAGGGAGTTGACTGGAAGACAAATTGTGGAAAAGAAGGAGTTGACTGGAAGACAAATTGTGGAAAAGAAGGAGTTGACTGGAAGACAAATTGCGGAAAAGAGGGAGTTGACAGGAAGACAAATTGTGGAAAAGAGGGAGTTGACTGGAAGACAAATTGTGGAAAAGAGGGAGTTGACTGGAAGATAAATTGTGGAAAAGAGGAAGTTGACAGGAAGACAAATTGTGGAAAAGAAGGAGTTGACTGGAAGATAAATTGTGGAAAAGAGGAAGTTGACTGGAAGATAAATTGTGGAAAAGAGGAAGTTGACAGGAAGACAAATTGTGGAAAAGAAGGAGTTGACTGGAAGACAAATTGTGGAAAAGAGGGAGTTGACTGGAAGATAAATTGTGGAAAAGAGGGAGTTGACTGGAAGACAAATTGTGGAAAAGAGGGAGTTGGCTGGAAGATAAATTGTGGAAAAGAGGGAGTTGACTGGAAGATAAATTGTGGAAAAGAGGGAGTTGACAGGAAGACAAATTGTGGAAAAGAAGGAGTTGACTGGAAGACAAATTGTGGAAAAGAGGAAGTTGACTGGAAGACAAATTGTGACAAAGAGGGAGTTGACTGGAAGATAAATTGTGGAAAAGAAGGAGTTGGCTGGAAGATAAATTGTGGAAAAGAGGGAGTTGACGGGAGATAAATTGTGAAAAAGAGGGAGTTGACTGGAAGATAAAATGTGGAAAAGAAGGAGTTGACTGGAAGACAAATTGTGGAAAAGAGGGAGTTGGCTGGAAGATAAATTGTGGAAAAGAGGGAGTTTACTGGAAGATAAATTGTGGAAAAGAGGGAGTTGACTGGAAGATAAATTGTGCAAAAGAGGGAGTTGACTGGAAGATAAATTGTGGAAAAGAGGGAGTTGGCTGGAAGATAAATTATGTGAAAGAGGTATTTGTCTGGAAGATAAATTGTGGAAAAGAGGGAGTTGACTGGAAGATAAATTGTGGAAAAAAGGGAGTTGACTGGAAGATAAATTGTGGAAAAGAAGGAGTGGACTGGAAGATAAATTGTGGAAAAAAGGGAGTTGACTGGAAGATAAATTGTGGAAAAAAGGGAGTTGACTGGAAGATAAATTGTGGAAAAGAAGGAGTTGACTGGAAGATAAATTGTGGAAAAGAAGTAGTTGACTGGAAGGTACATTATGGGAAAGAGGAAGTTGACTCGAAGGTGAATTAGAGGAATGAGGAAGTTGACTAGAAGATAAAATAGAGAAAAGAGGGAGTTTACTAGAATTAGGGAAAGGAGAGAGAGTGGAATGAAGTGCATGTGAAGGAAAGATGGTCCCCAAATGATTGTCTAGCGAGGATGTCTTTCTTCAATCATTCTAAGCTCTGTGCCACTGAGTACGGGTTCAATCCTGCTTTGGTCCATATTTTTTTCTGTTGTTGATTATTTGTCAATTTTTCCGAGTGCTATAAACATACCTCTTCCTCTGAATTGATTCGATGATTATCGCCTCGGAAGTTTCCCTCTATAATAATATTCATTTATTATTATTTGTCTCCAGTCTAGAGGCAGACTGCAGGCTTGGCGGGAAAGTGACCGTGAGTGCGATCGCAGGTTAGTGCTCTCCAGTCCACCTGGCTGAATCAAATAGATTCCTGGCTCTTTGATTTCTCTCTTTCTTCTACCTTTCAGCTAGCTCCCTGTGGAGCATAGGTCTTCAACAAACACTTCCCAAGCCGTTCTGTTTCTTGCCATTTTTTAAAGATCGTTCCATGTCTTCTCCATCATCTTCTTCTCCGCTTCTATCTGTCTTCTCCAATAATTCCTTGGTCTTCCTCTTTGTCCCTCGGGATTCCATATAAGGGCCTGTTGTGTAGTACTCTCAGTTGATTTCCGCAGTGTGTGTCCTATCCAGCGCCATCGTCTTCGTTGTATCTCTTTATCCACTGGTTTGTGACTGGTACATTCCCATAATTCTATGTTAGTAATTTTGTCGTCCCATTTCCATCCTTTTATTCTGCGTAAGCATCCATTAATGAAAGTCCGTATCTTCATGATTGTCATTTTAGTTGTTCTCCATGTTTCACAGATATATAATAAGACTGACTTAACATTGGAGTTGAAAATGGTTATTTTAGTATTTAACCTAATTTCTTTGGACTCCCATATGTTTCCCAGTACAATGAAAGCTCCTCTTGCTTTTGATATCCTTATTTTGGTATCATTTTCGGTCTCCCCCCCCCCCTTTATCTATATTACGACCCAGATATATGTAAGATTGTATGTCTAGTAGAGGTATTTCTCCTAGTTTTATTTGGTTATTGCCAACTGCATTAATTCTCATAATGTTGGATCTTATCTCTATTTATTTTCAGTCTTAGCTGTTGTAATCTTTCATCAAGTGTGCTCATTTTATCTTGCATCTGTTGATGGTTGTTTGATATGAGAGCTATATCATCAGCAAAGTCTAAATCATCAAGTTGCTTGGTCAATGACCACTGGATTCCATTTCTGTTGTTTTGAGTTATTTTCATAATCAAATATATGGCCAGTAGAAAGAGAAATGGAAATAGAAGGCATCATTGCCTTACTCCTGTTCTTATTTAAAATGCTTCTGTAAGCTGTCCTTCATGCACCACACTACATTTCATTCCTTATACATTGTTCTTATCAGTTGAATAAACTTTGTGGGGATTCCGTAATGACTCAGCAACTTGAAAAGCATTCCTCTGTCTAAACTATCAAATGCCTTTTCGTTATCTATTAATCCAGTATAAAGTGGGGCCCTTCAGATCAAAATAATTCAGAATTCTAATCTATTTAAAGACAAATGGCAAGAATGATATCTTGTGATGTCCAAGTAGTTTAGAGGCAGACTGCAGGCTTGGCGGGAAAGTGACCGTGAGTGCGATCGCAGGTGGCGCTCTCCAGTCCACCTGGCTGAATCAAATAGATACCTGGCTCTTTGATTTGGGAAAACGTATAGCATCGAGGAATAGCACTGCCCCCTCCCCCCAACTCTAATTTATTAAATATTAGATAAGTTATGTTTAACGCTGCTCTTCCATAAGGCATTAAAGTATGTCGCTGGACGTTGTGTTTTATTATTGTTGTTACTTTACAAAAATATCAAATACGATACATTATTGTGAATATATAGAACAAAATCATACAATAATTAGATGTTAACGAAAAGAAAATAACTGACTAGTTTGTGTATACTGAAGTATTAAATGTTTTATATAAAATCGAAATATATTTTCAGAGTAAAAATGAATCACGATATTTAGAGTAACAATACAATTTTATTTTTTGTTCTCATCATATTTTGTTGTCTCTATTTTAAAAAAAAAATACTTTCTAATTTCATTTTTCACTTGTCACTTTTCAATCTGGCTGTTCCCTTCTCACAAAAAAAACCCGTTATTTTTGTTTTGGTTTATTTCAAACGTTCTCTCGACTCTTTCTATATATTAAGTAAATAAGAGTCTCTCTTGGCCTACTGCCGTTTATGGGAATCTGGTGCTCCAGTGTCCGTCAATAACAAACCATGGCTGATATGGTCAGTATTACTCCAGGCGGGTCCGATTACTTTGGAAAATACATGGTACTTATTTGCAGAAGCGGGTGGACTCCATGCCGTGTTAAATCGCAAAAAATACATATTTTGGGAAACGAACTCGATCCCTTGGACTCAGTAGACAAAGCACTAGCCACTTTCTCAGTGAAGTTTCTACTCTTGTTATCTAAACATGGTTTTCTCAACATCCTTCATTTCGCGAATATGTTTCTAGTTTTGTGGAGCTCAAGTAAAGCTGGAGTATACATAGAATAGATAGAACCAATATAATTCTTTAATCACAGCCATCTATAAGATAAGGTGTAAGACAGAGAGGGCAGAAAGGAATTACCCCGATTTTGTGACGTTTTTAGTTTTGCGGGAAGGAGCGATTGTGGGTAAAATGATGTCATCAGTCTATAGCTGAGACTGTGAGGGAGGGTCTGGGATTTCCCTCTTTGCCCGCTGGGTGTGGTTATAGTTAATAGGGGAGATAATTACTCTACTCTGTGTGTCATTATATGGTGTCACCTTAACATAAGGCTGCATATATACATTGTTTATTTATCCTTGTTATTCTCACGCCCAGACCTGGTTTATACAAACAACGAATAAGCTTGAAATTTATATACACAAGCTATTTTACCATTGTACTTACCTCAATCTCTACTCTTATTTGTTTTCATTGTATGTCACATTTGGCAACAAGGACATCCGTAATTCCTGACCGCTGTAGTTTTGCCTGCAATACAAATGAATACATGTTTTTATTGTGAAATATAAAGAAAAATACACAGCTTTGATATATATCAACACAGAAAATATCTCAGAAGGCAGACTCAAAACAAACTTTATAAACGGTTATTTCAGTCGAAAATAACGCAATTTTACGTCATTTGTTTGCATTTTTAATACTTAGGAGTCCTGAATTAAATATGGGAGTCTGTGTTCATAACTTTGTGCAGTCAGGGGACATCGATAGAACATGAAAACTCTGAGTTAAAAAGTGTTGACCTTAAACAGTAAATCAATTATAATGCGTCACAGAATATATTTGGTTCTCTCTGCACACTTTACTAGTAAATTATTAATGTAAAAAACAACAAGATTTCAAAGTGGCGTCCGTGTGTGGACAGTGTTTTCCGTTACAGCGTGTGTTGTTTCCAAATATGCCTGTTTAATGTGGTGTGATTCTTGGGATTAATATTCTGCTCAATCCTGCCTGTTATGGTTGTTTAACTTCTGACAGGCTGGTGGATGGTGGAAATTCTTGTTGTTAAGTGGGTATTTATCTTCTTTTCATTCGAGATTGACCTATCGGTGATAGCTCATTGTTTTTTACTATCTCGCCAGGCAGGCGGAAATATCCATTCCGAATTGTACAAAGTCTGCAACGGTGGATGGGGCGGAAGAGTCAGAAATGACCAACGGCCCAGAAAGCGAAAACAGCAAAGTGTGTGGTACACAAGAGACATGTTCAGGACACGAAAGATGAATGTGGCTGACCACCGTGAAAGAGATTGGAGCCTCATCACGTACTAGTCCAGAGGAAGCCATGGAGAGGAATTCGAACTTATGTCGGAGAAAAGATCTTAAAATAAGTACTTGGAATGTTAGGACTCTATATCAAGAAGGGAAATTAGAAAATCTGATTCAAGAAGCAGAACGAATAAATATACATATCTTAGGCATATCAGAGACAAGATGGAAAGAATGTGGGCACATAGAGGACGAAAAATATACATTTATATACTCAGGAAACACAACAGAACATCAAAGGGGGGTAGGAATACTGATAAAAAGAGAGCTAAAAAAATATAAAAGTACCCACTGGACAAACAGTGATAGGATTATGCTAGTCAAATTGAAAGCAAAACCATTCGACGTAGCAATAATACAGACATATGCACCTACTCAAGACTACACAGATGAACAAATAGAGGCATACTATGAAGACCTAAATAAAGTTATGAAGCAAGTGAAATCTTCAGACATCTTGATTGTAGTGGGTGACATGAACGCTAAAGTAGGAAAAGGTAGATATAAGACCATTATAGGAAATCATGGTTTAGGAAAAAGAAATCACAGAGGAGAAAGATTAATACAATTCTGTGAAGAAAACAGGCTGATAATATGTAACACCTACTTTGAGCAAGAGAAAAGGAAATTATACACATGGAGATAAGAAGAGGAATTAAATAGATTACATAATGATAAAAGAAAAGTTCCGTAACAGGGTAAAGAATACCAAAACCTACCCAGGAGCAGATATTAATTCAGATCACAATCTTGTAATGATTAAAATGAAAATCAGACTAAAGTGAAAGAAGCAAGAGTCTAATTCATCAGCAAATCCACTAAATATAACAGCTTTAAATCAAAAAGATATTAAAGATACCTGAACAATACGAGTAAAGAACACATACCAGAAGCTGCTAGAAGAAGGAATTGAGCAATACAGAAGAGAAAATCCTGATGAAAAAGTAACAACCAAATGGCAATGCATAAAGAAAAGCATACAAGAAACCTGCGACACCTTATCCAAAAGAGAAAAGAGCAACAACAAAAAATGGATAACTAACACCATCTTAGAAAAAATGGAAGAAAGGAGACACGCGAAGAACACTGCCCAATACAATAAAATAAATAATGAAATACGCAAAATGTGCAAAAAGGCAACAGAAATACTGGCTCAGCCAAAAATGTATAGAAATAGAAACTATGGAAAGCAAACAAAACTTAAGAGGAATGCACACAGAAATAAAGAGAATGACTAATAAAAATAAAAAAAAGCCACAGGAGGTGGATGCATTGCAGACAAAAAAGAAAAAAATGCTAACAGACAATACAGATATTATAGACAGATGGCAGGAATATATATAACAGAACTATTTCATGATTAAAGGGACAAGAAACCAGTTCTGAAATGTACATCAGGCTATACAATCTTAAAATCTGAGGTGGAAAAAGCAATAAAAACAATGAAAAAGGGAAAAGCAGCAGGACCTGACAGCATACAGATAGAGATGATACAGGCACTAGAAGATTTTGGCATTGAAGTGATTACAGACATATGCTACGACATATACTACACAGGATGCATACCAAATGAACTAAAAACATAAACTTTCATTGTATTGCCTAAAAAGAATGGTGCAGTTGAATGCAGTGACTTTAGAACAATAAGACTAATGAGCCATGTTACAAAAATCTTGCTAAAAGTTATACAAGGAAGGATTCAGAATAAAATCAATACTGAATTAGATGAGCAGCAATTTGGATTTAGGAAAAATAGCGGGACAAAAGAAGCCATATTCTGCATGAGAACATTAATAGAAAAGTACACAGAAGTAAACAAACCAATATATGCCTGCTTCTTAGACTACACCAAAGCTTTTGATCGAGTACACTACAAACAACTTATAGAATGCCTAAAAGAGATACATCTAGATGACATAGACATATGACTAATATGTAATCTATACTGGGAGCAAACAGCAATAATAAAATATAACAAAGAGAACTCTACACCCATTGATATAAAAAGAGGAGTAAGACAGGAATGCACCCTATCACCAAGCTTGTTCAATCTATACACTGAGCAAATCTTTAAAAACATCATAGAGATGTCAGGCCTACAAATTAATGGAAAGAGAATCAATAACCTAAGATATGCTGATGATACTGTACTACTAGCAGAAAATTCGAAACATCTACAACAATTACTTAACGAAATAAACATGACAAGCAAAAAATATGGTCTAGATATGAATATCAAAAAGACTAAAACTATGATCATAAACAAAGGAAATACTCAAAACCAACAAATGGATATCAAAATTGAAGGAATAAACATGGAGATAGTTCAGAACTACAACTACCTTGGACATAATATAACCAGTGATGGAAAATGTACAAATGAAATAAACAAAAGAATAGGAATGGCAAAAAGTAATTTTAATGCCATGAAGAACATGGACTAAGAATAGCAAAATGTTACATCTTCTCAATATTCCTACATGGTGCAGAAACATGGACATTATACAAGAAAACATAACAGAGAATTGAAGCATTTGAAATGTGGATATATAGAAGAATAGGTAGAATTGGATGGAAGGAAAAAAACAAACGACGAAGTCTTAAAACAACTAAAAATGAAAAGAGAACTACTAAGCACAATTAGAACAAGACAAATGCGATTTTTGGGTCATGTTAAAAGACACAACAGTCTACTAAAAGTAATCCTGGAGGGGAAAATACAAGGTAAAAGAGGCAGAGGCAGACCAAGACTAACATGGACGAGTAACATCAAAAGATGGACAAATCAGCCTATGACAACCTGCACCATCAAAGCAAGAGACAGAGCAGAATGGCACTCCATGGTAGCCAACCTTCGTTGCGGAGATCGTTGCACTCGGTGATGATGAAAGAACAACTATAAAGTGCGAAGGTTTTAATGTTTACACCGATATTTGTAATTTAATATTCATGTATTTAATCTATCGTTAGAGTCATGTAAAATAAAAAGAGGAGACGCAGTGCTTATGATCGAGTCAGAGCTAAATGGAACTTCAGCAAGGAAACTCTACAAGAACAAAGAATGAAAATGGTTGACGCTGTGAGAAGTTAGAGTAGAACATTTGTATCTCCCTCAACAACTGAATGGAAGAAATGAAACGAATTAATGAGTTTGTATAACTTGATAAATATTTGACAAACGAATGATAAGAACGTATAGTTTTGGTCACATAGAATGTATTAGTTTTCCTAAAATGAAGTTACTGAAATAATTGTGATGGAGTGTGATGCTAAGAGCTATATTCGTCTTGAAGGTTGGATGCACTGAATATTGTGTTTCCTGTGCTTGTTTTGCGCGTTCTAGCTACTTTACCATATATAACATTGTTGATGTCTTCTGTAATTTATATCATTAATGACAATTTTGTTCATATTTTCCACTTTATCATTTATGACATTGCCGTCACATCTATGATTTATGTCTGTAATGACCACTTTTATGATTAGGCTACTTTACTATCTACAACATTATCGCTCTCTTCTGTAACCGCTCTCAGAAATGACCACTTTTATGATTAGGCTACTTTACTATCTACAACATTGTCGCTCTCTTCTGTAACCGCTCTCAGTAATGACCACTTTGATGATTAGGCTACTTTACTATCTACAACATTGTCGCTCTCTTCTGTAACCGCTCTCAGTAATGACCACTTTGATGATTAGGCTACTTTACTGTCTACAACATTGTCGCTCTCTGTGATGACCACTTTGATGATTAGGCTACTTTACTGTCTACAACATTGTCGCTCTCTGTGATGACCACTTTGATGATTAGGCTACTTTACTGTCTACAACATTGTCGCTCTCTGTGATGACCACTTTGATGATTAGGCTACTTTACTGTCTACAACATTGTCGCTCTCTGTAATGACCACTTTGATGATTAGGCTACTTTAATATCTACAACATTGTCGCTCTCTAATGGCCACTTTGATGATTAGGCTACTTTACTGTCTACAACGTTGTCGCTCTCAGTAATGACCACTTTGATGATTAGGCTACTTTACTGTCTACAACATTGTCGCTCTCTTCTGTAACCGCTCTCAGTACTGACCACTTTGATGATTAGGCTACTTTACTGTCTACAACATTGTCGCTCTCAGTAATGACCACTTTGATGATTAGGCTACTTCACTATCTACAACATTATCGCTCTCAGTAATGACCAATTTGATGATTAGGCTACTCTACTATCTACAACATTGTCGCTCTCAGTAATGACCACTTTGATGATTAGGCTACTTTACGGTCTACAACATTGTCGCTCTCAATAATGACCACTTTGATGATTAGGCTACTTTACTATCTACAACATTGTCGCTCTCTTCTGTAACCGCTCTCAGTAATGACCACTTTGATGATTAGGCTACTTTACTATCTACAACATTGTCGCTCTTTTCTGTAACCGCTCTCAGTAATGACCAGTTTGATGATTAGGCTACTTCACTATCTACAACATTGTCGCTCTCAGTAATGACCACTTTGATGATTAGGCTACTTTACTATCTATAACACTGTCGCTCTCTATAATGACCAGTTTGATGATTAGGCTACTTTACTATCTACAACATTGTCGCTCTCTTCTGTAACCGCTCTCAGTAATGACCACTTTGATGATTAGGCTACTTTACAATCTACAACATTGTCGCTCTCTTCTGTAACCGCTCTCAGTAATGACCACTTTGATGATATTGACAACCTTCCCATCTATATGACACTGCTATTACCTGCGTAACTGCTATCACTGACTAATTTTGTAACATTCACATAGTAACATGCTTCATTATATAACTACAGTTGTTAAAATTCACCATTTAAAAAAATTTCTTTCATGTTTTCTATTCTCATTTCTAGTTCCTTTATTTTTTTTAAAAAAATATTTTTCTCAGGGGAAGAAGTATAAACAAATGTAAACAAAAATTGTTTGAAACAAGTCCAATTTAGTTTTCACAGGAATTTAAAGAGAAGGTGAGACAGCAATCGAAGACAATCTATCTATTGACCTTTCGAGCCGGAGCCGGCACATAGGGCGTAGACCAAGATACTCATTCTCTTATCTAAATTTTTATTCTAGCAATTTTCAATCCTTGTAAATATATTTTATCAAATCTCGCCATTTGTCTCTGTTCTGTGCAAGCAGTTCTATCTCATTGAGGGAACCGATTCCTGCTGCTCTTGCCTCTCTCATGAGTGTTCTTCTCAGTGTCTATCTGGGTCTTCCTTTTTTTCCTTTTACCTGTTGTTTCCCACATGAGGGCTTGCTTTGCTATTCAGTTATTATCTCTTCTCATCACATGTCCAACATATGACCATCGTCTTTTCTTGATTACTGAAGATATTAGTGGTTGATTGGCGATTTCTCTAATTTCATCGTTTGTTTTGAATTCGTTCCACGCTATACCAAGTATTTTTCTTAGACATTTATTTTCGAATGCGTTCAACTTTATTTCCATGTCTCTTGTTGTTTTCCAGCTTTCACACGCATACGTAAGGGTTGATAGTACATTTCATTAAAAGAAGGTAATACACCCTATAAAAGATATGCCGAAATCTATCATATAACCCCATAAAACAGAAAAAGTTGTAAATATATCAAGTCTATCAAGCTGTTGTGGTTTTACATTAGTGTTATGTTTAACAACCATAACATAAGAATGTCAGCTTCCGGAAATTCTAGCTTTCAATTACTTATAAAATGTGTACATTTGTATGCTTGAACTGCAATTTAGGAGTCAGAAAAACCTAAAATGAAGACAAAACATTAAATAAATATATTCAAGTTTTCATTTAAAATAATTGAAAAGAACAATAAAATAAATACAAAGCAAAGGCCTATAATAAGGGCAAAGAGATATACCAATTTTTTTTCTTTGTTCAGGGAGATTAACTAAGGATCATTTGGAGATCTGACGACTACGGCGTGTCATCATCATCATCATTTAGTGCCGTCTCTGCATCAAAGATTGGCTACCATGGAGCGCCATTCAGCTCTGTTTCTTGCTTTGAAAGTGGAGATTATCATACGGTATGTACAGTGATATTAAAAAATGGTCAGTCAGACGTGTGTCCACATATGGAGATTAGAATCAGATCAGTAAGAAGTGTGTCCACATGTGGAAGGTTAGAATACGGTCAGTCAGACGTGTGTCCACGTGTGGATGTTAGAATCTGGTCAGTCAGACGTGTGTCCACATATGGAGATTAGAATCAGATCAATAAGAAGTGTGTCCACGTGTGGATGTTAGAATCTGGTCAGTCAGACGTGTGTCCACATATGTAGATTAGAATCAGATCAGTAAGAAGTGTGTCCACGTATGGAGGTTTAAATATGATCAGACGTGTCCACGTGTGAAGATTAAAATATGACCAGTCAGAAGTGTGTCCACATGTGGAGATTAAACAAACACATCTAGGACTGTTTGCTTCAAGAAGGGTATAGTGTTATAGTGTGGCTTTACTTGACTCCCAAGAACCCTCTAATAATGTCTTGAGAAAGAGGAAGCGCTTGAGACAAACTGTTATTTTGTTCAATAGTTGACTGGGGCAATGTGAGAAATAACGAAAAAGGGAGGTAAGCAGCAAAAAGAAGATGGACAAGAGAAAGAAAACTCCCTGTTTTTGTAAAATTGCCTAATTTGTTTGTCTTTCTATTCAGGAGTTGTGTATTGTTCGTCTGTAATTGACATTTAGTGGGCCTCAATTATGTCTTTCATCGGGCATTCTAATGTCCATGTATGTGAATTACATTGCAGGGTTGAACACGTTGAATCCATGATGATTCACATTTTGTGTAAGTTTAATATTTGTTTAAATCTATTCACGGCGTGCGTATTAAGACCATTCTAATTGTTTACCTTTCTCTGTGTTATATATGTCACCTTCTGGAATATTTTTTAATGTATTGAAAACAATGTATTTAGAAACAGTGCAAATAGCACGTACATCTTATTTTTCTTGTTTGAGTAATTGATTTTGTTTCTAGAGTGAAGACTTTCAGGAATCGGTCAGAAAGGAGCGTATCACGTCTGAATGTGACGTAGGCCTATATGGAATGTGGTGGTTACGCCAATATGTTTTGACCATCTGCAAATTGTTATGGTGGTTTTATGGTCAGTAATACGCCAGCGCTGTAGTTAATTATTTTTAAAAAATAATAATACTGTTTTCAGGACTCAGAAAATTTGTTATCTCTTGTCAGACTCTCAGCTGCGCTATAGAATTTGTTTGTCGATAATGGTGAATGTTCCATTATTCTTATTCATTTAGTTACACGAGACTGTCCTGTTGGACATGTTTAGTCATTTTGTTAGTTTGGCACCAACGAAAGGACACTTAATACTTCACTTTCATTTGAAAATAAATAAAGTATGACACTTTATTATAATCATTTCTCCGATGACGACCACAGAAAAATATATATATATTTTTTTTTAGATTAGTAATCTCACAAGTCTGAGAGAAGACTGTAAAATCTGTATAGACTAGTTCTGGATTCTATCCTATACTTGTATTCTCCCCCCCCCCCTTTCTACCAACAAAGGGTTTTCCAATTCTTTCTATCCTTTACTGTCTCTTCTAATCTTCTCCAGTTGTAAATTCATCTTCGTGTTCCATCTCCCAAATTTGGTCTCCGAGTGCTTCTATGTCTTCCTTGATTCTTCCTGTCCTGTGCGTTAATACAAGATAACATGCATTTCGTCTTCATTTTTCTTTAGTGTACACGTTCTTATACTCATCATTAGAGCTCTAGCTGATGTTTCGCGAACTACAATTTCAAAATGAAACAAGAGGATGATACGTGAAGTTCATCACCTCGGCGAGCCCGCCCTTCTTAGTATGTCAAGAAGCTAAAGAACATAAACATTTATGATAATCAGACTGTTTCATGCTGTAGAGGTCTATAATATTTTCTCTTGCTTTCAACAAAAGAAAAACATTTTACCACAGCAGCACTTATATGAACCTTGCAGCAATTACTTCATTCTTATTCTTGACTATGGGTAGCTTTCCAGCCTTTACTCGCATTCTGCGAAGTCGTTTCATATTTTTTTATTTTTTTTAAATTGCTTCATAATTTTCATACAGAAAAAAAGGTTCCTAATCGTCAGTATGTACAGCAGCTCTTATTTCAGTGGCACTGCCCAAACAAAAATGTTCATTTGAGATGTTCGCTCAATGAAAACAAGTTTATTGATAACAATTAGGAATAAAATGAAGGCAAGAGTAATCGAGAACTCGCGTGTGTAGTTACCGAGACTGACCACGAACAAGGAACGAAAGAATGAAGTCGTTGTCACTTGTTATGCTTGTCATAAGAAGCGACTAAGAAGGCTGCGATCACAGTCTTTACCGTGCTACGAACTTGGTGTATATGAGCTAAAACCATCTTCAGTGCTTTCGTTAGTGTATGGTGAGCGTGCTTCATAGTGAGTGAGGAACGTGCCGAGGAAAGGATCTGAGCATTATGGGATGGTGGTATGTCAACTAAACTAAACTCTAGAAAGTCTGCGAACGAATTTCTGGAATGGAATGACAGAGTGAGTTTGAAAATAAGATGGTGAAATAATGAAAATCGAAAGATTTAACTTTCGGTCATTGAGAGAAAGAGAGAAGAAGAAGAGATAAAACAAGAGAGAACCATGACCCGCCGTGCTTGTGGCACATGGAACTAGCGGGCCTAACAGCTCCTGGACTACAGCAATCTGTTCTTGGCGACAAGTGAAGCGGATTTTGATTTCCAAAGACGGAAACCCTAAAAAGTGCTTCGATTTGACAATGAGGGCTTCTCTTATACAGGCCAGCAATTACTGCTGGTTTCAGTTTCATATGCTGAATGCAACTTTCTCTATACTCATTTGATTTTTTTTTTCCCGTACGTTCAGTTCATAATCGATTTCTTATTTGTTTTCTGGAGTGTTAAATCAGAATATTTCTCTCTTGAACATATATACAGATATACTGGTTTTGCAGGAAATTTTATTTTGAGAATACCGTGTTCAGTTTAAAGAAGTAACAAGAAGCTCTAAAAATGGTAGCCAGGAGAAAACAGTTATAATTTTTTATCCATTTTTCTTTTATAAAGGTACAGACCGAAATATATTGTGACCAGACAAATTGAAGGATTAAAAAAAGATAGAGAGAGAGAAAAGACACAGGACAGTTTAAGAAAATATTTTGGTAAGAAGTCAAGAACATAACTGATAGACAACTGAAGGAATAGAAAGTTCTGGAGAGGCTGATCGCCTATGTCAGCAGACCTGGTTCATAATATGTGACCTCGTTTAGATGCAGAAACGCTCGCGCGCTGCCGGGGCCTCAATGGGGAGTAAGGAACTGTAATGCTGTTCCCTACCGGGCATGTTCGTAGAAGGCGACTAAGGAGGGTTAGACATGGGACTGGCTATCCTACACTGTAAAAAAAAAGATGAATAATGAACAATCTTTTTTGAAAACGAATGTTTTGAAGACAAAAGACACAGGAGAAAAGAGATGAAGCCCTGCGACATAAATGTGTCTTGACAATTCTGCTACAAGTTCAGCCAATCAGAAAGTGGAAGAATCTGCTATGCGAGAAGCTGTTCGATCAAACATCGCCTAGGAACCAACACTTAAGTTAATATTTATTTAAAGTGAACATGGTATTCTCGAAATAAATGTTCCTGCAAAACCAGCTTATATATATATATATATATATATATTTATATATTTATTTATTATGAACTGACCGTACACAAAAACAATAAAGAACATGTACTGGCAACAAACAACGGCCATAAGAACTGGAAATCAGTTGGTAATGTTTCCATAAATAAAACATGGTGTTAGGCAAGGTTGTGTGCTGTCATCAGATTTATTTAATATCTATAGTGAGATTATTTTGAAATCCGTAAGGGGAAAATATGTAATAACAATCGGAGGCCATAGCATAAATATTCTAAGGTATACTGATGATACAGTCTTAATAGCTAAGAGTGGAAAAGAGTTACAAGAAATGTTAGATATTATAGCGAAAGAAAGTAAAAAAAAAAAGAAGCCTTATTAGCAAAAAGATAGAAGTAATTGTAACAAGAAAGAAAAAGTCATCACCTCAGTGCAAAATAAAGACAAGTGGAACAATATTAAAATAGGTAAATGAATTTAAATATATCTGGGAACATTGTTAACCTCAGATGGTAGGTGTACATCAGAGGTAAGACGCAGAATGGCTCAGGCAAAAGCAGCTTTCCAAGAAGAAAGAAGATACTGTGCAATCCATTTTGACAATAGAAACAAGAAAAAGAGTTATTAAATGTTATGTAGAGCAAGTCTTAACATATGGATGCAAATCATGGACTATAGGACAACCGACAAGAAAATCATTCGAGGCTGTAGAAATGTGGATTTATAGAAGAATGTTGAGAATACCATGGACAGCTAAGAAGAGTAATGAAAATGTTCTGAAAGAGGCCAAAGCAAAAAGAGAGATCATTTTCAAAATTAGGAAGAAACAATCATAATTTATTTGGCCATGTAATGAGAGGGGAACAGCTGGAATATATTGTAACAACTAGAAAAACTGAGGGATAAAGAGATAACGTAAAGTAAAGAGAAAAGATACAAGACAGCTTAAGAGAATTGGCTTGGCAGAAGCTCAACAACGAAAATTATAAATAACTGTCGAAATCGAAACTTTGCGGGGAGACATGATCACCTATGCCAGCAGCCACGGTACTTGATGATGATATAACCCCCACCCACCCCCCTCCAAAAAAAAATAAAAAATAAAATTAGTGTAGAGAAAGTTGTATTTCGAATATTAAACTGAAATCTACAGTAATTACTGGGCTGTATAAGAGAAACCCTTATTCTGATAACGAAGCACTGTTTTTAGGATTTTCGTCTTTGGAAATCAAAATTCTTAAAAAATGCAATATGTAGACTTGATATATGCGTCATTTGACGCAATACTTCCAATCTTAGTACAGCGTGTTTAAGCAGCGGGTTGCCTCCCATCGTTGATGCCGTTTGGCAAAACAGACGAGTCTGTTCCCAGACCCTACGGCGAGATGGAGTTGGATTTTAATCAACTTTGGATCACTAATTCTGAAATAAACAAGTTAGCTCTTGATTGTTGATAACTTTCAGCTTATGCGCTTGACTCCTCAAATCTGAATCAGGCGTTAGCCGTGTCAGCACAATTATAATCACTCAACTCTATGTGATCTGCATGTATGGCAACGATGAGTGGAAAGTGAAAGACTTTTATTTTTGCTCTTCAAGGCGATACGATATGTCACCGTGTTAATGTGTGGCCAAGAGAAGATCAACTGAATACGAAAGATACCAGCATAAATGAAAGCGCATTTTTTAAAACGTAAAAATGTTGAGTTATTCTTTTTAATGTTTATACTTACAACCTACATTATGGCTTCACAGAAAAACAAACACTGAACATACATCAATGTAATACAGCCTTGCAATTCAGAATATTTATTTTGAGAGTTGATTTTCATTCTTCAATGTTTTTCAGAAATAAAATGAAATAACCTTCTCTTCTCCCACTTTTTCTGATCTATTTTGCTGACACTTTTCTTCTCTCCACTTTACCTAATTTGAGCAAACATCTTACGTCTGGCGCCTTCTATCTGCCTTTCTTATGGAGCTTCTCAGAAGGAAGCAGAAATAAAGCAGTAAAGGTCACTTTAAAAAGGACAGAACCGCCCTTCACAAGAAGAGACAGCTAAAGAGCCTTTCAAACCAAGCGAACAAAACCGTGTGCCCTCAGAAACGGGCACTCCAGTCCAGACAAATTTGGATTGTGGCAAAGAATGGAAGCAGACACCGGCAGCCGCAGAAAATTTGTCAGAGAAACAGCTCAAAATATTGCTGCAGTTATTGATTAGTTCTCTACTTCAGATACAGGCAATCTTTCTTCTTATGTGTGACATCAAAGAAAGATGATAATTTAAGTGATGATTCTCTCCACAAATCCCATCTATTTTTGTCTAAAATAGACAGACACCATACAGCCATCAAAATGAGTAGCCACGCTTCTTGTAATTCCGTATCTAATTTCGATGTAAACTGTTTTTCCTTCTTTCATTTCGCATTTCAAACCCTTATTTCATGTGTTCAATCTCGATGTGTCATCGCCTCGACGAGTAAACATGATCAATCTTCCATCCAGTGTTTTATTAAAAACGCTTAAACGATTGCAGAAGGTAAATTATTTCATTACTAGTAGCTTATTGGTTAGAACAATGATTTCATGTACCACTGATCGTTCACAGACTAGAACGCTAAAGTAGGAAAAACTTGAATTATATTACTAAAGGTCTCATTACTTCCAAATAGTGAGGATAGCAATAGACAGCTCTCAAACATTTACATCCCAACAACATTTAATATGTTACGTTTTATGTGTTACGTTCCTTTATTTTCTTGCAGACAATAATTACGTTTATTCGTTATGACAGATAGTGTTTATGGTATTTAATTGTAGGTCTTGAGAATTTTCTTTGTTTATGATCATAGTTTTAGTCTTTTTGATATTCATTTCTAGTCATCATAGAAACATCTTAATACTATAATTATAAATAAGTCGATCAATGCAATGGCATGGACAAATAAAACATATGGACCTGTTCATTTTTTCAGAACAAAAAATTAACAGCAGATTATTCGTGTTCTGTGTGAAAAAGGCTCTCAATTTCAATTTGACGAAAGACTCTTCTAGTTACTAATATGTAAAATACTGAATCCCATGACCTGCGCAATGATTATGACAGAAATATGGCAGAGATTTATTGAGCAGAAATAAAGACACAGCTGTTTGTTTTTATTAGAAAGTGGCATTTTAGTTCCGAATTGGAAGTTTTGATCCGTTTATGGATGAAGACAGGAACCTCGTGTATTCATCTCATTATTAAAATTGGTATTTTATGGAAGTAAATTAAATTTTTGACACCTTAAGTAAAGCTTAAAATAGACTAGATAAAGTAGAAATTTATCAATTATACTTTAGCAGAATAATGCTTACAACTCTGAGGATACAGGTTGGAAAATCTGAAAGTTTCGAGAGATGCAGTATTCAATTTTTTAACAACAAATTTTTTTAATTCTAAGATACAGCTTCTTCTAATCTCTCTGAATGTACAATAAAGGAAGCATGTGTGTTCTCCCTTGATGGAAAGTCTCAAATGAGTCAGTTAACTAAAGTAAAAAAATTAAATAAATAAAAATAGAGCCCCCGTCACGCCAAGTGGCGTATAGGGAACATGGTGTTAGTGACCATAATTTTTACAGACCTTCAGCGCATGAATTTTGGGGTAATGTGGTCGATATTACGTCCGCGCCACTTTACTTTCCCAGAAAAAATCCGGTACCCATTTAAGGCTGGGTGAACCCGGAACCCGTCGTTTGGGATAGAACCCTACCTCTTGTCCTTTGTAGTCTAGTTCACTAACCAATGAGCTACTGCGGGTAAAGTATCAGTGATAACAAGCTGTGAAGGATGTTAGACAGTGACTTAACATAGCGCAATAGAAAACGTTGTCTAGAACGTTTAGGTCATCACTTTCCAGCAATACGAGAACGACAGAGAATTTGTACTAAACAACTGGGGACAGCAAATTAATGGGACAGTGAAAGCTGCCGCAAAGCAAAATATTAACAATCGGGTAATTTACTACAGTCAGTTCAAAGACAAAAGAAGAGCAACTGGGTTGTTGAATACAATGGGCTTTTGAGCAAGTTAGAGACAAATACACAACGCAGTCAATTGTAGTAAGATAGATAGGGTTCAGTTAGTGCAATTAGTTTTTCTTCTCCTTCCTCATCTCCCTTTCAGCGTCGAAAGAAGATCATTTGCGTTCTTGATCTCTTCTGTTAGCTTCTACTGTTTTATGGTTATGGTTATGGAAGGTCACGGTATCACGGCAAACGAATTAAAATCCATAATTGCTCAACCGCCCGTGCCAGTAGAATCATCCGAATTAATCTCAGCTCCTGAACAAAGAAGGCAGCTGCAGTCCCCATCATAGTAGTCTCAGTATACACCAAAAGACATGAGGCGAAACCGCACAGAAAGTGAACACAGCTATCTGTTCCGATATCATCATTCATCGCAAGCAATAGGAATATCGAAACACTATCAAAACGGATGAAACGCACAACTCACTGTGTGCACAGAGCACTTAACTCAGTAGCTCTTGCAGCAAGCCGGACTTGAAATATGAGGAAATTGCAACAAAGAACACTTTTCAGACATAGCCTATAATGGTTCCTGCCGCCTATCCGCCATATTGACCGGAAGTTCACTTCCTCCCGAAAATGTTGATCGTTCAATTTTAAAAAAATGTATAGCGCTTGATGATGTTAGGATATCGTTTTTGTCTCCAAATCCCTAGTGTTTTAATATTCCATCATTCCATTTTTTTTTCGTGGTCGATCATTATTATTATTATTTTTTTTTGAAACGGTTATTAAAGACTCGCTTTGTATTTTAATTGTTCTGTATTATCACGTAGTCAAACCAATTTATCTGTTATTTCTTTATCTATTTAATGGTTGAAATTAATCCTTAGCTTTCATTTTAAGTTAATTTCCGATCGTATCGCTCAATCTGTTTCCTGTCATGCGACTAACATTTTATTTCTGTAGTGTTTATTTTTTTAAATTGTTCTTAAGTCTAGCGTTCAATAACAATTAGGTAAAGTAAAAGAAAGGAAAAGCGGTATTATTCCTTCAGTATAATCAGTTATATAATATGTAAAGTAGTTGCAATAGGTTTAGTTAATATAGTCAATTATAGGATAGGTAAAATAGTTGCAATAGGTTTAGTTAATATAGTCAATTATATGATAGGTAAAATAGTTTTAATAGGTTTAGTTAATATAGTCAATTATATGATAGGTAAAATAGTTGCAATAGGTTTAGTTAATATAGTCAATTATATGATAGGTAAAATAGTTGCAATAGGTTTAGTTAATATAGTCAATTATATGATAGGTAAAATAGTAGCAATAGGTTTAGTTAATATAGTCAATTATAGGATAGGTAAAATAGTTGCAATAGGTTTACCTGAACTGCTTAAGAACCATATTCATTGTTGGTCAAGCAGACTAACTAGTCTAACTTGTTGCAGGAGCTACTGAGCTAGGTGCCTATAGTCATCCGTTTGATCATGTTTCGATATTCCAATTGTTTACGATGAATGATAAATTATATCGTATGGCAGAGAACAGTTGGCTGTGTTCACTTTCTGTGCGGTTTCGCCTTTTGTCTTTTGGCGTGTGCTGAGACTGCTATGATGGGGACTACAGCTACCTTTCTTTGTTTTGGAGATGGGTTAGTAATTCGGATTATTCCGCTGGCACGGGCGGTTGAGCAATTATGGATTTTAATTCGTTTGCAGTGATACCGGGGCCTTCCATAACAAATGAACCAAAGAACTAACAAGTCTCATAATGCAATAGAAATTCAGAGGAAAGGAAAACCGGCACCCATAAAATCATGATTAAGTCGGATGTTTAGGGTAATAAAGAACAGATAGTGCAGCTTGCGATAGACCACGGCAAAATGCATTTACGCCAATTTTACGTTCTTTTAGGACGGGTTATGAAAAAAAGTCTCCAGAAAAAAGAAGCGGGAGAAAAGAAGTAGAAAACACAGGCAGCTCCCATTCTTTCCGAAGCACTGTCTATTATACAAGCCCGCATCCTTTCCGAAGCACTATCTGTATACACGCCCACATCTTTACCAAAGCACTCTGTTATAAAAGCCGATATCCTTTCCGAAGCACTGTCTTATTATATACAAGCCACTCAAGAGAAATAAATACCCAAAACAGAGAAATTAGTTAAACAAGCTTGCTGCCAGAACCTTGAACCAAGCTACTGTGCATCACAGTATGGGATACTACTTCAGGAAAGAGCAGATACACTAGCCAACAACTGAGGGGAATGTAAGCAAATAGATAATGAAACATGAATGGCTGATTAAAGAGAGTCAATAAGATAAGGCCACCATCATTTTTAAGGTACGAATAAATTAGAAATACAAGGATTATTTACTGCAGTAACTGACGGATACAAAATATTAGTCAAATATTAGTGACGTGACGTGACATGACATGACATGACGCGCCGCAATATGATACGATACCATACGATATGATATATTATGATATGAAATGGTGTGGTATGGTAAGGTATGGTATGGTATGATATGATATGGAATGATATGATATGGTGTGGTATAATAATATAATATGATACGATATGATATGATATGATATGGTATGGTATTATATAATATAATATGAAATTATATGCTGATATATGATATGATATGATATGATATGATATGACATGACATGACATAACATAACATAATGTAATAAAATAAATATATAATATAATATAATATAATATAATATAATATAATATAATATAATATAATATAATATAATATAATATAATATAATATAATATAATATAATATAATATAATATAATATAATATAATATAATATAATATAATATAATATAACATAACATAACATAACATAACATAACATAACATAACATAACATAACATAATATAATTAATGTACTTTCGTATAATATAATGTAATATAAAATAATATGTTAAATCATGCCGCAAATACTAGTGTATTCAAACCGACTATAAGAAGTTATAGCTTAAATGTTCATTTATTGCGGTGGAACGTTTAGTATTTCACTCTATTACCGCACTAGTCACATCTTGGATGGTTCCTTTTTTATTTCTCAATAATAATATTTATATCGATACTCATTTATCTTTTGTATGTAAAATATCATTTACCAAAGTTATTTAGAAATAAAAGACATTCTAGACACATCCTTTAAACTCCAAGTCATTCTGATGTGTTCCAGCACGGAGGGCAGACTTGCCGCTTTAAGCTAAGTGCATGTTATGATAATTTTTCTCTTTTTTAATATAATTTTCTCTTTTTCTATTTTATATATCTCCGAAGAAGTTTTAAAACAACTAAAAATGAAAAAAGAACTACTAAACACAATTAGAGCAAGACAAATGAATTTTTTTGGTCATGTTAAAAGACACAGCAGTCTAATAAAAGTAATATTAGAAGGGAAACTACAAGGTAAAAGAGGCAGAGGCAGACCAAGACTAACATGGACGAGTAACATCAAAAGATGGACAAATCAGCATATGGCAGTCTGCACCATCAAAGCAAGAGACAGAGTGGAATGGCGCTCCATGGTAGCCAACCTTCGATGCGGAGAGGGCACTCAATGAATGAATGAATTATATATCTTGACGACCATCCTACCTCTCCTCATGTTGTATTCATTTCTCTCTTCCCTCTCCTTTCTTATTTCAACATCCTACTTTCCTCGCCCTCCACTTGATTGATCAAGTGGAGGGCTAGGTTGATCATCTAACATGTAGTCATAGATAATTGTGCTTCACTGTTTGTTGTTGTTGTCCTTGTATTCTGAAGAATGCCACAGGCTGAAACGTCATTATTGTGTTGTGTTCCTTCCTTGTAAAGTTGTCACCATACTTTGGAGTGTTTAGTACACCCCACCACTGACTCCTCGCTACCAGCTTTACCGCAGCATTGCAATTATTTGCCTGTTCCCTATTTAGAAATAAACCACAGCAGACTCTTGCTATCTAGAACGACACAATATTCCTAATAATTCAGATATGCCTTCTGGTTATCACAATTTCATTCTCTTTCCATCATTTCTTATTGATTGCTTCTGTTGCAATCAAGTAACCCCTATAATTAACCATTTACTTTTAATGCGGAAATCCTAAATAACCAAACAGACAAACGAATACACACTGACATATTAAGCAATATTTTAAATAACTTCGTACAATATGGCGTATCAATTAATATGGGGAACATGTAATTCACTTTCACTATTTTTCATTTTGAAAATTTCATAATTCGTTTTCGTTTTTCCGATCGACGAAGTTGATATAATTTACTTTGACTGGAATTTTAGAAATTATTTCTGGCGTACTCAAATTGTTCTTAATGTCTGCATCCGGTGGTAACATTGTGTCTGACTGGTACAGGATGGGAGTGTCATAAGTCTCCAGATGTGAGGTTCTGTTCAAAATGTCCACGCAAAATGTTAATTAACACGAAAAAGTAAGTAGAAATGGTGTCTATAATTTGTTAAATATAGAAACACTTTACAAGGAGGAAGTATAGTTATGGTTATGGTTATGGTTATGGAAGGCCCCGGTAACACTGTAAACGAATTAAAATCCATAATTGCTCAACCGCCCGTGCCAGTGGAATCATCCAAATTACTAACTCATCTCCAAAACAAAGAAAGACAGCTGTAGTCCCCATCATAGCAGTCTCAGCACATGCCAAAAGACATAAGGCGAAACCGCACAGAAAGTGAATACAGCCAACTGTTCCTTGCCATACGATATCGTCATTCATCGTAAATAATTGGAATATCAAAACACGATCAAAACGGATGAAACACACAGCTCACGGTGTGCACAGAGCACTTACTCAGTAGCTCCTGCAACAAGCCGGACTTGGAATATGAGGAAACTGCAACAAGGAACACTTTTCATAAGGAAGATATAACTAACACAAATCTTTTACATCTTTCGATTTTTTTTTTTTTTTTTGCAGTCCGTCAAGTGGTATTTATTAGAGCTGAAAAATAAGGGACACATTTCCCAGTGCAGTCCGTCAAGTGGTATTTATTAGAGCTGATATTATAAGGGACACATTTCCCAGTGCAGTCCGTCAAGTGGTGTTTATTAGAGCTGAAAAATAAGGGACACATTTCCCAGTGCAGTCCGTCAAGTGGTATTTATTAGAGCTGATATTATAAGGGACACATTTCCCAGTGCAGTCCGTCAAGTGGTATTTATTAGAGCTGAAAAATAAGGGACACATTTCCCAGTGCAGTCCGTCAAGTGGTATTTATTAGAGCTGAAAATAAGGGACACATTTCCCAGTGCAGTCCGTCAAGTGGTGTTTATTAGAGCTGATAAATAAGGGACACATTTCCCAGTGCAGTCCGTCAAGTGGTGTTTATTAGAGCTGAAAAATAAGGGACACATTTCACAGTGCAGTCGTCAAGTGGTGTTTATAGAGCTGAAAAATAAGGGACACATTTCCAGTGCAGTCGCCAAATCATGTACAGATGATAGAACCTAATTCACCTCTATGCCATGACACACCTAAAGAATGATAGTTGAAATAGGACATATTTTTGAAATAGGACATATTTTTGAAATAGGACATATTTTTGAAATAGGACATATTTTTGTCATGTGGTTATCCGCCCTCGAGGAAAGAATATATGATGAAAGGTGTAGTTACATTGACAGTATAGAACTAAAAGTTCACTATTGAAGTAGATCACCAACAGGCTAGAAATTCAAGATTAGACTATCCCGTCATCAATGGCATTATAAAGAAAACAACATATTGTGTACATTTTTAGATGTGATAATTTATTGGAAATGTTGTAAATTATTGCTTATAATTTCTTTTATTTATAGATGTTACTAATTATAAGAACAGTGTCTTGATAGTTTATTAATTCAAATTACGTAAGATGCGTCACATTCCAGTGTGTTTTATGTTAGTCGGACAAAGAATTATCTTTATAATTTGACATACTTATAGTCTCCATACGTGGAGAAAAACGAGCACAATTTTGCAGAAACTAACCATAATAATTCCTGAACGTTGCCTTCCAATTTGTAAAGCATCCATCTTTACCTTCCAATTTGTAAAGCATCCATTCTTTACTTTCCAATTTGTAAAGCATTCATTCTGAAAGTTGCAACTGTCAGTCTCAATTCCAAAACGTTGGAATCTTAATACATTTTGTTAATATGCTCTTTCAAGATTTAGTTCTCATTGAGAAATGTTTGGCGACACTATAGTATTTAAAAAAAAAAACCAACTGTCAGAAGTATCCAATATATTCATCTATTGTCACGGAAATACCCATTCTTTTGATCTATTCTTAAAAAAAGTAAAGTACCCCCCGTCACGCCAAGTGGCGTATAGGGAAATATGGTGTTAGTGACCCTATATTTTACAGACCTTCAGCACATGATTTTTGGGGTAATGTGGTCGGTATTACGCCCGTGCTGCTTTTACTTTCCCAGAAAAAATCCGGTACCCATTTAAGGCTGGGTGAACCCGGAGCCGTCGGTTGGGATCGAACCCTACCCCTTGTCCGTAGTAGTCCAGTGATCTATTCTTAGACATGAAGAATTGTTTTTTTTTTTCTAATAACATTTTTTTTTTGGTTGCGTCAATTAATTCCACATTTAAATGTCTTTTTTTTGTTATGATTTTGTTAAACATCACAAAATATATGTTCATTGATCGGAAACAACATACGTTATGTCGTGATTCTTGTTGATGAGTTTAGGAAATGCTAGCAAAGATGTTGGTTTCTTAGATTATAAAAAGGTTAACCAATATCATGTAGCGTAGCACATGTCAATTATAAACATGTAATTGTATATACATATATATATATATATATATATATATATATATATATATATTTATATATATATAGGAAGTACATATTTTGGAAGTGAAAGATGTAGTCATTGTTCGCGCTGATATTACCTTACATGATTTTGTACCCATTACATACTTTAACGGGTAGTCAGCTGATAGGTGTCCTTTCGAAAGCAGCTTTGGCAGGTTATCACTATGATACAAATACACGAATGTTAGCGCACGCTATTGAGTCATCATGTAGTGGCCCTAGTTTGTAGACAAATGGCTGAGGCTTTTGAGTGGTTCTCACGAGTGCAACAAATATGATCTATTTTCGTTAAGAATTTTTTAAAACTTTTGTCCTGTGTACAATAAATAAAATGGAAGCAAGTTTTGCAATAAATGCAGCAAATAACAGCCTGCGATGTGATTTACCAAACGATCAGCATCAGTTATAATTTGTTATAGAGACACATAAACGAATGTCATATATGTCGAGACTATACAAGAGAAACGATGCCAAGTTTTGCTTTTTCTCAGCCATTGCCTTATTTGTAACAAGGAATTCCATGAAAAGAAATGCATACAATGTACTTCCAATCACAACACTGGAATGGGAACTCGTCTTCTTTCATACATTCAAAACGAACAAACATGAAACGGTAATTTTGTTGCGGGTAATAAATATCGCCAAAAACATGGAGATATGAATCCTTGATACGGAAGGAATCACCCAGGAAAATGCTGGCTTTTTTCCACTTCAAAAAACTATAATCTGAAGCATTATCTGAGAGATTTTCTTCCCTCGCCGATAGATACCTGAACGATGACTTTTGAAAAGGCAGAAGTTTCCTCACGAACTTCATAAAATGTCTCTGAAAGGAGAATTACTTTTAGACATCGGATGTCACTTCTTTAAGACTGTCACAGAATGTGTCTGGAGACAAAACCCGAGAATATTAGATTATAAAACCAGCATACGACCACTACAATTTACCAGGCTACTTGTGCTGTTTTGATGCTTCCTATGGAGATTCAAGACTTAGGTAAGTAATATTCTAATCATAAACAAACTGGACATTAAGATGAAAGTCAGGTAAGAGTGCACAGTATCTCCAAACCGGAGTTCATTTTTTTTTTAATCTGTGTTATTTTTTCTTCTTTGAATTTATATGTTTAATTTGTATAGTTTCTTGTTACATCTGATGAAGGCTTTTGCCGTAACGTTGTAGTTTGTCTTGTCTTTTTACTAGTTTAGCCATGCCGGTTTATGTTTATTTTATACAGACGGAGTTCAGATAGGAGCTTGTACATGACATCCCGTGCAATGAAATCATCACACGATCACACTTTATTTTCTATACTTTGGTCTACTGTGACTGATCAGCAAAATACTTCAGAAATAGTGTTATAACGTTCTAGGAGCTAGTGGCAACTACGCAATGATGACCACTATATCATCGATGGAGGTCACAGCCGCCACAAGAGCTTTTATTTGTTTGTAGTCATAAAAGCTTTTATTTGTTTGTAGTCATAAGAGCTTTTATTTGTTTGTAGTCATAAGAGCTTTTATTTGTTTGTAGTCAAAGAGCTTTTATTTGTTTGTAGTCACAAGAGCTTTTATTTGTTTGTAGTTACTAGAGCATTTATTTGTGTGTAGTCACAAGAGCTTTTATTTGTTTGTAGTCACAAGAGCTTTTATTTGTTTGTAGTCATAAGAGCTTTTATTTGTTTGTAGTCAAAGAGCTTTTATTTGTTTGTAGTCATAAGAGCTTTTATTTGTTTGTAGTTACTAGAGCATTTATTTGTTTGTAGTCACAAGAGCTTTTATTTGTTTGTAGTCACAAGAGCTTTTATTTGTTTGTAGTCATAAGAGCTTTTATTTGTTTGTAGTTACAAGAGCATTTATTTGTTTGTAGTCACGAGAGCTTTTATTTGTTTGTAGTCACAAGAGCTTTCATTTGTTTGTAGTCATAAGAGCTTTTATTTGTTTGTAGTTACAAGAGTATATTATTTGTTTGTAGTCACAAGAGCTTTTATTTGTTTGTAGTCACAAAAGCTTTTATTTGTTTGTAGTCACAAGAGCTTTTATTTGTTTGTAGTCACAAGAGCTTTTATTTGTTTGTACATGTAGTATCAAGAGCATTTATTTGTTTGTAGGTACAAGAGCTTTTATTTGTTTGTAGTCACAAGAGCTTTTATTTGTTTGTAGTCACAAGAGCTTTTATTTGTTTGTAGGTACAAGAGCTTTTATTTGTTTGTAGTCACAAGAGCTTTTATTTGTTTGTAGTCACAAGAGTTTTCATTTGTTTGTAGTCACAAGAGCTTTTATTTGTTTGTAGTCATAAGAGCTTTTAATTGTTTGTAGTTACAAGAGCATTTATTTGTTTGTAGTGACAAGAGCTTTTATTTGTTTGTAGTCACAAGAGCTTTTATTTGTTTGTAGTCACAAGAGCTTTTATTTGTTTGTAGTCATAAGAGCTTTTATTTGTTTGTAGTTACAAGAGCATTTATTTGTTTGTAGTGACAAGAGCTTTTATTTGTTTGTAGTCACAAGAGCTTTTATTTGTTTGTAGTCACAAGAGCTTGCATTTGTTTGTAGTTACTAGAGCATTTATTTGTTTGTAGTCACAAGAGCTTTTATTTGTTTGTAGTCACAAGAGCTTTTATTTGTTTGTAGTCATAAGAGCTTTTATTTGTTTGTAGTTACAAGAGCATTTATTTGTTTGTAGTCACGAGAGCTTTTATTTGTTTGTAGTCACAAGAGCTTTCATTTGTTTGTAGTCATAAGAGCTTTTATTTGTTTGTAGTTACAAGTATTTATTTGTTTGTAGTCACAAGAGCTTTTATTTGTTTGTAGTCACAAAAGCTTTTATTTGTTTGTAGTCACAAGAGCTTTTATTTGTTTGTAGTCACAAGAGCTTTTATTTGTTTGTAGTCACAAGAGCTTGCATTTGTTTGTAGTTACAAGAGCATTTATTTGTTTGTAGTCACAAGAGCCTTTTTTTGTTTGTAGTCACAAGAGATTTTATTTGTTTGTAGTCACAAGAGCTTTTATTTGTTTGTAGTTACAAGAGCATTTATTTGTTTGCAGTCATAAGAACTTTTATTTGTTTGTAGTCATAATATTGCACTCAATGTTTGTGTGTTTTCTAGTCATATAGTTACACTCAATGTCTGTGTGTTTTCTAGCCATATTATTATACTCAATGTCTGTGTGTTTATAGTCATAATATTACACTTAATGTCTGTACGTTTGTAGTCATAATATTACACTCAATGTCTGTGTGTTTGTAGTCATAATATTACACTCAATGCCTCATGCCTCAATGTCTGTGTGTTTGTAGTCATAATATTACACTCAATGTCGTTATATTTATAGTCACAAGATTACACTCAATGTCGTTATGTTTGTAGTCACAAGATTACACTCAATGTCATTATGTTTGTAGTCACAAGATTGCACTCAATGTCTTTATGTTTGTAGTCACAAGATTACACTCAATGTCTTTATGTTTGTAGTCACAAGATTACACTAAATGTCGTTATGTATGTAGTCACAAGATTACACTCAATGTCGTTATGTTTGTAGTCATAAGATTACACTCAATGTCTTTATATTTGTAGTCACAAGATTACACTCAATGTCTTTATATTTGTAGTCACGAGATTACACTCAATGTCGTTATGTTTGTAGTCACAAGATTACACTCAATGTCTTTATATTTGTAGTTACAAGATTACACTCAATGTCTTTATATTTGTAGTCACAAGATTACACTCAATGTCTTTATATTTGTAGTCACGAGATTACACTCAATGTCGTTATGTTTGTAGTCATAAGATTACACTCAATGTCTTTATATTTGTAGTCACGAGATTACACTCAATGTCTTTATATTTGTAGTCACAAGATAACACTCAATGTCTTTATATTTGTAGTGACGAGATTACACTCAATGTCTTTATATTTGTAGTCACAAGATTACACTCAATGTCTTTATATTTGTAGTCACAAGATTACACTCAATGTCTTTATATTTATAGTCACAAGATTACACTCAATGCCTTTATATTTGTAGTCACAAGATTACACTCAATGTCTTTATGTTTGTAGTCACAAGAGTACACTCAATGTCTTTATATTTGTAGTCACAAGATTACACTCAATGTCTTTATATTTGTAGTCACAAGATTACACTCAATGTCTTTATATTTGTAGTCACAAGATTACACTCAATGTCTTTATATTTGTAGTCACAAGATTACACTCAATGTCTTTATATTTGTAGTCACAAGATTACACTCAAAGTGTGTGTGCTGAGTGACTCCCTAGCCAGATCCACAAAGTCCACAAAGGCTCAATCCGCATGTACTGGCGTCATCAATAAAGAGGTTGAAGAGCTGTAATGTTACCTTGGAGTCAAAATAATAATAAATGAATATTATTATAGAGGGAAACTTCCGAGGCGATAATCAGCGAATCAATTCAGAGTAAGAAGTATGTTTACTGCACTCTGCCTCTTCCTGTGAATTGATTCGCTGTAGTGTTACCTTCTTGTTCGCACCAGGTCACGAAGACGTTGAAGGCAGAAAAAAACAAACAAATTGGCCGATTTTGGTGATAATATCAGATGGGCGGACAGTCACTGAATAGGGCAGAATCGTTAACAACCTCACACAGATGGGTAGAATGAGATAAAACGTGAAATGAAATCGATGTTTAGATAATAGCATGAAGTGGAAGTGGAGATTGCCATTGCCAGAACAAAGCGATATTCTGGTCAACGGATAGCATTGAGTTAATTGTGGGTTATCATCATTACACTTCGAACATGTCAATAGGGGCTCAGATGCCCTCCTCAGCAAGTCCCGCAGCATCCACCAACAAACGACTCCAGTTCTGTGTTGGTTGATACATCCTTTTATGCGCCCACAAACCCTCTCGTTTCAAGATGTACCAATCTTCACTCCCATCTTGTTCATCCGAAGTAGAGACGTGGACTCATAGCTGTCGAAGTTCTGTGCCATTCTCGCATCTCGGAGGATATTAATGAGAATAATTGTCCTCGAATACAAGTAATTGTCAGCCAACACCGAATTGGCTCAAAAAAGTCCCTGCGTGCATTTTGAACATTGTGGAGAAGGTCGGAACACTTATGGATGTGCACGGAGTGCAGTGGTGATAGCCAACTATAACAAAACATAACATAAAACAGTCGCGCCAAGATCATGTGGTGAGCATGACGTTAGTGTCCACGATCACTGTAGCGTGGAGAACAATAAGACGACATGGACTATTCCCACAGTAGAATTAATCAAGAAAACAGCAAATTAAATTGTTCGCCACGGGAAGAGACAGTGAGAGCTAGACATAACATACAAAACTATAAACAAAATTCTACGAAGACAACAGATCAAGATAGAAAACTGCAGAAAGATGGATAGAAAGAACGCTAGAAACTCTCATATGACAGCAGAAGAGGACAACAAAGGCCTGACAATGATTTCTCCCTACGGCGCTGAAGTGCAAATGAGAAAGGAAAGAAGTGTATCCCTGCTATTTTGTGTGTGTTTTTTCATGTATTTTCTTTCACCATTAATTATATGTATTCTGAAGTACATTCTCTTCATTTTGATCTATAGTAGGAATGTTTTAATTAGGAAGATAAAAGTTACTTGAAAGTAGTAGTCCGCATTCATTTCAAAGGATGTTGATTTCGCTGGAAGCGCTAATAGAAACATGGCTAAACAATTTCTGTGAGAAGTAAAAAAATAAGGTTCAGAGAAAACTTTTAAGTTGATATAAAGAACAGAAAAACATGACATAAATTATATGGTCGACTCAAGCAGGTCTCGAGTGGAAAAAGTTTACTTACTACTTTTGATCATCACAGATACATCTAATTGCAGAAATTTCAAACAGAATTCTGAATATCAGATTCTCTTGGATCAGATGTGTTCAAAGCGTATAGTTTGACCTGGATCGACCCTCCGCACTGCGTAAAACATCAAATGTATGAGAAGTGTATGCAATAGCTAGGCATTGTCGCTTACGGTCTCGGGAGTAAATGACATTGTAAAAGAAAATCGTAGTCATGACCCCAGTGTGACGCATAAGAAATGTAGTGTTCAGTGTCTGTAGTTTATTGATCATCCACAAATATTGGATTTATTTTCTTCTTTCCTTCTTTATTTGTTTTTCAGCGTCGAGGATAGATATAATTTGCAGTTTTTTTGCTCTTCTGTTCGCCTCTGCTGCTGTTATTTTTCCTAGTGCTTCTAATATTCCATCGACCCATATTTTTCGTGGTCGACCCTTGGGTCTGGTATTCTCGCAACGTTTATTGAAGGCTTGTTGTGCTGTGTTTTGATCACTCTGCCTTGTCACGTGGCCAAACTATTTTATCTATTGTTTCTTTATATATTCTATGGCGGGGCATATTCCTAGCTTTTTTCTAAGTTCTTCATTTCTGATCTTATCTATTCTGTGTTGTGGACTCTTGAGAATATTATAGTGTAATTCATGCGTGTTTTCTTTATATGTTGTCCTTTTACTCTGGTGTCCGCTATTCCTAGTATTTTAATTTTCCTTTTTGCCATTTATTCTAGAAGTTCAACTTCTTTATTTTTTATTCCGCATATGTTGATGATTGCTAATTTGTTGCATTTATGTGATCATGAATATACCCGGTCATATTTCTTTTCCACAGAAAAGATGTAAATATCTCTATCGCTGTTTGTGATTAACTTTAAAATTATGTGTTGTTCTTTATTTTTCTTTCTTCGTTGTTCCTCTGTTACTATGGCCTACGTAACATTCTTTAAAGTTGTGTGCATAATACTGAACACTGAGTGTTGTAGGAGTTGTTTCTTTCTTCATAAAATACGGCTCTTCTAGCGAAAGTGACTCAGAGCAACAGTTCTAACACATGAATTCACGAGACAATTGTAAACGGTTCTGTGATCTAATGGAAGGTGGTTTTAGTAGAAATATGTGTTTGGGAGGTGTTTTTTGTTATGGTGGTGAGTGTGTGTGTGTGTGTGGTGTATGTACATGGGTGTGTGGAGGTGTATGTGTGTGGTGTGTGTGTGATGGTTTTGCATGTGTGTGTGTGGGGGGTGGTGGTGTGTGTGTATTGGAGGTAATGTATGTATGGAATCAGGACAGGCTTCCGAGAAAGAAGCGCAGGAATTAACAACAAAATGATGCAAAGGGGAACGAGAAAAGGCTGCATTAGACCAAACTGTATCAATAACAGATCAGACACCACGCTGAGCGCCATGTATGAGATAACCTATTGAGCCTTGGTCCGAACATTCCGTTTTTCTATCGACGCTGAAACGTTTCTAAGGTGCAGGAAATTAAATAAAGTTAAACTCAGTGTTCTGGAGTCAAAGTGGTGATACTCACAATGTTTGGGAACCTTTGAGCGTTATGTGAGCGACGATCGGCGCATTACTATAAAACATGCACATGGGAATGGCCATCTGGGGGTATAAATATCGAATAAATTCACTGAACAAATAAGAGTTATACCGCAGTCGTGCCTTCCAGGAGTAGTTAAATAATCGCACAATATGGTAGGGGACTCGTGGGATGCAACCTGTGGGACCAGAATAAATTCGATCCCGTCATCTGGACTAAATAAACGTGAACGATAATTTGTTCTCGTATGCACTAGTTAAAAGTCTGCGGCTTACATGTAAGCTGCACGAAATAGCGACTTCAAATTTAAGATTTTAGTCAGACTAAACTAACTATTAAGCATAGTAAAAAAAAATTGAAAATAATTTAGCATTTTGGATTTAGTATCTTGTAAATGCTTTCTATGTGCGCCTTCTTGGCCAATACACACCTGCTGGAAGCAAATTGTTGTTAATCTTTGGCAGTAATTGCAGACACTGTTTCTCATTTCTGATTCAGCCATTAACTGGCAGTTTCAACAGTTGAAATCATCATCACCAAGTACCATGCCTGCTGATGTAGGTGATCATGTCTCTCCACAACTTTCAATCTCGACAGTTATTTATCATCTCTGTTGTTGACTTTCTGCAAAGCCATTCTCTTAAGATGTTTGGTATCTTTTCTCTTTGCTTCCCTCTATCTCTTCGTCCCTCAATTTTCCCAGTTGTTACAATATATTCCTGCTGTTCCCTTCTCGTTACATGACCAAATATAAACAATGATCATTGGTTCTTCCTAATATTGCATATTAGCTCTCTTTTTGCTTTGGCCTCTTGCAGAACGTTTTCATTACTCTTGTTTGCTGCCCATCGTATTCTCAAAATTTTTCCGTAAAATAACATTTCTGCAGCCTCAGTGATTTTCTTGTCTGTTGTCCCATTACCCATGATTTACATCCATATGTTAAGACTGGCTCTGCATAACATTTCAGAACTCCTTTTCATGTTTCTATTGTCAAAAATTGAATGCACAGTATTTTCCTCATTTTCTGGAAAGCTGCTTTTGCCTGAGCCATTCTGCATCTCATCTCTGTTCTACATCTACTATCTAAGGTTAACAATGTTCCCAGATATTAAAATTCATTTACCTGTTTTAATATTGTTCCACCTGTCTTTATTGTTCATTGCGATGAAGTCCTTTTTTGTTGTTACCATTACTTCTGTCTTTTTACTACTAAGGCTGAGTCTTTATTTTTGCTTTTCGTCACTATAATGTGTACCATTTATTGTAACTCATTTTCACTGTTAGCGTACAGTAGGAAGCAAAAAGCTAATTCAATATAACTATAATTTCACTATACTTCTCTTACACTAAGCTGAATTTTAGTTGCGAATTCCTAACGAATGAAGAGCTTGCTTTAGATGGGTCAATACAAAGCTCACTTTAACATTTTTGCTGACTCAGAATCAGATGCCTACTTTCATTAACCAGGTCTACTACTTGTAACCAGTACCCACAACCTAGAATCATGAGGTCAGCCTGCACTAAGTGTCTGAACCGGTTGAGATAAATCGATGTAGTAGATTAACGGTCTCAGAGGTGGAATTTTTCTGAAGAATGTTGAGAGTAACCAGGACAGCTAAAATGAGCAAGGAGGAAATTCTCAAAGAGACCAAACAAAAGAGAGCTTTTAAAAAACATCACAAAATGAAAGAATCGACATTTTTCTGGCATGTCAGAAATAAACAAAAGTTGGAATACTTGGTTGCAAATGGATATATACAGGGAAATCGAGATCGTAAACGACAAAGAGAGGAGATACTATATAGAAAGCTTGGCATGGTAAACAGTCAACAGGAAAAATTGAAAAAAAAGGAAAAATCGTATGTTAGAAGCTTTACGTGATTAGTAGAGACACAGATTCGAACGACGTTTCGGCTCAATAGGCCTTCAGCAGGAACAAACAAACAACATACACACACAGATATGTGAATAAATAAAACTAATCCTACATAGCTAACTAGTAATGAAACATCAAAAACAAAATAATCACAAACAAAATAATCGAAATATGTTGACTTCCCTGTGTGGCGTGGACTGTGGTCAGGCTATAAAAGGAATTTCTCACGGGTGTAGCTGTAATTTCGACATATTTCGATTATTTTGTTTGTGATTATTTTGTTTTTGATGTTTCATTACTAGTTAGCTATGTAGGATTAGTTTTATTTATTCACATATCTGTGTGTGTATGTTGTTTGTTTGTTCCTGCTGAAGGCCTATTGAGCCGAAACGTCGTTCGAATCTGTGTCGTCTACTAATCACATAAAGCTTCTAACATACCATTTTTCCTATTTTTCAATTTTTCCTCGCATTCAGCTTTACTGCAGCTTCGTATTTTTATGCATTCACTTGCATTTCTTTGCCTTAACCCCTAAACAGTCAACACCAGAATTAATATGATGGATTGGGAACAGAGAATTGTGGAGACATGAATTTTTACGCTAATCGATATGGCACACGATGATGATGATGAGATTATTATAAAGCTCAACGTGTGTGTTCTCTTAATAATATAAATAAGTTCAACACATAGTTACTTAATAAAAACAATTCATAATCAGATTTAAGTAGGTATGTCACTATTCTGTTCAAGATTTCTTGTATTGGTTATTTAGACGATCTTTGTCAACAGATGATCACTGTGTGATAGGTAATCTTCAAGCTGGAGTACACACATTTATAGCGGAACAATACAACAACGAGGGAATGTGTAAAAATAAAAAATAAAAATATAAAAACAAAATAAAGAAAAATACATTCTTACTATTTAATTATTTTTATGAAATGTTATATAAATTACTTTAATGAGGATTTGTTAGCGGTTATAGTTACAATAAATAGCTTATTTGTTTAAATGTAATTAATGTGTGCGAGACAGATTGTAACCATTTCTAAAATTAATTTGCCACTTGCTGACGTGGCCGCTCTCTGCTTCAAGCAGGCTAGTGGTATAGGGGACAACGAACCTGTTTATGCAGTGTCCAGAGGAAGAAGAGGCACAATTATCTGAAACTTGCAGTGTAATGAGAAACAAGTTACAGAATTATTTGACACGCGCAGTGTAATGAGAAACAAGTTACAGAATTATTTGACACTTGCAGTGTAATGAGAAACAAGTTACAGAATTATTTGACACTTGCAGTGTAATGAGAAACAAGTTACAGAATTATCTGACACTTGCAGTGTAATGAGAAACAAGTTACAGAATTATCTGACACTTGCAGTGTAATGAGCAACAATTCGCAAAAATATCTGACTTGTAATGTTTATTTTTGTAATATTTATTATATAAGGAAGAAGTGGAAGATCTAGCTAGATACAAAGATTCTTTCAGGCTTGCTGTAGTGAATACAAAGTTCTGTAAAGAATATTCGATCTGATGCTCATGATGTTATAATTTCTAAAGTGGAGTTACTGAGAAGCAGCGAATAATGACACCATGTCTATTGCAGTCGCCACAGAGCATCTAGATTAATGTCCTTGTTTTGCATTTATTAGTTTTTCAGTTCAGCTCATCCTGTACACAAAAGTGAAACTTTTGACCTTTCCGGAAATCAAATCAAGGTCCATCTCATTGGCCAACCACAGCTCTGATCCATTTTGCCACGTCTTCCACTGTATAACATCTCATTCTTTAAACAGATACAGGAAGAAACAAAACGAACTTAAAACTGACTCCACTCTGTACACAAGGCTTTCACATAGGTGTTCGGCTCCTTTTATTAGTGAAAGAGTATGTTAACCGCAGTTCCCGCGAGCTTTTGGTAAGCTAATTTTAACTCAGAAAAATCAACAAACCATTTTCATTGGAAATAATCGAAGTTTAGTTCGTGTCCGATCATGAATTTGTTTAATAATTGATTCCCCTCACAACACATCTACACAAACTTTCTGTTGTGGTGTGTCTGTGTGTGTGTGTGTCAGTGTGTGTGTCTGTGTGTGTGTCTGTGTCTGTGTGTGTGTCTGTGTGTGTGTCTGTGTGTGTGTGTCTGTGTGTGTGTCTGTGTGTGTGTCTGTGTGTGTATCTGTGTGTGTCTGTGTGTGTGTCTGTGTCTGTGTGTGTGGTGTCTGTGTGTGTGTGTGTGTGTCAGTGTGTATCTGTGTGAGTGTACGTTGTAGTTCTCAAATCAGTTTGACATTTTTATTATCCCAAACACCCTGTGGCAGGTCGCTAACAACATTCAAATACAAATTCAACAAATAACACAATCAATATGTGTTGTACATTTTAATGGTCCACTCTTTCTTTTACCATCTCAGTAATAACCGCGCAATATTTACCGTCTTTAAAGTGGAGGAGTGGAGTGGAGTGGGGGTGAGGGGATGTCTGTATGAAAAAAATAATCCACAAAAATACCACACACACAGACACACATTAATAGCTCAGACCACGAAGAAATATCTTGAAGTAAATAAAATAACTAATATTCTTACAAAACGTAAAGAAGCAATAACTATGACAACATACACAAAATTGTAAAGAGCTTTTATAATTTACGCATACCAACTTGTAAACGGTACTGCACCGGACAGAACGAAGTTAATTAAAAATAAATTGTGCTGCGAAAATAAGCGATTAAAAAAATATACATACTGAAAGTATTTACTACAAATAAAAGCAAACAACAACAAAGTAATAGAAAGCACGGACAAACAACTGAAGCAAATATCCCACAGTATGCAGTGCTCCAAGGCTGCAAGTCATAAATCGTGTTTGAAAACTCGACCTTGTGATCTATAGAAGTGCTACCCACGTAACCATTGTCTACACATTAAATGAATGCAACTATAGTCAACACAAAAATCGATTCACTTGTTTATAAACACAATTACTATATTTCTGTTATTAAGGCTGGATCGTACATAGAATGTATTGCCTGTGTAGGCAATGTATCATGTAGCGGTATATAGTAATTACTGATAAAAAGATATATCATCATCATCATGTTCCATATCGGTTGACGTAGGCGATCATGCCCTTCCGAAATCTTCTATCTACAGTGCATCGTATCAGTTCTGTTGTTGACTGTTTGCCAAGCCATGACATCAAGCTATCTAGTATTTTTTTGTCTTTGTCGTCCGCGATCTTTCGTTCCTTGTATTTTGCCAGTTGTAACCGAGTATTCCAACTTTCCTCTTCTCATGATGTGCCCGAGAAACGTTGATTGTTTCTCTTTCTAATGTTTTTTAAGAGCTCCCTTTTAGTGTTGGCCTCTTTAAGAATTTCCTCGTTTGTCTTTTTTAGCTGTCCTCGAAACTTCCAACATTCTTCTGAGAAATCCCCTCTCTGTGGCCCCTAATCGTCTTTTCATTTGTTTGTCTACTGTTCATGATTAGCTTCCATAGGTCAGAATTGGTTCTATATAGCACCGAAAAAGATATATAAGCAAACATAATGGACGGAACTAAAATAAAAAAAAAGAATAATTCTAGTACAAATATATGACAAAACATGTAAAACTATCACATATAATCAAAAGAAGGTGGTCATATTGGTTATTTAAGGAGAACAGACAACAAGAAAATGAATATCAAAGCGTGAACTTAAATGGAAACCATAGGGTAAACGAAAAAGAGGCCGAATTAGAAGAACACAAAAAAAGAACTCTGAAGCGAGAAGCAGTAGACATCAATTGCAGAGTTTGAGAGCTTTGACCAGGACAGAAACATGTGGCGAGATACAATGCAGATTCTGTGCAGAGTCTGACAACCATTAGCGAAGATCGTCGAACACGGAGCGTCTCGAATTTTTACCCATGTACCGTCTTCGGCTCAAAAGGATATATATATATCCCTGCCCTGCGTCGAGTTCTCCTCACTTCACGTCAGTCTGCTCTTACCCCCTCTACTCATCCCCCCTCTGATAGAGTAGTGCTCGCTCTCACCCATCACCCTCACCACTACGCCGCTATTAGGACCATCCACCGCTACCTCCCTATTCTCCGATCTGACCCTACTACTCGTCTGCTCTTCCCTGACCCGCCACTAGTGGCCTTTAGACGTGACCGGAATCTCCGAGACTTTCTTGTCAGGGGTCGTCTTCCTGCTGACCACTTCAACCATCGAGGCACTATCCGCTGCAACCGGAGAGTATGTAAAACTTGTGACCACGTTCTCCAGACCGACACTGTTCTCTTCCCTAATGGTCCTTTCGAGATCAGAGAGGGATTCACTTGCACATCGCGGAACATCATTTATGCCATCATTTGTAAGCGATGCAAGTTGACCTACATCGGTCAGTCTGGTCGAAGAATCGGCGATAGGTGCCGTGAACACTTGAATGACATCACCCGAGAAGCGGACACTCCTGTAGCAGCCCACTTTAAATCGAGGGGTCATCGAGGTAAGACTGATGTCTTGGTAACTGGCCTAATATCATGCTCCTCTGATCACCACAGTCGGCTCACTCTTGAGCACCGTCTGATCGCTCGTTGGGGCTGCCTCACTCCTCGTGGCATCAATGTATCCCTGTCCCTCTGAGGACCCTCCTGCCTCCGACTCCACCTCCCACCTATGGACCTCTCTTCCTATTTCTCTTCTTGTGTCCTCTACTCCTCGTCCATCCCTGCTTTTCATATCCTCTTTGAGTTACCCCCATCTTGCCTTCTTCATCCTAACCCCCCCCCCTCCCCACACCTTTTTCTCTTCTGACTACCTTCATGTCCTTTACCTCTTTATCACTATATCACCTCTCCACCTGGACTGTACGTACGATCTCTCTGCCCACCTCTATTGTTCCTCGTCCTTCCTACCACCCCTCTGCTGATCTACTCCTAGCTCACCCCTCTCCTCTCTAT